>CM065663.1:9253389-9853389 GCA_033220385.1 Triplophysa yarkandensis | reverse complement strand
TAAATCATTATGGGTGTTTGCTTGTACTCAAACCTTTAGAGTATATGTAATATTTTACACTCAACACCTGCACTAAATCACTTCAGATTCGGTCAGTCGGAAATGAATCATCTTGGATTTCTCTACACTGTGCTTTTTATGTAATGTGCAAAATTGTCAAACCAGTCACATTTGTTTTTCTGTTAGGCAAAGGCACTACAGACCAGAACATGGTCGTGTTTCGTACAGATCCTGTGTCACACAGCATTGAATAAAATGCTGATTCGAAACACAAACAGACTGAATACATGTTTGAGGATTCCTTCTGCACTGCTTGTTGATGCATGAATTCTATTGTTTTTGTTGCAGCCATGTCTTGCGTTGTCGCATCGTTACATTGAGTGAAATGGAAAAGCGTTCCCAATAAGCATACATTAGGCATATCATGCCACACAGTGCTGTTTTTGTTAAGCCGCTGAGATGTAAATTTGGGATATGTGATAAAAGTCTGTATAACCTCAATAAAAGTTATTTTTTTATTTTCACATAAAAGTATCATTCAGCGACAACATTAATATGTTTACAGCTAAATAAAAAAAGCCACCTCAAAAATTTAATCAAAAGGAACCGCTCATTATTTCCTAAAGTATCATTGACATTTTGAAAAGAAATGTAATATAGATAAATAATTAACTAAGAACTATAATGCTCAGAACAAATAGTTTGTTTTAATTGCTTCAGACAGAACAATAAATGCCTTGTGATATTTATGCAATTTTTAAAGTTTTGTTTGATGTTATGAAATCAGACATTGCAAACTGTTTCATGAGTAATTATGTTTTAACAACAGGGATTATAATTGTAAATTGAGTTATTAGAATAAATTCTTATCTCAATGAAACCAGATGGAATATGATAAATCCTTAAGCAATTATACATTAAACACTGCAGGTAAAAAACTATATTGTGACTTTCATTAAAAGCTAAAAGTGGCCCTCTCCGTTTATATCATAAAATAAAACCAAAAATGAACATAAGCTTTCTATTTTCCAGCGCTTTTGAACAAATTATTTGATGTACCTGCTAAATACCTAATTAACACCTAAAAGAGAATACCTGTATGACTTTTTTTCTGCTGCAGAAAATAAAATAAGATATTTGTAATTGTTGGTAACTGAACTCCACCATTGTCTACACAAAACCAATTCATGTGATTGAGTGCCAGTGGCAAACATTCTTCAAAATATCTTTTTCTGTGTACCGCATAAGACAGAAAACCATGACAAGATTAAAAGATGAGAAAATATTCATTTTTGATGAACTATCACTTTACGTCATCGACTTCTAGTAAATCTTACCCCAACAACTCTTTTAACTTGGCTTTAATCCATGCAGTCGTTTATGATTATTATATTGGCTGTTATACAGTATATACTTCTGCACATGAAACTCATTAATCACTTAGAAAGAGGTTTCAACATTACGCTCCTGTCAGCCTGTAAATTCCCAGTTTTCTCTATTTTCTCTAGCCTGGTATCCTCTCTCTCTCTCTCTCTCTCTCTCTCTCTCTCTCTCTCTCTCTCTCTCTCTCTCTCTCTCTCTCTCTCTCTCTCTCTCTCTCTCTCTCTCTCTCTCTCTCTCTCTCTCTTTCTCTTCCTCTCTTTCTGCCTGTGGGTAAGATAGAACATTGGTATGCATGGAGAGGAGCAGAAAGCTGTTCCGCTCTTATCTGCTGTGCGGGAACGACGTGCAGAGTAGACGAAAGAGAATTAGGTGAGAAACAGAGTGTGGGAGACCGTAGGCATTACTTGTAATTACAGGCTTTATGCTATTGATTCCATAGTCCAAGACCTTCTTTCAGTTCCAAGTCCCCCAGCCAAAGAGATTTGCACATGCCACACAATGCTAAGGCTGATCAATCAGCGATGGTCAAAGCCAAGATCTGAATATATGCGATGAAACAAATGTTGTACTTTTCTGTGCGTATATGAGATATGAGATATGCTGCCAACCATTTTGCCATGAACTGAGCCCCGTTAGATGTCCCATTACTGTTTCTGGTGCTCATGTGGGTGGCATGAGTTTGAATCTGTTGTACAATTTGTCCATTTTTCCTATTTTCATCACTTTATGTCATTATGCAAAAAACTAAAATTAAATGACCAGAAGGAATTTCTGCAAAAACTATACAGAAGAAGAGCATTAAAAGACAGAGGGAAACAATGGTCTCCGTAACCCTCACGTCTTACTCTCTCTTGAATGTTTTCTCCTCTTCCAAAACTGATTTAATGCTGAACCCTGCAGGAACAGAGTTAATATGAGGAAATATGAATTATGCAGAGACTAAGAAGAGCTGAAGAGCAAGATAGACAGAAAGAGAGTATACCCAGTGATATCTGTATAATAGACTTTGACCAAAACAAACACGCGGTCCAGAGCCAAGGTGGATTAAAACCTTAGTTTGGTAATGGATGACGGTTGAGCAGGTACCATCATTGCATATTAATTCTTTTGTATTGCATAGCAAACATAAACCAGTAAATATATATGTCAGCTTTCAGTTTATTTTCAGTTTAAGAAGCATCTGTAGCTGTAGAGTATGATTTAGTGGAGACAGGGCTGATTCGCATTTTAGATTTGCATTGAAGGATAGAAAAATACATATAGCTAAATATGTAATTCAGAAGATCAAAAAAATTTGAAAGAATATGAAATTATTTACAAGCTGCTGATGAATGCTATGGTGCAGACAGGAGACTTTGTATTTCTAAGCACTTTCAATCTGGTTTAACCAGGCGAAAAATAGCACTAGTCTGAGATTACCTAAATAACATTTCTGCTCTTTCCCTCATCTTAAAAATGTCAGTTTCCTATGTCTTATTAATCTCTGTAGGCCTGATGAAATCAACTCAGCATTGTGACTGCTCACTGAAGGTAGAAAGTAAAGATAAGTATTCATTGTGTACTTTTTCCATTGAATACAACAGGAGAATATTGTGTTCGTCGTTACATTTAGTGGCGTATTTGTACAGATTCCTGATTTGCATAATTCATGAATTAATTTATTTATCACGAATAAACATTCACAAATAAACTTGAATTAAATACCAACGTAAATGTCTTCTGTAATATTTAAATTATATTTGGGCACATTGAGTGCATATCTATTAAAAAATAAATCGCACTAATGAGTTTGCCGGGACATTCTGCACTTTACTGAACAAACATGTTTCACTCTGGTGCATCTGCTGAATCATTCTCATCCTCTTTGGATTTTTCCATTATTCCAGTTTCCTTAGAGCACAGGGAATTCAGACAATACGTGTTGGACGTATCTCTCAGGCACTGGCCTGCTGGCGTGAGGAAATTGCTGATTTGCTCTACTTTTCTTCATGGTATCGTCAACCTGGGCAGGAAATTTAAAGAATCATTTAGATTTTATTGGCGAGAAATTTAAGTTAACAAAACTGCTCAATATTCCCACAAACCTAGAGCTTAAGAGACAGAGATTTATAGAGATACACAGTCAGAAAATGTACCAACACAGAAAAAAGTACTGGAAAAATCTGGGAGTAAAGGCCAACACCGAACAAGGGATTGTCTTGAATAACGTCTACAAAACTTGAAAATGTCTGCACTGTAGATATCAGGTCTAGCGGAAGTTTTGGTTCTTTTGGCCTACGGTATTCTGAGCTCCCAAGCACTGCCATCTAAATAAAACCTATCACCATGAATTGGTAACAAGCAGGTAGTAAATAAAGTTCATGTTGACTAAATATTGATACACTTTGCATTCGCTTTGCATGTAGAGAGAGATGTACCGATTAAACATCTGTCTGCTGGAGAGAGAAGCTTTTAAACCCCACGCTCGAAAAAACTGTTAACAGTAAGCTTCAAAGCTATGTTTTAAAACAAAACAACGAATTCATTTTGAAAAAATAGCTGTTGGAAATACTTATTTGTTTCATGTACACCAGTTTTGAGCAATTTAATTCATTTATTTAACATACGTTTAACATACGTTTTTTTAAGTTTCAATGATGTAAAAAGTTATTTGTTCATGTGAAACCGCTGTACATGATAACATTAAGAAATTCCAACAACTTTTATTCAGTGTACACCGCAGTATGTTAAAATTATGTTCGATGACGTACCAAACTTCAGTTTGTGACAACAGGAGGCTAGACAAAAAAACCCACTCTGAAAAAAGGGTTGTTGGAACTACTAAATGTTGTCATGTAACTACATCAATTACATTATATCATGTTGAACTGATGTACATAATAAAACTATCCATTTTCATCAGTGCAGATGCATTATTATATAAGTGAATTACTAATGTTAAAAGGATACGTCACCCAAAAATAACTATTCTGGCTTTACTTTCTCACGATTAAGTTGTCAAATCTTTATACATCACTTTGTTATAGTAAATACAGAGAAAGATATTTGTAAGAATGCTTGTAACAGTAACAGTTCTTGGATCCCATTGACTATCATTGTAGAAAATTGAACCCGAAATTTGATATTTTGAAGAACTAGGATGGCAAAAAAGGGGTACTTTTGACAAACTTTTTTCTTCTTCCAATATGGTAGTCAATAGGGCAAACTTTTACAAGCATTCCTTCAAATATTTTTCTCCGTGTTCAACAAAACATATTTATACAGATTGGTATCAACCAGAGTGTTTCATGCACAATTTTGTTTTTGGGTGAAATATTCATTTAAATGCCAATGTAAAAATAACGGTCAGCATTTTATTATGAGAGAATACATTTGCCGGTGGGTTGGGTAAGATAAGCTCAAGAGATGATAACTTAGTCAACCCTTTATAAGCAGGAGTTTTGTACTGTAAGTTACACTATTCAATAGAATCTATTTTTAAGTAATGATTACAACAGTCACTTTACAACTAATTGCATCCATCAATCTGTTCCTCTGAATAACTGGATGTGATAAAGTCTGCTCATCGTGAAATATTCAGTCACAGTTCTCCAGTGTTTTAATTTGTCTAGGTAAAAGCTAAATTGACATGTGCGTAATGACGTGCGACACATTAGTCTGACATTAAAATTCTATTAGTTTGCAAAAGATGAAGTCAAGCATCAGTAAATAAAAATATCAAAGTGCCTGCATCTCAAAAGCACCCTATTCAACCAAGCAGTGAATGTATGCATTTATTATAATTGTTTAGCGTTTTGTTACAACATGGTGAAATGTCAATTGTAGGATATAAAGAAAATGAGAGGGTGCCTTATTTTCTTCTGCCAAAGCAAACCAAGTTTTAAAACTTAAAATTATGTGACTGACAATTGACATGATATCTTTAAATATTACATTATTCTGTAGTAAATGTACACTATCGGTCAAAAGTTTAGGGATACTTGCTTGCTTTTGCATTCTTTCCCCCCTATATTTCATAATAACTTTTTTAAGTGAACACAAAATAACTATTTGAAATAGTTAAAAAAATATAAAAATTCCTTATTTCATTGTCTTCGGTGTAGTAACATGTTGACTTGTGTTTGCAATAAAGGTTAAATTTAATTTTATTCAGCAGCATCTTAAGGTCTTATCCTGAGATGCTTTTTAAAGAACTTGAAAGTAAAGTCCTCATCAATCCTGCACATAATGGCTGTACTTTTATTTAAAATTTAGTTTTAGTTTTTAGTTTGAATTTTAAAATCTTTTTCATTAAATAAATTATCATAAAAAACCTTTTTGCTAAATTAAAATTTTTTCTAGTAGACCAATTCATTCATTTGGGCATTGACCTTCAGATAAAAAGGATTTTAAAATGAGAAGAAACATTTACTCAAGTGTCCCAAACCTTTTTCCACTGCTCCCCGGGCGCCGTAGCATGGCTGCCCACTGCTCTGACTGTGTGTTCACTGTGTGTGTGTTCACTTACACTAGGATGGGTTAAATCACAGAGCACAAATTCCAAGTATTGAACACCATACTTGGCAATACGTCACATCACTTCACTTCACTACAGTGTGTGCCTTTTCCTCCACTTGACCAAACTGGCTCCAAATGCATTTATAAATGACTCAAACACTTGAAACCACATATGGATATACCCAAATGAACAATAAATAAACCCCACATCCCAAAGGTATATATGAACCTCAGTAAGTGCAGATATTTTTGGAAAGTCCAAAATTGCTACGGCAAAAATATTGGTTATGATTAAAAAACAATATTTATTGCTAAAGGTACTTTTGATGAATAGTCTTTTTAGTTGGTCACCCCCAAAACTGATAGTCGACACCCCGATACCCATGCATGTCATTAAATTAAATTCTGAAAAAGGTCCAGTGTATTTGCACAAAATGCTATGCCAATCGTCCTGAATGACAACGAAATGCTGCTTTGAAGGTATTTTTTTGTCCATCCTGGTTATCATTTCTGTTTATTGGTCAAATACCATCCACACTTGCAATCTTCTGTCTGCCTCTTATCTCTATGGAAAGGCTGGCCGTTTGCTTCAACCTGAACTTCATAGCTAGCTGCACATCCTAGATTAGGCCAGACAGTCACTTAATCTCAGAGCCTGAGAGCTCTATCGGCCAAGAGCCAATGAACATGTGATGAAACTCAAAATGACAGAAGAGGGATAGAAAGTATAAGAATGGAAAAGGGATTGAATAAGCTGCCGAGTGAAGGAGAGGGAAATGGACAGTGAGACTCATAAACAGACTGAAAGTAGAGATGAAGGGCAGAGACAGTGAATGTAAAAATGGAAACTCAAATGACAGTGGGATAGGGAGATGGGCCATTACACAGATCACAGCAGAGAGATGGTAGGGTGGGCAGCATTCAATAGCGTGTGAACTTTATCTGGACGTAAGAGTAGAGAAGTTCACAGCAGAAACAGAGAGAAAGTAATCCCTTCTTCAATTTCCACTCCAACTGCGATCAAAACAAACTGAAGATGGAGAAAAGAGATTCCTAACCAGCGGTGCGTGTATGCCCGTGGGTACCTGGGAGGTTTCGGGGATTGGAAAGGCTCTTGAATTTTTCAAAGATATCAAAATCTATGTTCAGATATTAATAGAGGACCAAGATAAAGGACACACAATTCAAAGATTATTTAAAAAAGGTTGTAAACAATGAAGACCTTTCCAGTTCTGCCTTTACTTAGAATTTTTGGACATTTCCGTCCAGTATTGAAAATTAAATGTAAATAATGATGCTTGAAATTCAATAATAATAATAATGCAGAGTTCTATCTAAGTTAAGGAGGAAAAAAATGAAAAAATTAATATCTCTTTAAATACTAATTCTTTCACTTGAAAGTTTAACTTATTCACAGAATTAAACAAAACTGATCATTTTACTTTAACACTTACCTATAAAGAGCAAGGGGTTTCTTTTTAATGGATAGTTCCCTAAAAATAAAAAAATAAATCCATGCAAGTTGTTCAAAACTTGTATCTACAGAAGCAGATATTTGGAAGAATGTTGGAAGAATGGCAACTAATATTTTTTGGGGCACCATTGACTATAAAAATATATATTTTTTCTCTTTAACACAAACGGGGGCAGTCATGGCCTGGAGGGTGCAGTCATGCCCTTTAGGGGCAGTCATGGCCTTGAGGGGGAGTCGTGACCTTTAGAGGGCAGTCATGGCCCGGTGGTTCAAGTGTTGGACTCGTGATACCAAGGTGCTGGTTAGAAACTCTGTCCCAGCGGGGATACCACAACTAAGGTGAGTCCCTTAACCTTCACCTTCAAAAGGAGATATTTATAAGAATTTAGAAAATTAAACATTTCTGGGGCACTTCAACTTCCATTTGAATTTTTTACAGTGTTTCTCAATGAAATGAATTTTTACCTTTATCTTTTTTATCTGTCAATGTGTCAGTTCAAACTGAACAAAGACATTTATACAGGTTTGGAAGTTTAGTTATTTTTTAAATAAAGATTTTCCAGCAATCTGTTTTTAACTACAGTTTCAAATGTTTTCATTAAGCTCAAATCACATAAATGTTTATTGTGACTCTCAATTTTAGTGTCTGTAATTGTAATTGGCTTCAAAACTGAAAGTTGACTGCCTTGAAGAAAATAGCATCACACTTTCAGAAATCCAAAAGTATGAAACTGACTTACTCGCATAATAAATATGTCAACATTTATGGTAATGCTTTATTTATTCCAAAATATATAGAAATTAGTTTGTATCATTAAAGAATGACTTAAATGGGCTGTGAGGAACCCAAGAAAAAAAGAAACACCCACACACACTTATACAAACCCTGAAGTCTTCTCTCTGTTGCCCTCAGGAAAGATCTTATTTTCTCTTCTTTGTTCAAATACTAAAAAGAAGCAGTATGCCAACCTCTCAAACTGTGGTCTTCCCAGGGAATGTGAATAGAGATAGTGTCTCATAACGAAACTATAGTGACACACACACACTTACACGGAAGTCGTGAAGATTGATACCTGACAGCCCCTCCATCCCCTCCTCAAAAACCTGAGCTGTCATGATGCTAATAAAAGAATGACGTCTTGCTCACCGTGATGAGCTCCTGCCAGTCTAAAACCATTCACCTGATTGACGGACAGCCTGACCTTTATGACCCTGCTGTCGGCATAAAGAAGAAACAGCAGTCCACCTACATTTCCTCGCGTGGCGTGTTGTCAGGGGTCACGCACTGCTGAGAATAGAGGCAGAGGTTTTACATGCTGTACATGAGTGTTAGAAAAACATTAATAGAGCTGGGTCAAAGCCTCAGGGGTTGTGAAGCGCTCAGCATCCCTTCATATCTTACCTTCGACAGCAGTGGCCTCCTTAAGCAACTCTTTAGTAGGTTCTCCACATTTCTGCTGTAGGGAAATGCTGCTTCTCACACAAACACACACAGTTTTGTGTGGTGATTCTATACAATAAGTTCAAGTTTAATAAGGAAGACCGGGCTGGTTGTTCTTGAACTTTCTACCGCAGGGAATGTTTCTCAGGGTGGGTTGGTTTTTTAAATCAATTTTTATATGGGCCTATACTTCAAAGTCTTACAAAACAAACTAATGGAAAATTCCACAATATCATAAATATATATATAGTTTGTGACAAAATACCCCAATAGCATGGACACTGTAAAAATCTCAACTCTCTCTACTGTTTTTTAAGATTTTTACAATTTTGTCAACTTGAATAAATTTGATTCACAGAGCAAATTAAGACAAATATTAACATTTTGTCATGAGTCACTCATACTCATGTTGTTTTAAAATGTGTACATTTTTACACAAAACACAAAAGAAGATATTTAGAAGAATGATAGTAACCGAACAGCAGTCACACTTATTCACCTGTTTTGAATGGACACTAAACCAATGCAAGGGAATGGGTGCCAGTTACCTACATTGTTCAAAATGTATTATATGAAAGAAAGTCATGCAGGATGGAAATGACAAGAGAGCGGGTATTTCCCAGTGAATTTCCTTTTTGGGTAAATGATCTCTTAGAAAAATGTAGCAAAAATTGCAAGATTCCAGCAGCTGGGGCAACAGAAAAACAATTTAATAAATTCTTAAATAAATTCTCAGAAAAAAGCAAAATTCTTAATGAATGAAGTTGCTTTATTTGTGTAATAAAAAGCACAGTTAGAGAGGCTTTAAGTACGACTTCCCCTCTCATCTGTGCCAACTGTTGTGGTTTCACAGTTTCATGCATTTTGTATGATGTCAGTGTTTTTGTTACATTTTTATCTCTGCTGTAGCTTTCCATAACGCTCCAGTCACTCTTTACAATGCAACACCCTGCCAGCTGCTCCGTCAGTCCAAAGGGATCATTTGACAGAGAGAACAGCCTTAGGCGTGATAGGAAGAGGAAGACAATGTGCGTGAAGGGCAGTGTCATCTCCTCAGCTTTGAGTGCTTTTGGCAGTGTGGTACCGAGCTCTTTCTATGCTTCACGCTATCAGACATTGACATGTGAAAATCAGACACACTTATGACACTAGAGGCAACACAATGGTTGTGAGATCGCAAAAGTTGGATGATAAATGTTATGAGGTTATTACGTGGTAAAGAATGGGAAAAAAAGATAAGATCTTCATTGTGTCTTAGAGACACAAATAGATGTTTAGAGATTATTTTTTTACAAGAAAAATGTAACATTATTACTATAGATTATAATAATGATTATAAATTATACACAATTTTGAACTTAAATAGTTCTCAAATATCCCTATTTCACATTTTATAGGTATAATATAACATAATTTGCATTTATGTCAATAATTCTGTCAATCATTACTTTGCATTGTTTAAAGTAATAATTCCCCCTAAAATTAATTATAACACTCTTGTCATTTTAAACCTGTTTGACTTTCTTTATTCCGCTGAACAACAGAAGTAAATATTTTAAAGAAGGTTAAGAACTGAAAAGGATTGGTACCCCTCTATAGTATTGTATAGACACACAACTATTTAGATGGAATATCAATGTTCAATTTACATTTACATTAATACATTTGGCAGTCGCTTACTTACTTTGCATTATTCAATAGATTTGTTTCTAAGTATGTGCAACTCCTGGGACCGAACCCATGACCTTGGCATTGCTAGTGCTATGCTTCAATCACTGACCAAAAGGAAAGCTACAGGAATTTTAAAGGGATTGTTCATGCAAAAATCTATATTCTGTCATAATTTACTTACACTCTTGCCATTTCAAAATGGTGTGACTTTCTTTTTTCCACAGAACAAAAAGTAAGATATTTTGAGGAATTTGAGGAATGTTTGTAATGCACTGGCACCGATTCACTTCTACTGTATGGACACAAAACCAATGCAAGTGAATGGATGCATGTTGCTGACAATCTTTAAAATATCTACTTTTGTGTTCTGCAGAAAAAATCATCCTGTTTAATATGTCAAGGAAAAGTAACGATGACACAATTTAAATTTTTTAGTTGAACTATAAAGCAGAATATTTCATCATAGAGCAATATGTATATACAGCACATACTGGGATAGAAATACACATTCTAATTAAAAACGGCACTTTAAACAACAGCAATTTTTCAAAAGCAGCTATGGCCCTCTGACCATGCACTAGATCACAAAAACATAGAAAACCGACAAGGAAAAAACCTTGCGTGAAACAAGTTGACAAATCTGGAACAATTTTGGGGCTGGAAGCAAAGCTGTCTGTCCGGAATGATTACTGTTCAAGTGCTCCAACAAACAAACAAAACCAAACAGACCGCAGCATGAATAATACATTCTAAACGTGCATTTTAATAGTAAAAACATGCTTCATTGCCTTTAAATGCCAATACCAGCGTCAGAGGGAAGTAACCGCTTAAATTCATTTACGGCTTCGACGGGACTGTGGCCTAATCATAAATCCTCATAAGAACAACGGTGTATCATGTTTCGTGCCTGGCATCAAAAGGGGATCCTGATTTTAATAAGAGAGCTTCTTATTACAATGAGAAAATGTTCAATACATCATAAAAAAATAAAAAATAAAAAGCATATTAATTTCTCTGACCACTGAAGAACACTTTTAATTATTTACACTTTTAACTATTTAATAACTGTTCTTAAAACCACAATGGCCTGAATCTCAAACTCAGTTCATGTATTTATCAGTGCTTTGACACTGAGAAGCTAAATATATCCACATGGACAAGCGGCTAGTACGTAGTTTGGCATATGGTCCATCACTTTTGGCACACAACACCCAACAGCTCTGGCATCATGAAAATAAAAACTGAAAAACTGTCAACCCCACATCAATCTTTTCTTCACTCTGTCTTGTCTTATTTTAGAACAAACTTTGCATCCCTCACCCATGCAACCTTTGGATTCCCAAAGGATCCAAAAAAAAGTTCCCGACTCCCATCATTGTCAAACCACCAGAACGACACAAGCCACGTCTTCACTAGTGTTACTTAAAGATTCATGTATAATATAATAATAAATCACTCTATGGTCAGATTAGCCAGGATAATCAAATTATGAAAATGCTTATAGCCTGATGTTACTGCAACGACCTGTTAATATTTCTGGCCGTGTGGTGCATAAGCTTGCAGCATTAACAATAATTGTCTTAAAGGAAAAACATGGGCGTCTGGCTGGATATCACACAACCTCTCCATCTCACATATGGCTAGGTGATGAAGTCGGAAGGGCCGAGTTATCGAGCACATAAAATGAGAGCACAAATTACAGTGACTAGCAATGAACTGCCACCATTTAATTCCAATTAGCTGAAAATCAGTGCTTAATTAGAGAGACAATTTAGAAAAATTATAACGTGTCCAGATCTTCAGATAGCCTCTTCTGAGGTCAAGAGCCTTGAAATAGTCGATCTTGCAAATATTTTCATAGCTTAAGCTTCACAATTGATGTTTTCTGTCCCATTTACTGTAATGTATTCTCATCCAGACACAAATCAAGTCACCTCATCATGTTGCTGTAATAGAGGCAATTTTTTGAAATACAATGATGGGTGTTAATGGTTTTCAATTAGGATTGTGTGCCTTGACAACATCTCTTCCAAGTGAAGTTGGCTTAACATGTTGCAGACAGAAAAGCACCTGTGGGGGGATCTTTATCTCATTAATGTCCAGATTGATGGTCACTTACCAAACTCTGCTGCAGGGTAAACTTTCAGATCCTGAACTTTCAAATTAATGAAAGGCAATTTAGGCAGGATCTTTGAACACTCCGGGGTATTGAACACGATTACTTGTGTAAATGTACTAGTGACTCTAATTGAGCTTTAAAAGCTGTAAATCAGCATCCAAAACAAATCAATGGCAACTTAATGCAACATTTTGCTCAAAGGGACGATTTACCCCATAATAAAAGTTCATATACCTCCTGTGGGGCAAAACTCTCACTTTTTTCCGTACATGTGTAGATATTTTGGACAATGAAAAAAGCAACACCCATTTAATTCTGTTGTAAGTACACAAAGTCAAGTCAATGAGTACCAAAGTTATACAGTTACTTACATTCTTCAAAATATCTTTTTTTGTATACAGATTTGAGATGACAAGAGGGTGGGTAAATGAGTATGTATGTGCAGTTCGTGTGCTGTGTTGTATATATTTTGCATCTCGCACCATACTTTATAGTTCACTTACATCGTTTTGGGACACTGGAGTGTATTATTTCTCATTGTTTTAAAAAACTCTTAATTTGGAGGTGTTCGCCTAAAAGTCGGAAAATAGCTTAATGGGCAAAATTATAATTCAACTATTTTATTATTCTTTTGAATGGATGACTTTGATTGAATATTTGAGAAAGAAGAGCCAATAAGAGCGCAGAGTAGACTTCTTTAATAAAGTATCTCAGGGTGTTGATTTAAAAAAGCTGCTTTCATAAAATAACAGGAAAACAATTCTGCAAAATCTAGTCAAAATATGATGACACTAAAGACGATAAAATATAACATTTTTCATTTTTTTAATAATAATATAAATCCACATGTTTCACCTCATCATTTTGATTAGTTCATTGTTCTATAACATGTTGGAACAAATATGAATGCATACATGAGTAAGTGTCCCAAAAACTTCTGCAGCAATGGAAATTTGCTTCTATTCCACTTAAGTCATTTATCACTGAACGATCTTTATTTACTTCAAACATCATAACCCTGCATCTGTCCTATGACCTAATTAACCATAAATATAACCTAGATGCATACTCGATGTTCAGAAAAATGATATCTGTGCTTTATTGCAGAAAACACAACCACCCCCCAAAACATTCATGGTAAAGGCTCCTGAAACATCAGCACAGGTGGATAATTGCTTGTTAATTCGATGTTTACCCATTATTACAGAATAAGTGAAGTTGAGCACTCATTTGAATAAGCTTGTTTTCTCAGTAGGATGCTAGAGAACATTTTGAATGGTTGAATTCTTCTGAATGAATGTTTTTCCACACTTCACAAATACTGTGGGACTGAACAACTTTACTCTGGATTTCCTCCGTTAGATGCTTGAAGGCATCAATATCATCCATGTGTGCTAATGAAGTCTCCGTGAGTCTTTAAAGGTTTAACCCAAGCCTTTTATTCAAGTTTTCCCATGCTTAAGGCTCTGCCTCACTTGGAAATGCTTGTTACGCTCGTGAAACTGCACTTTATAAAGAATGTGTTGTTATGGCAACACTTATCACTATAATAATGATAGTGCTCTCCATTACTGGTGGGAGTCCGACAAATGAAGAATAAAACAATACATGTGGAGCTTTCCAGAAAGGCGGAACCAAGAACAGGGTAATGTCTAAAAAATATCTTTCTGATCATAAAGTATGTGCCACTCTTCCACAGCTGAAAAAAGCGCCCACACACGATCCATCATCCCTTGCTCTTTTAGTGCTGTGCCTATATTAGGAATAAAAAGAAAGACAAAGAAGGAAAAGGAGAGATGCACCTTTGGCCTTGTTTTTCTCACTCTCCTTTCGGCTTTTCCAATATCAGGCTTGTTTCGTCCATCTGAAAGAACAGGAAATGAAGGCACCCGTATCACAAGCTAATAATACAAAAACAGTGATAGCAGCCCGGCCCAAACAGTCGCTGTAGACGGCATACAACCATTAGTTTGGCAGATCTGCCGCCACCGGCTCTCGAAACTTAAAAACGTGCTCGTCCTTGTGTCATTAAAGTTATCAATTTGCAAATTAAAGTCTGCGATTTGGTTAAATTCTCCTCCTTTTTTTTAGATTTACACTTGAAATAAAGGGATTCCTCTAAAAGCCAATACAATAATGTCACTGCGGAATTAATGAAACACTTTTTATGTTTAGACAACAGCCTCAAGTTTACAAAAGCGCACACAGAGAGAAGACTTTCAAGGTTAATTCTCATTACAGGAAGGATACTTCAGGTGTACAAATACAAACAATTTGTATACAAATAATCTTGGCCCAACAATGCCATCTTGTGCACATTAAGCAAAATGACAGATTTGGCACTTCTTGCAGCTATTGCATCCCAACACATCTAAAATTTTCATATTATGGAGATGCTGTTACAGCTTAAGTCCAAAACAACATAGCAGGGGTGATAAAACTGTGTTGTGATGTTGGACTTATAGATTAGATGCCAACATGTGACCTATCGACATGTTTTTTATTACGTTATTTTTGTTTTGTTGAGAATTTCTCAATGTTTAATTGTGAGTTACAGTGGTAGCCATTCGCTTTAATTGTATGGACACAAGTGGGTTACTGGTATTCTTCAAAATATCACTTTAAACACTGTTCTAAGACCAAAAGATCAAATAATTATCCTCATGCTACATGCATGGCATTATTGAAGTTAATTTGCTACTTTTGTACCTGAATATAATGTAAAAATCAGATTTCTTAAAGTTTGGAAATATATTAAAGTATGAGAAGAAGTTCATTTTAGGAAATCCGTTAAATGTATAAGAAAAAACAATGCATTTGAAAGTGATTCATACAAAATGTCCAAACACAATATGACCAAACTACAGTATAATTAAGACTGGACTCAGGAGCACACAATGATCCATTCAAACCAGATATCCTTCATTAAAAGGCATCAATTCTTCAATGTGTGCTAATGAAGTTACAGTGAATCAACAAAGAATTGGCCGTTCACTTTTCAGCATTGATGGCACTCCAGAACCCACAGCTCTCTCTCTCTCTCTCTCTCTCTCATGGATAAAAAAGAATGAGTCACAAAGGTGATGCTATGGCAACATTAAATGATAGCAATACAATAAACATTTAAATGCATTTAATATTATAAAACAGAAAATATTAAATCAATTTTTATTCTCAATATATTAACCTACATACACAAAGCTTTCTCCAAGCCATACATTTGACAGCTAAAAACATGGCACCTGAGATCAAATTGTACCCAGTTTATGATCAAGTCATACTATTGTTCATTGTAAACTAGAAGACTATAAGATTTCCTCAATATCTGTTTAGCTTTAGGTTTAGAAAAGTGCACTTACGATGACCACAAATTCTAACATCACATTTGGTAAACTTATTTAAAGCAGGAAGATCATCTTAAACAACCTGAGACAGTGAAAGAGTTACATATAGGAACAATTGTAACAGTGTCTGAATGTCCCTGACCTTTGACCAAATTTGATCTTATTTCCTAAAACATGACATATTTGAATATTATCATAACAGGGTTTTGATGTATTATTGCACAGTTTTTATTGATAAACCTGATTTTAAAAAATATTCTTAAGTTAAAAGTATAATCTTAGGTGTTAACATGGTTTTACCTATTCCCTAGAAGTCCCAGAATGGTTAAAAAACAACATTGTTCTTCTTTTATAAGCATGGGTGCATTACATCATCACGCATCATCCTCTTTAAATTTGAATTTGGCGTAAACAATGAGCATAACTACAGACATGACCACACACAAGGATCCAACCACTAGATAAGCAATGCCCAAGAAGTCGTTTTTTCCTCCCATCCAAGACACGTTGCTGAATACCACCTTCTTCCGTCCATCAAAACTTAGTACAGGGTAGTCTAGAAAAGATTTGGTTAAGGAATAAACATGGTTTTGACAATTCCTCCCCATTAAACCCTTGAAACAGTGTTTAAGAACAGCAGCAGATTATTCTGAAACAAAACTATACCTTTTTAAAGCAAAACGTCTCTTGCAATTTACATAGGCACACAATGCATATTCAAAACCCTCTGTTTGTTGGTTCAACATGCTTTGGAGAAGATGAGCCACACCTAACCAGTAAAACCTGTTTGACTGGATAACAAGCAAACACAGATAAAAGATGTCGTCAGAATTTAAAACTGGACGAAAACGTTGATGCAATGGATACTATTAAAGGAGGGCTATCACGTTGTTTCATGGATTATTAATGATTTAGACTGTTAAACATGTTGAGTTGAGCTAGAGGCATCACGTAGTATTTCTTTCCTTAATACACTCCCCCAGCCCAGCCAAAGGTTCCCCCAAATAATAAACCTATTTAAGTAGATTACAAGTTATTTGTTCGCCATGTGCTCATAAAATCCCACCCATGCACCAATCATAAAGTGCAGAAGAGCATTAGCATCAGCATGTACATTCCAGGAGAAGCCCTCGAGAGGAGATTGGTCAAGAGCGATGCTCATGGTCCGCTTGTTGGAGTTTGGCTTTTTCGAAAACAATTGGAAAGCTCTATCAGTCTTCTATAACTGTGATATGAACAACATGATTTAACACTACAGATACTTAAGATTAACATAAGATTGACCAACACTGTCGGGATACCCCTCCTTTAAACTTAAAATTGATTTTGAGAAATAGATGAAAGAATTTGAGAAATGTTGTGCCCATATAATCCTTAATGTAATAGTTAATTTAACATTTTTAAAATGATTATGATTAACCCATGCCGTATCAAATCATGATGATACAGAACACAGAAAAATATATTTTGAAAAATGTTATTATGAAAATAACAGCAGTTGCCATTGACATTTTTGTCAGTACAAAAGAAGTGAATGGGTACCATTATTGTTCAGTTACCAAGAATCTGTTTTTTGTGTTCTGCAGAAAAAAGAAAGGTAACCAGGATAGAAATTACAAGAGAGCGAGAAAATAATGATATAATCTTCATTTCTGGCTGAATAAGGGTTGATTTTTAGGATAAAGGATACTGTAATTAATTGTGAGAGAATAGTTTCCAGCAGGGAGCCCTGCAGAATAATCGCCCTCCGTGATTCTTCTGTACAGCTTTCTGAACTGAGGTAAAGCCGCCCTCCTCATCCACACAAGAAAATCCTGGTTTATGAAAGCATTGTTGTTTGGGTCTGCAGGGTCCAGCTCATACGCTGACTTGGGCCAGTTTATTGGCTTCACTGTACCTTTAAGTAAGCATAAGTTAAAACAAAATTTAGAATGTAACTTTAAGCATTTCTACTTTGCATTATATCAAAATGTAGGTAAATTACCTCCAAAAGCATTTGCCAAAGAGCCGTTCACAGGAGAAGGGTTCCTGTACTTTATGTTGTAATCTGTCCACCAGGCAATTCCCTTACCATCAAGTGGCACCCGCTTTTTTGTTTTATTGACAATCTGAAAGAGCTCAAAAGTGTCTTTGTAGAAAAAAAAGTATCATCAACATCATGGAAAATGACACATTGTTCTTAAAACAGAGCTTAGCTGAAAAAGTAAAACAATACCGTTGAACAAGCTATTGGGCAATGCTCCACATGGTACGATGGGCTTGTTATTGGAGTCGTATCGAAAGGGACTGCATTGTTCACTTGGACTCTGCAGATAAAAATAAAACAAAGAAAGGACTATTTTATGAAATTAAATTCCTTAAAATGTTTAAAAGTTTCCTCGAGGCCAAAGACAAACCAGGAAGTAAGCTGTGTCCCCGGTGAGCTGGTTATCATCTTTTGACACTCCATATTTTCTAAAGCTCTGATAGTAGTTGCTCAGGCCATAGTAGAAGAAAACTGGACCCTGTTGGCAACATATACAGTTTAGACAAATATCCCATTTCAACAACAGAGGAAAACTGTAGAAAAATTACACAACTGTACCGTAAACATGGTATCTAGGGAGAATGTGATTTCACAGGTGCAGTTTTTAGCACTTAAAGATGTGCACTGGAAACAGGGAGAGTCCGTCTCGACGCCTGTGTAATCTCTCTGTGATACGAAGGAAGTATCAATATTTATAAACATTGACATCACCTTTATGTATAAGTTCTGTAGTGAAAAATTATTGTTAAGTGTTCAGGTTTTTATGTTAATCAATTTAATGGTTAAAATGTGAATGTGTTGATCAGGGGAAGCTATAATGGTCTCAGTGGGGCTTTTCTGATGAATATTGAAAGAATTCAGAAGTTCATGTCCAAAACGCAAGGAACTTTGTTTCATTAGAATTTGTATTTTTTTACTGAATCCAACTGTACAAAAAGTGGCTCTTACCTCTAGCACTTGGATCGTTTGTGAGGTCAGAAAGAGGGCGATTCCAATGCCTATGAAGGCTAAGCCGATGATGAGAAAGCCGGGTATGACAATGCCAGCAGAGAGTATAGGCTGCCATGCCGGGAGCCTTTGTTGAGTAAATGCTGTGTTATCGGGACGCTCAGATGTCTCTTCTTCTTCTTTCTTCATTCTAATGCTTAATGAATGGAAAATAAGGTTTACTTTGTGATTTTAACTATAATGCATATTATAATCTAAAAAAAAAAACTTAAAAACAAAGCTTGATCAAAGAAGACTGCAGATGATATATTAGTTGTTGTTGATGGGACACATGTATAAATGAGATTAACCATGGTTTCAATTGTGGTAAAAGCAAAGTAACAGAAGATTTTAAGCAGATTGATTATAATAAGTAGTGCAAATAAGTATAGTTTTATAACAAATAAAATGTGACCCAACTCAGAAAATATCATTCTAATTCTGAGATATTCGGCATCAACCTTTGATTTTCAACCTTTAATATTACTATGATTCTGTGACATAGCATTTCTCGGCCAATATTAAATACATACATTGGTTTTCACATTATGTTATCTATATTATATAGGTTATATTATATAGATAACATAATGTGTTAACATAAAGGTATATTATATATATATTATATTATTATATGTGTTTTCAGTTAATCACACAAAAATGACTTTAGCTGGGTTTTCATAGGCGAGGTCACAAATGGTCAGCTTGGGTTAAAATGTAGAGCGCTTTTCCAAAACGAGGTAAGTGCCAAATTTAAAGAAATGAGTTTGTCATGCCATGTTGTTGTGTAGTGAACTTATTCTCTGCTCCATCAATGTGTCAAATCACTATAATTTCTTGTTTAAAATGTACAGCAAGGTGCAGTTTTATTTCCAAACTGCTATATATCCCGAACCTGATTTTAGCCTAAATGCAATAAGTCTTCTCGACCGATCATAATTTGATCAATGCAAAACAGCACTGCAATACTGCAAAAGTGTTTGTGTTTATCTTTTAAAATGATGCTTTAAAATCTATTAACACTTTTGATGGTCTGGATGAGCCATTCAGATCTAAACCTGGAAGTAAAAAATGACAAACTGGACATTTGCATTCATTTCATTTATATTAATTTATAGTCCCAGATGTCATACATTTCATGTTATTTTTATTGTTTCGACAAAAAACAACATTTTAAATACAAAAACGATGGATTTGAAGTGTTTTGGAAAAACAAACTTTTATTTTTAATCTACAATATAGTCTTATTTAACAATCACTGTTTAACATGTTCAGACTGAGCCAACAGAATTTAATTTTGAATTTAATTTTGAATTTTGATGGGGATAATTTGCATATTAACAAAATAAAAAAACATCATTTTTTAAGAAAATTATTAAAATAGATTTCTCTCTTTTTGGAAAAGTGTTTAACAAAACTGTGATTAAAATAGTTTTACTTCACATCTCACAGTAAGAACGAATATGCAACACAATCTACATGTATAAAAACTACAAAAAAATCATAAAAACTACAAAAGTGGAAGAAGGATGAAACAAACACAGTATGATATTTAACGTGTGCCGCAACAACAATGCGTTACGTCACCGGAAGTAGAAGTGTTCCGTGAGTTTGATCAACAGTTTTAAAGATCCATGACACTGAGACTTCTTTAATAACAGAAAGCCAAACACATAAACATCAGACTCACCTTTTAAAGAGATCGAATGCTTGGTTTGGTCGTAGCTCGTCTCATAAAACCCAAAACACAGAGGCGCACCCTCGCAAATCCTGTACCTGCTTTACCTGTCCCACCCACACCTGTCCGCTTTGCGTATGCTCCTCCCACATTCATACGTCACGCAGTTGGCTCCTCCCATTCTCACTGCAGCTGAACAGCGCCGCTTATTGGATGGCTAGAAAAACGTATTTAAGTGAATTTGAGGAAAACCCTTTTTATATATATATATATATATATATATATATCCAAAACTTGCATCTAATTATAAATATAATTAAAAACAAGCTTGTTTGTATGATTAAATGTCACATATACTACGTCACAAATATCCCTCTGATTAACAAAACATTGGTGTCCGTTGAACCTGTCTAAACCGGAGCCATTTGATCGATTAGGAGTCTGTCCAATCACAGAACTGTATAATCGTCGTCCCGCCTTCTTCACGCCGTCGTGCCCTATGATTGGCTGCTTCGGCTCCTGTGGGGACAGGCGATCCGTTTCTTTGTGCTGACTCTGAACAGCTGCGGGAAGGTAAATATAAATATTATTTCGATAAATAATCACACAACATTATTTAATAATAACCATTAAAGCTGAAAGTCGCATGTTTATGTTGTTTTTAATTTAAAATACATGAGGGTGGTTTGGAGGTTTCTGGGTATTGAAAGGGGAGACGAGCTCGTGTCGCTAGCAATAGCATAGTGGCTAATCAGCGCATGAATTCTTTTGTTGTTTTCATAATTTTAAAAAGTGATTTTTGTATATATTTGGCAATCAAACATGAATTATTCACACTTAGATGGTTGGTAATCTGCTCTTAAATATAAGTGGTGTTCTAACCTTTGGCTACAATGTGTCGTCATTTGTTTTTGTTATTGTGGCTCATCAGTGCATTGGGGTAAACAAGTCCAATTTATGAATAATGTATAATAATAATAATTAATGATTATAAACATCTGTTCTGTGATCAATTCAATTCAGCATGTTTTTTTAAACACTTCTCCTCAGCTTTTCTCTCTATCATGTTTCAGAAGAGGCATCTTTCATTATCTGTGATGCTGTCCAATAAGAAGTCAGACCCAGGCTCCTCATCTTCCTCCGGGGGTAACGGAGGCGACCGTGCTCCTGATACCCTTCCTGCCCCTCAGACTGTTGCAGCTGGTACCTCTGGCCCAGGCATAACAGATGTGAAAAAGAAAGAGCGAGCCTCCCCGAGCGGGGAACCGGGTGGACCTCCCCTCTTGCATCCTCCCGGACCCGGAGGAATCGACCAGGACTCCGCTGAGGGTCGCAGAACCAGTCGCCGTAAGCGAGCAAAGGTAAACATCTCTACTAGCTTGACCTGTTTAGAAAACAGGAACCACTACTTAGAATCCCGTTTCAAAATTGCTCATGCGTAACAAGAGATCAATCCTGAAGGAAGATCCTTAACCAGATTTGGAATGTGCTCGGAGGTCCGATTGTGAGATTCTGCTTGGGTAGGGAATGATTTGTACCATTCGTCCCAGCTGAGCCAGGGCATGATTTTTATGAAGCGTTTATTGTGCCACCTGCTGCAGGTGGAGTATAGGGAGATGGACGAAAGCCTGGCTAATCTGTCGGAGGACGAATACTACTCTGAGGAGGAGAGAAACGCGAAAGCTGAGAAAGAGCGGAAGCAGGTGATTCCTCCTCCTCCTCCGCCGGTCGAGGAGGAGAATGACAGCGAACCGGAGGAACCATCAGGTACGGACATGAACTCCATAGGTAAAAGAATATCTGTGTCTCTCCACATTTCAAAGTGGTAATGGTAGCATTTGCTGTCAGGTGTAGAGGGCGCAGCCTTCCAGAGCCGTCTCCCACATGATCGTATGACATCACAGGAAGCTGCGTGCTTCCCTGACATCATCAGCGGGCCACAGCATACTCAGAAAGTGTTCCTTTACATCAGAAATCGCACGGTAAGATCACAAAATGGCATAAAGATGTACCATTGAATCTAATACGCATAATTCAAATAAAATGAAAATGATGAACAAGTTAAACTTGCCATTGATGTAGAGGTTCTTAAGCCCGGTTTTTACTTCTGCGTGGTCCTATGCTGTAGCTTGCACAGAGATGCGAAACGCCGTAGCCTGACGTGCACCTCTGTAAGAATTTAACGTGTCAATATATCACGGATCGCAAGCACTGTGGATAGTCTGCTTGAACCCCTCCCTTTGGTTAAAACAAACTTCACTATAGTGTTTTAGGTTTACAAATACGCATTGCCAAAGTAATTACCTAAATACGTTTTATAGTGTATTTAACATCTTAAGCTGCAAAAGTGAGCTTTTACTTGCTGTTATCACTGCTTAATGGTTCTCAGGCACAGTTCAAAACGAAAAAATTTTGAATCGTGAGAACAGTATCATGACTCACATCATGAGTTGAGGGAATTGTTACATCCCTACTGTTTTGGTAACACAAGCAACAGTGTCTGGCTACTTGCTGTCAACGCAAACTATAACTTATTATAAAATAGCTTGAAAGAAAACCGATGCATTGCCTATGCCATTGAGGCTATGGCATGGGTCAGCCATCCAAGTAAAAATCAGGCTAAAGTCTTGATTGTTTACAAGCATAAATATGGAAACTGAATTAACAATATAAAAACCACTGAATGTGTTTACTTGGAAATTTCTTGAATGTTCAGCTTCAGCTCTGGCTTGACAACCCAAAAGTTCAACTGACCTTCGAATCCTCTGTGCAGCAGCTTGAAGCACCATACAACAGTGAGTTTACTTCTACCGTTTTAGAAAACCTCTAATCATGTGTCATTTGATCTGTTATTTTTGATCACTGGGACCCAGAAACACTGAGTTTGGGCAATAAAATAAAAAACGTCCGGGCTTTTAATTATGTTGTTTTAACTCCAAACCATTGTGGTTACCTAATCTTTAAAATATTGGCATAAAGTTTCTTTTTTCATTGCATAAACCTTAAAATAAGTCACAGTGACCTAACATTATAAAACAGCTCACATATGTGTTCATTAAACTTGTGCTTTTGTGATTGTAAGTTTAAGTAGCTCTACATATGCATGTTTTAGCACAGTTTGATCATGATTTTATTTTCACAGGTGATGCTATCCTAGTGCACCGTATACACAGTTATCTGGAGAGACATGGGTTCATCAACTTTGGCATCTACAAGAGATTAAAGCCTTTGCCAAGTAATTGCTCTCAAAAATTATATCATACCCAGATTGTATTATCCAGACTGTATATACTTAATACCAAGATAACATGATGAGTACCGTTTGTTTGCTATCTGTCATGTTTTGTTCATCTGACACATAAAAGAAAATTAAAGGTTTGGTTTGGGGCAGGATGCATGCACAAACTTAATTGCTTATATACACTTATATACACTTGTTCTAATAGCTAAGAAGACAGGAAAGGTCATAATAATTGGTGGCGGGGTATCAGGGCTGGCCGCTGCACGGCAGCTGCAGAGTTTCGGGATGGATGTGACCGTTCTGGAGGCGAGAGTGAGTACAAGCTGCTTCAAACTACACACTAAAGCAGCTTAAATAGAATGCCGTGATGTGACTTTGTTTTCTTGGTAGGATCGAGTAGGCGGGCGTGTGGCTACATTTAGGAAGGGGAATTATGTAGCTGACCTTGGAGCTATGGTGGTGACTGGGTTAGGTAAGAAAAATTAAATACTCTTTTCTCCAGGAGGTGGCACTGTTTTTTAACTGGTAAGTGTTTTTGTTGTGTTATTTCTCCTTGCAGGCGGGAATCCTATGGCTGTAGTAAGCAAACAGGTTAACATGGAACTGGCCAAGATTAAACAGAAGTGCCCACTATATGAAGCCAATGGACAGGCTGTAAGTGCTCCAGAAACACAGTAAAATCACATATATAGATACAAATGTTTCATTTTTATAAATATAGGTAAAATGTAGTCTTTGTAATAATTGTTAATGCGTAAGGCAAAGAGATCTTTAAAGCAATACATCTGTGCAATCTCATATTTTGGCTAGATCCTGATGTTTCGTTCTGATGGGCATTTAACCAATGATTAAGATTTATGTTTTACAACAAATTAGATTGAACAAGAAAGATCTAATGTTCTCTTTGTCTCTCTCACTTTCTGCCCCATCCCCAACTTTGTTTCTTTTCTTCATCTCATGTTTCATTCCATTTTATTTCTTAAACAGGGTGAGCGCTGTACAAGTGTAAGTGTTTCTGTTTCAATTCATAATTTTGTTATTCGGGAAATTGTCTAATTTCAATTCGATGCGATCTACATTGTTTAAGATGTTTTTTTGTTAATTAAACTTGTAGTTCGTTTAACTTTTACACACCACCATAAGATACCCGTTAAGGGACTAAAGTCCTGTGAATATTTTCATGTCTGTCATCTGAGTTATGACACAAATGAATTGATAAATTAAATTAAAGTTAAATATTAAATTGAATGTTGAAGTTCAATTGAAAGTCGTTTTCATTGTGGTTTCTTAATATGCACTCTGGTTTTTAATATTGAACAGATACTTTTTTTCTATAAAAGAATTATGGCCACCTTGAAATGTCATGTTTTGCAGTCTCCAATGCGCAGTTCATGTCTTGTGTGCTATATTTCTCTTAAAATCTTCAGAATTTAAGAATATTTTTTATGGAATATGTACTTTTTTGTAATTTCTCCCCTTAAAATCAAAGTTAACAATTATTATAATAATTACTTATAATTACTTTTGTTTAAGAATGTTGGTAACGTTCACCTACATTGGTTAGTGTCGATTTAATAGAAGTAAATGGGTGACATCACTGTATGGTTACCAACATCCTTCAAAGCACCTGTTGTCTTTTGCAGAAAAAAGCCAAGCAGGCTTACCCCTACCTTTATTAAAAATAAGTACACCTAAAGTTCCTTTTTATAAGTATACTAAAGTATATGTTAATGTATACCTTATTAAGTGTACTAATGTCAGTGCACTTGTAAGTGTACTAATAGGGCTTGGGTCTAAAGTGGCCCATTTTCTAGTTTATAAAAGTATACTTTTCTTAAATAAATAAGAGCACACTTTAATAAGCTTCTTTTTTACAAAGGAAGACTGGGTCTGAAGGAGTACATTTTTATTGTACTCTCTTGTGCTCATGAACTCTAATACTGTAATGTTCATGTATGCCCTAAAGGTCCCTAAAGAGAAGGATGAGATGGTTGAGCAGGAGTTTAATCGTCTGTTAGAGGCCACTTCGTACCTCAGCCATCAGCTTGACTTCAACTTTCTCAACAGCAAACCTGTTTCCCTGGGACAAGCCCTGGAGGTTGTTATACAGTGAGTAGACTGTGGACTTTTCCTCTGTGTTTGAAAATATTATAATTCAGTATCAAATTTAAAACCATTTTTACATAATACTTTAAACAGGCTTCAGGAGAAACATGTAAAAGATGAACAAATTGAACACTGGAAGAAGATTGTGAAGACTCAAGAGGAGCTCAGAGATCTTCTCAATAAGGTAGAATACATCATCATCCCTCAGCTACAGCATTGTTGCTACTTGCACTCTCTTTCAGCGATTCATTCATCTGTTTCTTTGGATGTTGTTTAGATGGTGACTACTAAGGAGAAAGTAAAGGAGCTGCACCAGCAGTATAAAGAGGCCAGTGAGGTTAAGCCACCGAGAGACATCACAGCTGAGTTCCTGGTGAAGAGCAAACACAGAGACCTCACAGCACTCTGCAAGGTAGAAGTTCAAAATTTTCTCATTGAACAAACTACCACCAGCTTAACCCATTGCACATTAAGAAACATTTAGGAAACCACAAGCGAATAGACAACTCTGAGGAAATGCCATATTTAATTTGACAAAAACAAAGCGATGGGGGACAGAAGTACTCGACATTTTAACAGATTATACATTCCACAGCCTTGTTAGTGTCTCTGGTGCAGATACATTCAGAGCTTAAAGTAGTTCTTGTCTTTGAAGAATTACAAAACACAGCCGCATTATACAAACTAGGGGTGTGCACGGATAGTCGAATATTCGAATATTCGGTCTGCTGTAATTATTCGATTAATAAAAATGCTATTCGAATGCAGGGAAAACTCTTCTCGCGTCCGCCCTAGACCCTCGACACAAACATCTCAGGTTCCTCAGAGAACACATGAGAGAAGTAGTAAGAAAAACACTTTTTAAACATTATCAGAGCTTTTTCCTTCATGCGAGAGGCGCGCGCATCAAGAGGATGCGGCAATGCCCGCTCGTCGGAAAGGTTGAGCCAGTTCTTCTGCAATGATTACAGAGAATCACGCCGAGACGAGTGGGAACAGTTGTTGCTGGAGCCATGTATTACACCAGATGAGGATCCCATTATACAACATTATAGATACAGATAAGGATCCCATTCAGTGGTGGAATGAAAACTTCATAAGCGCTTCACAAAACTTTAGCACACCGTTACTTGTCTTTTAGCACAGCGTTACTTGTGTGTCCCGGACACTTCTGTGCCGTCAGAGCGCGTTTTCTCCGCAGTCCGCCTCATTGTTAACAGACTAATGATCCGACTTTCCCCGATCATGTTGACATGCTTGTGTTCCTTAACAAGAACATGTAAAACATTAGAAAGAAAGCAAAAAAGATTTGCTGACAGTTTAAAAGGTTCAAATTTAAATGTAGCTTAGGCTACGTTCTGTACAATAGCCTAATTGCTGCAGGCGGCTTTATATACGTTTTTTTTATGCTTTTGCTCTCTTCTTTTTGTTTGTTTGCACATATTGTTAAAGGTTTTCAGCAATAAAACACGATGTAGCATAATGTTAAAGCTAATTGTTTATATGCTTGTTCAAAAATGACGGAAACAATACATGTTACTGAAAAATGACGTCAGTCTCATAAACGTAATTTAAATAAACGAATATTCGAATATTCGATTTTTGTGAGCTCGAATATTCGAATGTGATATTTGCGGAAAACGCCCATCCCTAATACAAACTCCTCTGCTCTCTTTAATAGAGCTTAATACCAGTTTAGCCTGCTGCTGCAGTTGCTTTAGTACGTTTTCCAAACCACAGTCTTAAGACAGTCTGACTCTTTAGCGCCCAAAGAGCCGAAGTTAAATTCCTTGACTTAACCGGTCTTCACAGTTCAGGTTTTAGCATGTTGATACACATAATCATTCTCAATTTGCCTCCAGGTGCAGTTGTAGCACTTTAGAGGAACTTAAACCATTTTTGGTTGAAACCAGGATTTTTGCATGTTCTCCCACTAGCATTCAACTTGATTTCAAACATTTAATTGTGATGCTTTTTTAGAGCATCTGATTCAAGTCTAAAGCGCGCCGCTTTGATTTTAGGGTTTAAAGAGTGAAGATTGAGAATGGGCACAATCAAGAAAATGTTATACTAAATTAAATGTATGGTTCACCCCAAAAATTATTTTCCCACATTTGAGTTGTTTTTAAATATTTACAAATTTCGTTGTTCTAGTAAACACAGAGAAATTTATTAGGAAAGAATGTTTGTATCCTCAAAGTGTTTGGACCCCATTCACTACCATAGTGAAAAAAATACTTTTTTTTTCAAAATAAAATATTTCAAGGAATGTAGGACAACAACAAAGTTATCAAGTTATTTTGACAACCATAATTTTGGTAGTCAATAGAGTCCAAGAACTATTTGGTTACATGCGTTGAACTAAGTGTCTTTCTCTGAGTTAAATCAAACAAATTAATCATACCGATTTAAGACAGAATTTTCATATTAGGGGGAACTTTATTTTGAACCAAAAATGGCTTACTTTATGTTCCAAATGGAAGGGCTTATTTAAAACATGTCTACAAGTTAGTATTTTCATGGTCTGTCTGTATAAAATAAGTCACTAACCAGCATAAATGTAACTCTACCTTTAATTTTCTATATTTTTATGGATGTATAAAGGGAGCTTTGTGTAAGAATAACTTTATATTGTGTGCAACGATGCTTGAAATATAAACAGGTTTTCACAGACTTTGTTAACAGACGGACGTAGGGAAACCGTGGCAGGATATTTTGGAGTTGTGTGATGTGGCTAGAGGGAAGTATTTCGTTTTAAATAGACTTGGACGGTTAAGCTAGTTTTGAAAGTCTGCTAAGAAGGATGACTCTGCCTTCTGAGACCAAACCACTACTGCTGGCCTCAGCGCACAATGTACAAATGTGGAAAGCTCACAGTCAGGTGCTGCAGGCAAAGAAAGCACTTGATGGCTTTGTAGATATCATGAACATGCGTTTAATGTGTAGAGGACTTTTTTTGAAAGTTATGCTATCTCTGATCTCTTTCTGTGTGTAACAGGAATATGATGAGCTCGTTGAGATGCAGGTTAAACTAGAAGAGAGATTGCAGGAGCTTGAGGCCAATCCACCCAGGTATACAAATAAAGGGCGATTCAGTAATCAAACACATTCAAATGAGAGTCCTTTACATGCCAACCTGACCTCCTGATTAACATCCATTTAACAGTCATGTCTTTTTCTTCTTTTTCAGTGATGTGTATTTATCCTCAAGAGACAGACAGATTCTTGACTGGCATTTTGCTAACCTGGAATTTGCCAATGCGACACCTCTGTCCACACTTTCACTTAAGCATTGGGATCAAGATGATGATTTTGAGTTCACTGGCAGTCACCTGACTGTGCGGAATGGGTACTCGTGTGTTCCTGTGGCCCTTGCCGAGGGCTTGGACATAAAGCTTAACACCGCAGTTAGACAGGTCCGATACACATCATCTGGTGAGTCTATGGGCCTCCACTGTATTTGCTGATGTACGTTATTTGTGTATGTTAAAAACCTTATCTTTCTTCCGGTCTCAGGTTGTGAGGTGATAGCTGTAAATACTCGCTCCACTACACAGACATTTATTTATAAGTGTGACGCTGTGCTGTGCACTCTTCCTCTGGGGGTCATGAAGCAGCAGCCGCCAGCCGTGCAGTTTGTGCCTCCCCTACCCGAATGGAAGACCGCAGCCATTCAGAGAATGGGCTTCGGAAATCTAAACAAGGTGAGAATAAATTACATTTAATGTATAAGCCCTATTTGACCGCTTATCTGCAGTCATGTCGAAGTAAGGTCAGATAATAGCGTGAGATCTGATCTGATTTCCCCACAAAATGAATGCGTCATCACACATCTTCTTCTCTCAGATCAACTGCAGCAGAAAAATACTGCAGTATTATGCAATTCTCCTACGCCACTTCCTTATTTCTGTCACAAGAGGGCACAGTAGGGTGCTTGATAAAGCCACAATGCTGGTATATCAGAAACAGCTGTCTGCATATACCACAGAATTTCAGGATGTAAACTGAAATGCTTTCTGTTTAACTCAGTCGTAATTGTTTAATTTGTAATAATTTTATACACTTTTATACAGCCCTCATCTCTTGCACATTTGTTTCGAGTCATAACATGTCTTTGTGTTCAGATGTTTATTGTATTTTTGCCCAGAAGTTATTCACTTAATGCAAAGGGACAATTCAGCATTATAGACATGACATTTTGTGTTATAGATGACAGTTAAGAGAATGTATTTTTTATCCTCTGTTTATATTTAACTAAACTCTTACTCATAGTCAACATCAGAGATATAAACAAAATAAATTAAATGATTGTCATCTTCCAAAAATCTAAGAAACCTTTAAAAAAACTCAAAGCCACTTACAAAGAAAAAGGATACAAAAAAGTGGTAAAAATAACAACAGACAATTCATAATTAAACAGAAAGTTACACAAAGCAAGACAATACTTGTACTGAGAGAAAATGGGTTAGCTTGTTCTCTTCAAGTGTTGCAGAAAAAGAAAGTTTTTATTTATTTTTTTTAAGGATGTGAGGGATGTGGCGCAAGTAGCAGAAGATTGATCTTGTGTCCTTTAGCACAGGACTTTTAGACCTCACTTGGGTATCTGAACCATCACAGGTTGATATCAGTTCTATTAGTTTGTATTTCAAGATATACACCACAGTGGGATTTGTTTGATGCAACAAAGTCCTATTTTAATCTAATATTTGTACTCCATGTCCCAGGTGGTGTTGTGTTTTGATCGAGTATTCTGGGACCCCAGCGTTAACCTCTTTGGGCATGTGGGAAGTACCACGGCCAGTCGAGGGGAACTGTTTCTCTTTTGGAACCTCTACAAAGGTGACTGTCATTTAGTGTTATGATCAACTTCAGGGTGTTTATTTAATTTTAATAACTTAACAATTGTACATGCATTTCAGCTCCCATACTCCTGGCATTGATGGCAGGAGAAGCTGCTGGAATCATGGAGAATATAAGTGATGATGTCATCGTTGGGCGATGCCTGGCAATCCTCAAGGGAATTTTCGGAAGCAGTGCGGTGCCTCAGGTGAGCTCAAATGACTTAAATGAATACCTTAGGTCTCTTTAATTTTATGAAAAAGTAAATTGAAAAAGACTGACTAGTAAAGGCCTGGAAAAACTTTGGTATTCATTTTATGAGGAACGTAAAAGTTTTAAAGGATGACTTGAGGCTCAGACATTTCTATTTAAAACTAGATTAAAGTATTAATTAAAATAAGACATGTAATAAGCAGAATAGCACACAGTCAGTGTCTGTATTGTAAAATAAGCCACAACAGGCCTTTCCCCTCCCGTTGACTAAAGGGTGTTACTGTATCAGTTTTGTGTAGTTTCAGCAAATGCTTGTGTGAATGACAATCGCAGGAAAAATGTCACAACACACTCACGTAAACTCACAGACACATACATACTGTAAGGCTCATTCTAGTGGTATGGGGAGTTTGGCCATTCTCCAGTGAAAACAAACTGAATGTGTGTTCTGTGTCTGTCGTCATGGCAGCCAAAAGAGACGGTGGTGACTCGTTGGCGTGCCGACCCCTGGGCTCGCGGATCTTACTCGTATGTAGCAGCCGGTTCATCTGGTAATGACTATGATCTCATGGCCCAGCCCATCACACCTGGTCCTGCGATACCTGGAGCTTCACAGGTAAGATGATTGTCTAGAACTGTTCACAGTAAAGACAATAAATATGACTGTAATGTGATACATGATCGTGTGTCTTTTACAGCCTGTTCCACGTCTGTTCTTTGCTGGCGAACACACGATCAGGAACTATCCCGCTACGGTCCACGGCGCTCTACTGAGTGGATTGAGGGAGGCAGGAAGAATTGCAGATCAGTTCCTGGGGGCCATGTACACCATGCCACGGCAAGCAACAGCCAACCCAAATCCGCAGCCCTCACCCAGTGTCTAACAGATGACTAAACACTAGAGGACATAGTGATGGTCAAAAAAAGAATGTCTTGGTTGATACAAACCGGGAGGGTCAAGTGAGGACACTAGGTGACTCCTTAGACTGGGAATGTGTGTTTGTGTTTATGAGAGAGAGGTTGTCTGTAAGAACATGCCTTTGGGGTAATAATTCAATAGTCTGGGAGCTGAAGCTGGGATTTAATGAAACCTTTCACTCAGTGCTGAAATTACTTCACAGGCTTAATTCTGGTTCATCTATAGTTTGATAGGACAGGTGGATGCTTCCAAATGAAATTCCAGCTCTATGGAAAGAAACCTAAAAATACTGGAAATTCTCCCTGGATCCAATTCCGGAGAAACAACAGAAGATACCATTGTTTTTGTTGCTGATGGACTGACAAGGAAATAAACTTTAAATGCACCATATTATCTAAAGTCATACTGTTTTACTGTTAACGCATTGTCTTATTTTTACAGAAAGTAATGTCATGGTAAAAGCAGAGGTTATAAATATGTTCCCCACACTAATTGTGTGGGTATTGTAGCTAATAGCTTGAATGTTTTTTTGGTGGAAGTTATATTAGCTGGAATGCACATTGTGTTGCTAATAGGTCTCTTTTTGTTAAATATATTTAGTTAAGTAAAATCTAGCTGATTTGTACTTTCATTTTGCTTAGCATCTAGGGCTTTATTGTTATTTTTTAATTATTTGTTTTTCTACACGTTATTTTTTTGTATTAAAATTAATAAGATTTCAGCTTCTTACCTTTTGATGTGACCTCAATGTGTGATGTATACTTGAATATGTAAATTCCTATTGAAGTAAGAGATGGTTAACCAAAACATTGTTTGAATTGTTTCTTTAGTTTTTCTTTAACATTTATCTACATGAACTCGATCACATGTGTCTTGTGGTGTGATGGCAGTTTTTATAAAAAACTTATTTTATATTATAGCATTAAATTTTTACCAAATGTACACATGAATCTGTTGATATGGTGGTCAGATGCTTTCTTGACCAACCTGCTATTTTTTTGCCCTTAATCCTTGTCCCTGTTTTTAAAGCTTCCATCACATTGGCTGGCCTGTACTTCTCTCGTCCTCTGTTCCTGCTATAACTCCTCTAGGCCTCTGGCTAAGGCCGAGTTTGTGTGGTTTTGATCCTGGCAGCTTCATTGCATTGTGGGAGTCGGAGGGACCTGAGCTGATATTAGCTCCATCAGTTGGTTTATGATTAGAGGCTTATGTAGCCTACACCACAATGCCATAACCCTACTGTAGTTTATAATGCTCCAGTTGTATGGTTTTGATAATGTGAGCATGTTCCGTTCATGTACCACAGAGCTGGATCTCCCTCGGGTCACGTGGATGATGTGGTATTGTGCAGATCTTTTTTTTAGCTGTTAACTGTGGGCAAATTCAGGGGCAGTCTCTCTAGTTCTTCTGGATTTATTGACTTTCTTCAAGCCACAACATTTACTTCTAGAGCAGTACATTGATGGCTGACCTATTATAGCAGAACTTTAAGGTGTTATGCTGGCTGAGGAAACAAATGTACAGTGGGTTTTATCAGGGAAACTAATCACTTTAGCTAAGTTTATGACTTTATTGAGCTCCTCTACACTGATAAATGGGTTGCTGGAATTACTTAAATTATGTTATTTACAAACAACTCCTCCTTTATTACAACTTTATTTCATTATGTACTTTCATTCCACATGGTTAAATCAAGTAATTCCTACAACAGTTTTTAGAGATTAAGACCATCCTTTTAGGATTGGGGTTAGAAGGATAGTTCACCCACAAAGAAAACTTTTGATTGAATTACTCAGCATCAGGTTGTTCAAACACTATAACCCGTCCTAGTTGAACACTAAGGAGGATATTTGGAATAATGCTAGCAACGAGATATCTCATCATTTACCACCACAGGATGAAAAGGGAGTTAAATGTGCCCCTAAATGTTTTGCTTTTGCTGTGTTTAGTAAACCAAAACCTATGCGATAATAATTTTTCAACAATGGTAGTCATAATTGTCTACCGAACAAAGAAATGTACATGTTTGGAACAATTTGTGGATGAGTATGACAGTTCACAAGTTCATTTTTGGCTGAATTATCCCTTCGATAAAACTATGACCTTTGCCATTGGTCAACTGCACAAACTCTGATTCCATAACTTTTTGGATTTCTGTTTGACTGTTGCAGCCTTTAAATGCCAATATATTCTCAAACACACCTGCATGCCCTAAGGGACGTTTGGTGATTTTTTGCATCATGTGATATCTGATGCGTAGGCAATGCAGTAATAGGTACTTGAGGTCTAGATACAGAAGAGCATGTCTCAACCCGAACCCGAATCACTCTGTTCACTAAACAAATTCAGAATGTGCTCAACACAGAAACTCCCACACACATTTAACATGCAGCCTGGAGTGAAGATATAAGTGTACTTCACGTAAAATTAAGTGCCAACAAACACTGTGAACGGGAGAAACTTTACAAGTATTTGTATTTTGCACTCGTGTATCATAACCATGATGTTTGTACTGCTTTAAAACACCAAAAAACGACGGGAGCAAGAACAGAGAGTAGACAATTTACTGAAAACTGCATTTAAACTTATACAGACTGTTCATTGGCAGATCAAAAGTTTAAAAACAATAGCTCAAAAAAAAACTCACAAAAGCATTGAAATTGTCAAAAATTATTCAAAAGGGAAAAGCCTCATTGCTGTTCTCAATGTCTCTTCAGAAAGTTTCTTCCAAGAGATTCTTCAAACATTCTTAAGTTTTAAATCAGTGAAGTATGCAGGATGGCCCATAAGAGCAACATTATTCTCTTTTAAGAATTTTTTGACAGGCGGGGTTTGTAAATTCCAGTGAATGCCCACTGCCACCAGTAAACATGGTTGTCTATGGCCAACCTTAAGCACAACTATCCCATTGAAAGAAAAAGCACCCCAGATCAGGATGGAGCTTCCTTCCCTGGGCCATGTGTAAAACATCTCCTGTGGGTTCTCCTTGTCATGCCAAACACATTGGAAGTCATCAGGACCATCCGGACAACATTTTCTTGGCAGACAAGGAAACTCTCACTATTCAGTGTTCCATATTTGCTGCTCCCTTGCAAATTCCAACCATTGAGTCAGTTGTGGTCTTGTGATAGAGAGTTTGACTTGTAAGCAGAAGGTTGAGGGTTCAAATCCCAGTGCAAGAAGACCATGACTGAAGTGTCCTTGAGCAAGAAACCTTACCCTTGTTCGCTCAGCAGTGATAATTGGCACCTGCACAATACTTGTAAGTCGCTTTGGAAAACTTTTTATAAAGTCTATGATCCTAAACTTTCGTTCAGCTGATGAACAACTTGTTTGAGTATTAATGATTTTTTTATATCCTGCTGCTGTCTTCTTATGGCATTTAAAGCTGTATATACAACCTAGGTATGATCCACCAGTGGAAAATGTAAATACTTCTGTAGAAGTATCCCCGGTCTGTAGATTTTGTTCAGGAGTGTGTATGTTTAATGCTCTCATGTAACCCTCCTACACACAGTTGAGTCCTCAAGCTAGGTTACACTTTTTTTAAATAATCAAAATAGCCTGTTTAACCTTTTGAAGAGTTCCATTAACATGTCCGATCATCTTTGTTAAAACTTATAAATGGTGAAAGCCAAATAGACAATGAGATTGTTCCGTTTCTCTCCAAACTTTTCTTCCTTACACACTTTGTTCAAAAATGTACTTTCATACATTTTCCCAATAGGCAGGGATTCGTTTAACATGATTGGAGCTTTTTCAAATGTTGGAAGAACAAAACTGTGATTTTTCAATTATCATTTCCTTATACCTTCCAGTATTAATCCTCATAAGTTTAAGTTTTAGAATAAAAACAAATTGAACCTTTCATGTTTCACTTTAGAACCTCACTCAGGAAATTTAGTTCCTGTGTATTTATTGTTCTTAGGGTGTAAAAAATGGGACGTAAGTGTAAAATGCATCTCTCTGTAGAACAATTGAATAGACCATCAATACATTATTAACCTTTTCTTATCCATCTGCAGACAACAACCTAAACCTTTATACAACCTAAACTTAAATGATATAAAAAAATTATACATATACAACAAAAGGACACAGGTATCAGAAGTGTTACAAACAAGTCATTTTATTATTTTAGCTTGAATACATATAGTCTGCAGTTCAGCCTAAAGAGATTTCTAGCCTCATGCAAATGCTGAAACATGTTAAGCTGAAACATGCACAAATTTTCCAGTACAATTTTTGCGTGTTATTGCTGACAGAATACAATGAGCATGTTCATCTGCCATCGCTGCAGGAAACAATACCAGCATCTGATCCCAAACTCATATTCACCTCCTTATTCCTTCTTTAACTACAGGCTTTTATCTACATGTGAAGTGTATATGAATCAGAGAAGGTGGAAGCAGGTGTCAGCGAACCTTTATTTTGTTACACCATGTGTTCGGGTATTTGTGTGTTGAAGGCCTGAAAAACTTTCTTTGGAAGCACTTTTAACACGGCACAGGAGATGATTGAACCCTGAATGAATGTAAGGAACAAAAGTAAGCCACAGTCTGAGCGGATAATAAGGGATGAGGCGTTATTAAGGAGCAACTATCAAAGTGGATCAGTACTATACAGAACCCCTGGCTCTACACATCCATCTTATATTGGAGAAATATAATTCCCTTACAAACAAAAGTTGGCCATTTTTTTTTGAAAAGCTGATGAATTAAGACCTTTTACAAACTGTAATACTTTATACAAACAAAACGTGAAAATGGAAATTAATATGAAAACTCACTCTCCAGGAGCCCCATGAGGTTTACATTTTAAGAAAGATCCTTTTAAATTAAGTTTCTGAAATCTCATATTTGTAAAAAACTATAACCAAGAAAAGTGAAGTCTAAAAGACAGAAATATTTACCCTTTTATTCATGCTTTCATGAAGCGGTTCGTTTAATTGTATGCTAGAAAAATACATTGGAATGATTTTTGGCACTCGTCGACTCAAAACACATTACAGAGCACTTGGCATTTAAAAGAACTTAATGAATCAAATTTAAAAAAGCAAAATACTTTGCAGTCTTTACACACTGGGCTGTCCATATCCCCGCACACATTCTAACAAATAACTGCAAGTATACCTACTCTGTAATCAGTTTTGGCCAGTGCAAAAATACATTTACATATATACACATCTTAGGTGACTGTACATTCAGTTCATTAAAGGGGAAAGCAAAAAGAGAAAATTCATAGAGTTTTAAAAGCAAATGAGGATTTAAGTGCTGGTTAAGTGCAGATTCTGGAGTGTGGAAACTCATACGAGGTCATTCAGGACCAACCTTTGGGTATCACATACCAAAACCTTCCAGATTTCTCCTCTGTACATTCAATGGTACTTTATTGCTCAGAACAGACATTTATCAAATTATCTAGATTCCCAAATGATTTAAATCTGAATCATCATCAAATGTTTTATAAAATGACTGCATAAATAAACACTTTGGAGTAGAAAGATGCTTTTTCATGATTTAGGTCTTTTTGTGATGGTCGAGTTAAAAATACAAAATAAGTCACTATGTACCCCTAAATAAGATGCCCCAAATGCCATTAGAGGATAATTTTGGAATCTCTTTATGATACTTTACTTAATGGAGTTAGGAAAAAGGAAGGATTCCAAGAGAATTGGGGTTCAGTACTCTGCTTCAAAAAGACTTCAGAAACCTGTCTTTGGATTTGTCTTGTAAGCTCATAAAATCTACAGTTTCCGACAGCTGTGGTTTGGTGCTGAACCCTCAAAGCAGCTGAAAGACCTTAGTCTGGCCGGGGGGCTGGGATGGGACATTTATGGAATTTGCAAAACAGTACAGACTTGCACTATATCATCTCACTGATCCCCAGAGTTAGGATGCAGTTTAACACTGGTGTAGGACTCCTATTCATAATACCAAAATATATGATAGAGTTTGGAAACGGCTAGGACCTTTCCTCTGACCGAAAAACATGAATCCCATGCCAACAGGCTGCAGCCCACACATTGGCCAGTGACCCACTAAGCTTCCTTTTTCCTCATTCCAAATGTTCATGATTTTTTGCAAGTCCCACTTTCATAGTTGGCTAGTTATAAGCCCCTAGACAGGACTGAGGGGAACTCCATCAAACACAAATGTGACCTCTGACCTACACAAACCTGGGGGCTGTATATCAGTCCTGCTGCTACTTTAGAGCCGGCAGTTTGGATTACAGAGCACTGGGGTATTTTGGGAAGGTAGGGGCATGGGATACAAGACACGGTGTGATCACTTTAGTCCAAGACCCCCTTACAGGAAGCAGAGGTTAAGTCTGGGATATGCATTTGGAGAGGTCAAATCTGTGAAGTACAAAGCCAAACTGACAAGGTTAAAGTTATTGAACAGAATCGAAAAAAATATAGCAGATTCTAAGTGGAAAGCTGCTTCAGCCTATGTTTGAGTACAACATGTGATTTAACCCACATAAGTCAAAGTAAGTCTCAGAGGCCTCATCCAACCCAACATTTTGGAACTTTCTTGCATATACTGGGGTGTATTTTGAAATCAGAAATGACCCATTTTCACAAGGACCTAGTTTTCGTTTTACTAATAAATGATTTAATGATTTAAGTGCAATTACAAATGAATAAGAATGACTTAAATAAAATGAAAAGTAAACATAAAAATATCCATTTCTCTTTCGAAGAATCCATCCAGACGAATGAAAACCAGACGACTGTACAGCACGCAGCACAGGAACCAGACCTGACCAGATTGGTTAAGCTTTCTATTAAAGCCCTAACCCAGTGAAATGCTGCGAAGAAAGATAACATAAAAGACTAACCCTATGCACATGAACATCAATCCTCAGAACATACACATACAGCATTGGATTAAAATAAAACATAAAACATTCCACATTCTAGTGAAAATGGAGATCATTGAGCGGGCTGAGGGATCATGGACCCTTTGTTATCACCAATGGCTTCAAGCATGACAGTGGTGGATGAGAAAGAAATATCGATATGTACACACTGCTGGGAAGCTGAGACAATGACTGTCAAAGGATTATGAAATCTAAATCTGAATGATTTTATGGGCTACATCTCAACAGCTTAACAAATTACACCTGGATAAAAACATTAAACTAGTAGGTAAAGTACAAGACATCTGAAATGCAGCATTCCCATCTATTTTTTACCACAAGGCCATTTATCCAGGCAAAGGCATTCTGGATGTCATGCTGCACACCCTCAAGGCTCAACAAGCTATACAGCTGGAATAACATACGAAAACATGGGTCGATACGCACGCCGCGTTATACCACTGACTGACATGGACTGTCAAAATCCCAAACACTGGTTTCCTATAACTGAGTGCTCAGCACACAAGAGTCTGGATCACTGTCTTTCTGTGCAAAGTTTGCGAGTCACAGAGTGGCCGCTCTGAAAAGCCTCCATAAATGCCCAGCATCCCGGTTTGACCTTCCAGATGTTCCGCGCAAGGTCCCACCGTGGACCTACAAGATGAGTCCTGGATTATTTCACTCCAGTGGTTTGAAATCCAAAACCAGTCGCCCGTCTGAGCTGCCGAGACAGGGAATTGGCGTGCAGATGTTTTTCCCAGCTTTTCGCTCAAAACGTAAGGTGGTCCTGTCTGTGGTTCCGGGGACCGTCATGTTCAGTTGTGAGCAGAAAACAAAGAAGCAATCGCAATTACCGAAGAAATGAGAAAATGTAAGCGTTGACTTGATGAACAAGGAGCAAATTACAAAAGGGATTTAACATGTTTGTGTGTGATAAAAAGCCAGATGAGTAGATTGTGTATCATTTATGAAAATATACTAAAGACTTGCAGGCTTGGCGTGTGTTTCTATTGTAGCATGTGGTTTGATTGGAGTTCTCAGCATGGAACAATGTGCTCTGCAATGCGCGGTATTGCAAAATCATGTGTACACTGGTGTAAATGCAATGGGATTGACTGTTTGAATTCTGTGCAATAATCCCAATTAAATGCTGAATCAATAAACACCATACGGCAACAACAACAACAACAAAAATGTAAGATTGTCAAACTAGGCTGTAACTTGCTCCTTGTCAAAACAACACAAAAAAGCAGGATTTGATCAACTAAGACCTGTTTCACCAAAGGTGTATGCGTTTCCATAAAAATATCAAAAGTCAAGAGTGCCCGCCGTATCCTCTCGTTGTCACGTCTTTGCACCTCTCCCTTGTCACATATTTCGACTTTAATACACCATGGGAAGCAGAAGAGGATGTCTTCATAACAGCCGGAGGATGGTGGATTTATACAAGTGTGGCTGGTGTACTCAGAGGTTCCTGGGGTCATTTTTGTGGTTTGCTGGAAAATTTCGGAGCTGGTGTGTCTTTTAGAAGTGGGGTAACTGGTCGTTGGAAGAGATGATCTGAGCTTCTTTCCTTCTGCTCAGGAGCCCATTCTAAGATGGAAGATCTGAGGTAAGAAAATACAGGTCGGTCATTGGTATAAAAGTAATTAGAATATATCTTGCTTGAATGATCACAAAATCCTCTGGGGCATCTAGCGTGAGAACAGGATATAAGTTCCACAAAACATACCTCTGCGAATTGGTAATGTGTGTCAGTTTTCTAGATGCCTGTTTGACCATGTTCGGCCTCCATCAGCTGCACGGTTCCTACTGGACCATGGTTCACGACTTCCCGATCTCTCGTATGAGCCTGTGTCACCTGACGGCCGTCTCCTCCACTGATCAGCTTCTCTGTCATCTAGAGACTAGATGCAAAGGAAAAAGAAAATTACAACAAATGTTAAATAATACGCTAGGGTCTAGCGTAGGACTAGGGTCTAATGTAACCATGACTCAAGGAAAAAGGCCCTTGAAAATATGAAACCATTTGTTTATTTATAAGAATAAAAATCCCTTATTTACACTAATTACAATCTTTCGATGAGGACGAAAATTATTTGTATAACGCTCATAATACTCATGACTGCAAAGCACCTCTATTGCATATATTTAATATTTACTTTTTTATCAGTGCATTATACATATGCCCTAAATAAAATAAATAATTTCACTGAAATATAATTCATCCTGCTTATACATATTATTATATTTTTAAGGCAACAGCATACAATGGTCTAAGAATGTATCTACATTCTACAAAAGTATCTGGTGACTAAGTATCACAAAACAAAAAAACTATAAATAAACGGTTTATTATTATTATTTATTGCTTAATAAACATTATATTTTTAATATCTTTATTAGTGAATTGTAACTAAAATATTTGTGTTATTCATATTATTTCATGTACACACACATACTTCATTTAAACAGTATAAATAAGTATATCATAAAAACTTTTTCAAGGGTAAATGCATTGGATTTGATGGACCTACATGATCTCTTTATTGTGGTTAAAAAATTCAAAATGACAAAATCTTAAACACCCTCGAAAATGAAAGCGAAGTGCAAGGGTTTCTTTATTCCCGTTAATACCAAGGTACATACATTTTTCAGGCACATATTGTCAAGGCACATAGCAAGGCCTAATATAGAACAACTATTGTCTCTTTTCTTTACCAAGAAAGTGAAGACTTTACACAGCCAACCAAATGGTTTATGACGTCAGATATATAAACTTCCCAAATGAGGCAGCAGGATATGCCACACACTGCTGTGGAATTTCGTACACAGCAGACAGATGCTAATTGTCCATAATAGGGCTTGAGGCCTGCTGGGATATGAGAGTTGGGTGTACAGGAAACCGGTTACGATGCATGGGCTGCCAAATGGGCAGGCGCAACCTTGCAACATCCTGTGTCATTCAGGAAGGGGCAACGGGTGGAAACGACCCAAGCACAATCTTAAAGCAAGATGTCATAGCAGAACGAGTTCCATGTAAGTTCTGTTTTCAGGAAGCTCAAACCACATTATGTGAACATTAGGAGAGATTGTGCTGAAATGGCAAATGTTTCTTGACAACAGATCAAACTATGAATTCAGTACAAGGAGGAGAACATGATTTTATCTTTTCACAAAACAAAAATGTTCCTTCAGCTTAATTAAGTGTACATGTAAATATGTGAGTTTTAAGCAATAGTCCGACCAAAAAAAAAATCTATCATGAATTACTTACTCTTAACTAAACTAGTTTTTTATATGTGTTAAACACGTAAAAATATATTTGGAAGAATGTAAGCAGCTGGGTTTTTGGGCAATCAAAGAACACATATTGTGGCATTGATTTTTCTGTTCTTTCAACACAAAAATAGATAAAGTATATAAAAAAGTATATAAAGTATAAAGAAAGAGTGAAAACAAACAGTTCTGAGGCACCTTTGACCAATACTTTTCCTAAATCTGTTGCTAACATTCTTCTAAATATCTTTCTTCGTATTCGTCAACTGAATTAAAAAATTTATATAGGTTTGGGGCAGCTTGACGGCGAAGTAATGTTGGTCGAACAGCTACATAAAAAACAGCACAACATCTGGCCGAGCTGGATTATTTAGTTCTACTCTGCACTGCAGTAATACCTTCACCGTATATTATATATGTGACTCACGTAGGCTTACTGTCACCGACATTACACGAATGACCTTGATCTGTGCTTCACACATCCCTTCATTATTGATGAACGAGATAAAACCTCCTCTCAGCACAAGGACATCTCATCATTGATGGACAGCTCAGATCCCCTTCAAATCACTGTATTGATCTTATATCTTGGTTTAAATAAAGACACCGACGGTCAAACACTTTTTTTTTTGCACATCCCTAAGAACAAGCCAAAGAATTATTCCCAAAAGTTATTTGAAAGAACAAAGTTTGAATATGTATTTTTGATGCTGAAAGATTAGTTTTCCTGCAGTCACTCTTTTCTTTTTTTGTGGATTGCAACAGATCAAGTACTTGGTAAGTGTGTCTTAAGTTAAAAAATACAAACTATAATGTACATCTTATATCTGAGGTTAAAACACTAACCGTAGTATTCATCTATAACAATAAACGTGATAACCTTGAGCGAGGTATTTATTAAAAAAGATTACTCCAGCTTCAGGGAAAAAAGAAAACCACATGACTTTAAGATAAAGTTCAATGCATGCCGGACCAAGTCTGATTACATAAATCCTTCTAATAGATTCCAGATTGAGTGTGCACAGATGAAGATTGCTTTCAATCAGTGTGTTATGTACGATGCATTTACTCCTTGGAACGATCCATTTTACCCAATTTCAGTGGTTGGGATAGAAACTGAGTTTACCTCTACAGATGGAAAGAGGCTTTAAAGTCAAACAACAAAAAAGATTAATGATAGGGAATCCCAGGCAAAGAGAAATGAGAGCGAAGGGTTTTGCGTTTACAATAGCGGTGTATTAACTTACAGCTGCACTGACAGCATTTGTAGAACAGGCATGATATAAAGAAGAGAGAAAGACAAATGATCTGACCTCTTCATGTGCAAGTGCTAGAATTTACTTGTGCATAAATCACATCCCACTCTCAGATTAATGAACAGGCATTTGCTATCCGTCAGCGCATCCGAAAAAGACAACAAACACTGTGTGAAATAGAATGTGAGAAAGTCGAGTTTTTCAGCATATGAGTCGGGAAGGGGCCGTGTTTGAGGGGCTTTGATGCTTTGTGAATACATTTGGGGGCGGAGCTGTGATGTTTAATGAGAGTGTGATGCTAATTGCTGTTCTGATAGGATGTGATCTATTCTCTTGTGAGCATAAAGAGGGTCTAAGCTGGTAAAAGGGGCCTGCTCGCCTTGTTTTGACTGGCAGTGACGCCAGTCTCAAATTGATTTATCTGCAGAGACAAAAACTGGCAGTTGACCGGAATAACAGCTCGGCTACAAACAAAGCCACAGCTTTTACCCTCTGAGACATAAGCCTTCAAACACCTTTTTACATATGTTTTAATGTTACTGCTGCTGGTGGAAAACTTGACAATAGCTTTACTGTTTATTCAATTGAATGTAAGTATAATGGATTAGATTATTGTTTCAAAAAAGACTTAAAACTGTTTTGTATTTTTAGTTCTTTTGATAAGAAAAAAAAGAAACCTCAATACTCGAACCACGTTATCAGATATGAAATACTGTGCTAAATATAATATAAATATGTAAAATTAATTTCAAGAACACAAACCAATAAAAGTCAGTGTGTGCAGTTTGCTGTTTCAATTCATATTTGGTTAAAAGTATTCTTTAAAATATCTTGTTTTGTGTTCTGCAAAAGGAATTCATAGAGGTTTTAAATGCAAAGAAATTAAATGATGAAATAAGGTAGGATATATTGTAATAAAAATAATATTAACTGTATCAAATTAGTTATATTCTTAAGTATACAAGAGTATATTTAATCATTAACTGTGATGTGATTTATGTGAGGCAACATCTAATCCAACCGTGTACGTTAAAAAATATTACATTGTACGTACATGTAGAAAAAGTGCAAATATTTTAAGACTGTAGAAACAATGTGTTCAAATGACCATTTTTTAGAAAATGGCACAAACCTCCTAAACAGGAAAACAGTGTTTCCAGCAAGGATTGTATTACAAGAAAAACAGAAAGGAAAGCAAATAAACCCCTAAAGGACCATTTTTTTCCTCTTTCAGGGAAAGTACTAAACATACTTCATGCTTATAAAATACCGGTCCCTTTCACAGTCTTTAAGATGCATTCTCACAGCACTTCTAAATCAAACAAACAGTCAAGGAACAAATGTGCTGAATACCATGACTAAGAAATATTAATCATGATGGTGGCACCAAATTTGTATCCTTGACTTAAAAGTTCTACAGGGATTAGAAACATGTGGTATGATAATCAGTATAGTAACAATTTATATCGAACTGTTGTTTATTTTCAATGACTTCAAATTAATTACACTGTAATACAAATCTTTTAAAGTACACCGGTTATCACTATTTAAACACAACTTGTGAAAAGGTCAAGTAAATCTTAGAGCATGGCTTTGCCTCTACGGTCTATTAAAGAAATCCACAACTTTTTTTTTGGTCATAATAGCTAAAAAAGATAGTACTCACCATGGGCTTGCGGCTTCTTGGATTAAGATGCTGAGCATTGACAGGCTCATGTGCGATAGCCCGCTCTGGGGACGGAGCCTTTTTGTTTCTTCGTCCTGGATCATGGACAGACGCCTCAACATTGCTGATCCTACGCATATATACCTCAGCTGGGCTTGGTTTAACTCCACAGTTAGAATAAATGTTGGGGTTTGATGGAGGGTCCAAAACTGTGGTTGCCCTATATGCTCTCCACATGGTGGTTGACTCGCCATCGTCCTCCGAGCATTCTTGCCTTAGTGCTCGACCAGATTCATCCACAGAGGCTGCCCCACGACTCTTCCAAGTGCTCCTGACAGTAACATTTCTCATATCTGGAAAACCAATGTCATTTGAGAGGTGGTTGTGACTTTGGCCTCTCCAGCTGGTCTCAAACCCAGACTCATCGTTGTTGAAGTTTGAGGTGTTGGAAGACTGTAGGCTGAAGCTGGTTTGAGAAAAGATTGTTGCATTCACAGGAGCACTTTCCATAAAACACAGAGGTTCAGAGAAATTTGCATCAGTATCACTTTGACGCAGAGTGATCTCACTCTTAGGTATGGAAATCTCATATGGTATAGAAATGCTGCCTCTGTGTTCACTGCTAGGGCTAATAACAATATTACTTGTGGACGTGTGCCTTTCTTTAAAGGGGGGCTCGCTTGATAAGCTGCTGCTTCGACTGCTTGTTCGAGAAGAGCTGGGGTCATTGGGATAGAAGGTGATACTGCTGGTCATCTTGTTGGACACCGTAGGCTTTGCAGAGATTTTGGGTTTCCCACTGTTGCTCGAAGGCTCTGTGACTCCCCCTGACATTATTTCCTTTCTGTCAATCTCAACAATGGCTTGCTTGATGATAGCTTTTGAACGGAGAGCTTCTCGAGGGCTGCAAACTCTTCGTACCTCAATACTCGGAGGGGACTCCTGAGTTTCCTGTTCCACTAAATGAGGCTTGGGTTGGTTTTCACTAAAGGAGCCCTTTGAGGTGGCATCAGAGTAAGAATCTTGTCGTTGTGGGTATCTGGGGTAAACCGATGATGTTCTAACACTTTTACTTGATGTAATGGTGTCACTCTGCTCACCTACTGATCGCCTAGAGCCAGTGGATTCAGTTTCTGAAGCTGAGGAGTGACCATCTGAACCATGATCGCTAAGAACAGATGGAGACACATGCGATCTGTAGGCAGCATACGATCCATTTGCCTTGGACAAACCTAACATTCCAGGAGCATCCTGGGAGTCTTCCAAACTCTCTTGATCAGTTAACCCTTTATTGGGTGATGCAATGCTAGAAGCCCTGGCTGATAATAAATGGGCTGCATCAGAACTACTGGATTCACTATCACTTCCCGGATTTCTAGAAAACTCAGTTTGGGTTTTTTTGACCTCACTTTCATTTTGCTTTGCAGTAGGCTTCCAAGACTTTTGGTCATTAGCAGCTGGAGGATAGCGACTAAGGACTGAGACTTTCTTGCTCTCGCTGACTGAGTTTAAAGATGACATTGAAGTATTTCCAATTTTTTCCTCTTTTTTTACATCTTTTGTCACATTGTCAGAAGCAGCACCAGAAGCACCAGTCCTCACAACTTTCCTGGCATTGTGTGCTGGACTAGCAGCCCTTCGAACAGTTTTTGGGGAGCTTTCTGGGGTGTGTCCAAGGTCATTATTCCTCAGCTTGGTTTCTTTTCTCTGCTGAGGGGATGCATCTCTACCTTTGTATTTGACTGGTTCAGCAGCAGGACTCCTGTTTAATAACTTAGGCTTTTCTTGTCTAAAGCCCCTTCGTACATTGATTTCCTCATTTTCAGCCTTGCCGTTTTCCAGGACCTTTGTGATGCTGGTAAGTGCTGAGTTTCCATTACCATTGCTGTAACCTGCTAGCTGAATCTTCATCTGCTCAACCTGGTCATGGAGTGTTTGATTCCGGCCCCTTTCCTGCTGATACTTTTCTATCAGCTCTGTATTCTTTGATTCCAAGTTTTTAAAATCCTCCTCAACTAATTCCAGCTGCTTCAAACGATTCTTAAGCCTTTCCACTTCTTGGCTGAGATCCTTAACTTTATTATCCTCCTGCCCCTCTAAGCTATTTTTCTCATTCTCATTCCTTAAATCGAAGTCATCTGAATTCTTTAAGTATTCCAAACTCTTCTTCCTTGTTAGTTTGCCGGTAAGTCCTGTTGAGAATTCATCTTCAATTCGAATGTCTCCGAATTCAAACTGGCCCTGATCTGTTTTGCTTATTTTGTTTTTCTGATGCTCAAGTTTCTCGGTCAGTCTAAGGATGATTTTCTCATCCTCTCTTTGCCTTTCCAGAAGCCTTTTGCGTTCACTGACAAATGTCTGAGTGAGACTCTTTAGTTTCTCCATTTCTGCTGTAAGGGATTTTTCTGCCCTGTCTAGTCCGGCCTCAGAAGATTCAATTTCCTTTATGCGGGACTTTAAGGTTTCAAGCTCAGATGAGAGCTTTTTGGTCAAGTTTTTCTCCTCATTGAGACTAAGGCACAACTGGGTACAGTCTGACTTGCTTTTACCAAACGCCTCTTCGAGTTTCTCAACCTCAGACATTCGGCGCTGAAGTCGCTCGGTCTCTGCCTTAAGCTCATTGGTTAGTTTCTCCTCCTGATCTAGTTTTTCCCTAACCTCACGGCAGAGATCTTCAGCTTTCCTTACCTCCTCATCTTTGCCCTCGATTTTGAGCAGTCTTCTCCGCATTGCCTCCACATCAGAGAGGAGTGAGGAGTTACTTCCCTCAGCCTGAATGACTTTGTCCTGAATGTCAATAAGTTCATCTTCAGCTTTCTGCAATTTGCTTTTGGCCTCCTCAAGCTCATCCAGGCGTCGTCCAAAGCTCTGCAATTTGTGTCTCAGGTGGCGATTAGTTGTTTCTGTCATTTTTGTATATGATACTAATCTACTGTGAGGTCTTTATGGTTGTTTGATGGAGAGGTACACATTTGTATGGTGGTGTTTCAAAGTGATTTGGAGGTCCCAAAGACAAAAAATAAAGGAGAGGCTTGACGTTTGGGTCCCAGTGTGTCCGCTTTTCCTTGCATCCAGTTTTACTGGTGATCCAAGTGAGCTTTGACCTGTAAGACAAAAGCAAAGAAAGATAAAGATTACTTCCCGGAAGATATAGGCAAAGTATTATGGTAAAGGAAACAGTATATCAGTGTCAACGTGCTGCTTTAAGGTGTAATATCATGAGATAAGCCTTGTCTTGAGTGGGGGAAAAGCACAGTAAAATGTACAAACAGTGATGTATTACCCCCTAACACAGCCTATAATGGTACATCTTTGATTTCATGCCAGGAATTCTGCTAACATCAGCACTCACTGACCATCCCTCCATTCATGGGCCTGTCACCGAGGCAACATCCGTAGCAACAACCATCCCTTATCACATCCTCAGGATACCGAATAAAATTAAGAATGCTTTACAGGCCAAGGACAGTTCTGACCACAGCAACGTATGCTATAATAGTCCGCAGGGCCCTGCTACTCAAATTAAAAATAAAACTCTTACATGTGCAGCCATTTTTAGTTATAAATTTGATTCTGTCTAAATTGCTACGTATAATCATAAAAGTACTATTCAAAAATGTTTATGCAAATCATTGGGTAGCAGTTGTAATTTTTCTAGCCTTGTTTGGTACGGTCCCAAGGTCCTATTAAATAACTCATTAACTACACCAAAAGCAGATGTAGTTACAGCAGGTCCAGATGTAACAGAGCATTTTACACAACTTGGTCAGATTGAAATTCACTTTAGATTGTTGGACTGGCAGGCCCACCAACATGGAGACGAGCCTAAGTAATGAGTTGCTGTATGCGGATTGCAGGAATCCTGTCAAAATATTTTCCAAATCCCATAATTTTATGATGTGTGACGCACCGACAGCAGTTCTTCTGGGTTCAGAGAGGAAACGAGTAATTCCTGGGAAAAGGCCCAGCACATTTAATGCAGATTTCCAATCAGACATGAAATTCACAATCACTCTTAAGATATCTCAGAGTAGGGTTTCAGAACTAATCACACAAATGATGTGCATGCATGCAAGAGCTTACAGGTATGTGTCTTTGAGATAAAATTAGAGAGAGTTCTGCCAGACACACACAACACTTAGGTTTTTCCTGTGAGTGTGTATTGCTGTCATGCAAAGCTCATTTAATCAATGGATATTTTTTACCAAAGATGTATGACGACATGTTTACTCATTGCTGTTTCTATGGAACATTGAAATCTGGGGACTAAAACATATGGTAAAGCATTGGAAAACATAATGCAATATATTAAACAATACACTGCATTGGTTGGAGCTAAGTGCACTTCAATACATAAAAAGTGGCACTATGTACTTTTGAATATACTGTAAAATTACATCATAGTTACCATGTATTTTTCTTCATATATTTAATATGAAAGTATATATTTATATTTAACAAATAGGATAATATATTTTCTTTATATCAGGATAAATAACAAATTTGGACACCTCTGATTCTTGATGTAAACTAAAATGTAATTTTAAAGCTGTGAAATTTATTTATTATACAGTTTTAATTGAGTACATTTATTATGATGAATTAAATATTTATCTTAAAATTCAGCAAAAATAACAAAAATATTTTTTTATTTTTTTATTAAATAAACATACATTTTGGCTTGATGAACTATTAGATTTAATATCAATTTTAAACAGAAATCATTAAGTGTAATACAGCTTTTTATTTTTGTGATATTTACTAAGCCTCTGGATTATTTATATAGTGTACAAAAGCATATTCATAACCTAATAGAGATTAAATATTTCCAAGATGAATATAGTTGTGAATTGGATTGTACTAGCAACCAGCTACAGTGAGCACAATATTCCTCATTCCTCATTCCTCATTCCTCGTTGTGTAATATATTCTGTGCTCAGGATGAGACCTAAAATTAGATTTAACATGACACGTTCCATTTCATTTGTACAATAACTATAGCTCCTAGTTTTCTCCTAAAAGCTCTAAAGGGATAGAAAATGAATGGAAAACTGACCCATAAAGAAAAACATCACAGAGTCCCGTGGCACACTTCACTACCTGAAAGGAAATACCTCGCACTCTTGCTTTTCTAACTTCTTCTCTTTCACACACACTCATTCTTTTTTCCTCCACACATGCAATCATGTACCATATCATTAGAGATCCCTCGGACGCCCGAACATTCTGTTCCCCCAGAGGAAAGGGGAAAAAAAGACTTTTCCCTGCACTTGACATCAGTTTGGCAGAGTGGCCCATCTCTCTTTATTCATATAAACATCCCTTAACAAATCCTAAACTGCAGAAATCGTTATCAACACAGAGAAACGGCACAATGTAGCCTGGAAGAAGTAGATCCAAACATGTTGTCCAAAGGAAAAACTATTTATGATGACTGCAAGGTGAGGCAAGTAGTCAGAGCGTAAAATATGAAAGAAACTTTAAAAATCCTTTGGTCACACCCACAAGGATCTTCGTCAACAATGAACCATGCAAGCAAACTATATACACCCATCACACAAACAGATCCATTCACATCAGTATGATTGTTTTATCTGTGTGCGCATTTGAAATAATATTAATAGGCCTAATCACGATAAAATATGAGTACACTATTACATGTTTTTATCAATTATCAACACAAGACTTATAATATGTATGCCAAGAAAACACACTGAATTTAGATGAAAACCAGAGACCATGATTGTGTGTTTGGCCTGAAACTTGTGCTGTCCTGGCAGAAATGGACAAGCCACAAAATAGTAACTTTTGTGGCAATTTGAAGCAGCGTTTTTTAGATTTTCCATGAAAGCTAAAACCAGCCTATAATGTTCATTTTTTGTTTGCCTTGCAGTCATGTCATTTTCTTCTCTCTCGCACCGCTTTTGGAGGAATAAAATAGCAGGGACAGGAAGTTGGACGTTTAAATGGGACTGCGTATGATTACTGACACAAAGCAAGAGTGCTGAAAACCTGACTCTCAAAAAAATTAAAATGCACACAGGACAGTTTAATCCCTATAAAACTGAATTAAAACACAAATTTTGTGCAAGTACATGTACCATTTAACACCGACAAATGCATGCAAAGCAAAATTCAGAACTTGAATGAGTGTGACATTTTCCGTCTGCTGTAATTCGTCATAAATTCATTTATTTGTCAGACAGAACATTGTACATGTCATGCTGCTGTAAAAAAACGAAATTGTTCAACTTAAAGTGATAGTTCAACCAAAGTATAACCCCTTGACATTTTTAACCTGTATGACTAATAGAAAAGAAGATATTTTGGAGAATGTTGGGAACAGGCACCTATTGACTTGCAAAGGTCTTGTGTCCCTATAATAGAAGAGAATGTGTGCCACTGCTGTTAGATGATTAACTCTCTTCAAAATATCTTCTCTGTATTCTGCATAAAAAAGTAAGCCTTACAGGTTTGAAGAAAAGAGGGTGAGCAAATGATGACGACATTTAAATTTTTTGGTAGAACTTTTCCTTTAAAGGTTAAAAAGTAGATGTTGGGCACCAGTATCATGTCAGCACGCATGAACTCATCTGCTAAGTGTGTTTGTGTGCGCATGAAAGAGTGTTATCTCTCTAGTGCGCTTGATTTAAATGCAACAAACTGCATAAAGAAACAGTATGTAAAGCATTTACACACCCTTCGTCTATCTTTCATTATTTTACGTTTATCTTCCTCCATCTGCCCTGAACAATGTCAAAGGCACTCATTTCCATCTTCTGGACAAATGCCCAAAACATGGAGTCTAAACAGACCAACCACTCTCCAAAAACCCTCTTCACTGACAACGTTGTTGTACACATCAGACAGATTGATTCTTAGAAATGAAACTATCCTTCCAATGGTTTAGTTATTAATCTCAGTTGTATCCAGTTCATTAGAGGTTTATTCCTCTTTATTTATGTATCTATCCGTCCCGATGACTCAGCCACTCTAGAGCGAACCAAACATTTATACTTCCTTTCTGATAACCACCAAGACAAGTGCTTCAACCAGTTCTCTGACCCCAACAAACTTCAAAAGCCCAATATGGAGCCCATCATGCACACTAAACAAACTGGCAAATGTGAAGAGATGTAAAGTACACGTGTCTACCACAAATGGTTTTATAAATGTATGTACTTAGGTAGTTTTTATTCTGTTATATGAATTTGGAAAATGTGTTAAGTCTCAGCACTCAATCTGTGTGTTTTGATTATTTGTGCATTTCTGAAAATGTGACTTACGCCCCTTTAAAGCAAGTTTACTATATTTCACTGACGAATTAAAAACGTTGCATGCTGTGTCAGTGTTTTTACGAAACCTAAACTGCAAAGCGCATGTCCTCAGAATCAGCAGATTTAATACATAGCACACTTTATTGAAAGTTAAAACTGTGCATAATTGCTATTTACAGTCATCCAGGGGTTGAAACGAAACCGTTTATGAGTGTGTTCTGTACAACACGTTGCGGTGTCGCATTACAGCTGTCGGGGAAGTGAGCGGCGTGTCTAATCCTATACTTTCTGTCTGTCAGTTTGAAAATCATTAAGCCAAAAGCCATGTCATTTGAAAGAGAGATTCACTTTTGGCAGAGTGAGCTGAGACAAAGTGACAGTTCTTTCTTATTCAGAACCCAAAATAAGATATTTTGAAGAAAGTCACATCAGTGGCAACCATTTACTTCCATTGTTAGGACACAAAACATATGAAAGTGAATGTGTTACAGATCGCAAAATTCTTCGAAATATCTTCTTGCGCGTTCTGCATAAGAAATTGTGACGAACGCTTGAAATGATAAGAGGGATGTAAATGATGACGGAATATTCCTTTTGGGCTGAACTGTCACTTTAAGCAACTAAAACAATGCCCAAAAAGCTATCAAAGAAAGAAAACTTTTGTTATTCAACTCTACTGTTTAACAATTAAATTCAAGAGTCTCTTTATAGAATTGTATTTGTCATGCGTATTATGACGCACTAGGTAAACAAATGTAACAATGACGTATACATTTTAAGGTGGATCACCCAGAGGGATTGAGATAAAGTGACTGTGTGTGTTTGAGCAGCTATTCCAGAAAATCTTATCTCATAAGACATATCCAAATTTAATGGCTTCAGACGAGAGAGAGAGAGAGAGAGAGAGAGAGAGAGAGAGAGAGAGAGAGAGAGAGAGAGAGAGAGAGAGAGAGAGAGAGAGAGAGAGAGAGAGAGAGAGAGAGAGAGAGAGAGAGAGAGAGAGAGAGAGAGAGAGAGAGAGAGAGAGAGAGAGAGAGAGAGAGAGAGAGAGAGAGAGAGAGAGAGAGAGAGAGAGAGAGAGAGAGAGAGAGAGAGAGAGAATTTAAAGTATAGTCCATAAAATCACATGGAAACCAGATCCTCAGATCCGGGATGACCCGGTCATAAAGTATGTCGGTGACCTGATCTAGCTTTTTACGCTGCTTAGGAATTATAGCAGAACTGGAACACACTCCAGCCTTACAAACTAAAATAAATCTGGAGATTTTACCTTCCAAAAAAAAAGAATCAGGCGTCAAGAAATCCAAACACATTTAGAAAATAGCTCAGTTGAGCTATAGAAACCAAGAAAAATTGAACCCTGATCCAACAAAACCACACGGCCACGAGAATTAAAACCGATTTGATTATTGGTTGATCGATTGTGACTGGCATAAAAAACAAAGGTCAAATTCCAAGAACCAAAACCTAGCAACAGAGCTCATACAAAACACAACACAGTCTGAAGAGTTGGCAGAAAACACATGGCGGGTCCAGAATTGCGAACAAGGTACAAGAGCATGTTATGCCAACAATGCACAACAGAACAATACTAAGGTAGTTCTGCATTCCTAAACCAAGCTACCAAAGATCAATAAATTCCCTACAAGGACTTGAAGGTGAATGAGTTGAATATCTGCTTCGCTAGCATGACCTAACAAAACTGCAAAGGTTGTCTGCCATTGGTCAGCCAAACATGCTTGCAGTTGGACCACTGGCCCAGACAAACTGTGTGCTAAGTAGTCTTTAGTCAATTATTGCCACAAGTGTTTTATCTCTAATCTTATTTATGGTTCTTAACAAAGAAATAAAGTTTTCTGGGCAGACTGGCATACAACTCATCTCACTTTGTTGGTTACATGAATCAATGACACCTTAATTCAAGTACTTCCACATTAGGCTTTGACATTTTTGAGGATCAGAACATCTTTTTGCTCAGTTTATATCAATGAGCTTTCTTTCCCTGCGTGTGTACATTGCCATTTTAAAAACAGGAAAAGATGCATTTCAATACAGTAAGAGTGTTCCCTATGGTAGGAAAGATTCAATTCAATTAGAAAATTAGTTAACATATGCGAAATGTTAACAAAAAAATTTATTAACATATACAAAATATGTGTTAGTGTGTGTATGGTCCCAAAGTCCATGTGAACCCTTTGTGAGTGACTTCCTCTCAACCCGGCGCCACTGTTCCTTCCCTCTACACACACACACACACACACACACACACACACACACACACACGCACGCACGCACGCACGCACGCACACGCACGCACGCGCGCGCGCGCACGCACGCACGCACGCACGCACAATCATTTTCAGTGATTCTTCTCTAACCAGACAATATTCCCTCTCATTGTAAAGACACACTCGTATCTCCTCATGTTAATAACATCAGCTGACTGATCATCCATGACGTTATTAAGAACAACATTGACCATCTTAAATAAGATTGTCAGTGTGAATAAAACAAGAAATTATTGTTAGAAGACTTACTGTATAGAAACAAAATGGATTGGAAGCTGCTTCTGCTAAAAGCATCAGCCAAGTGCATAAATGTTATTTTGGTTGTCCAGGCAACTTTACTTGAGTAAACTACATCACTTAAATGTTTTCTTTAAGGTCATTTAGGGATGTAGAGTGCTGGTAAAGGTAAACCAAGATCTCCAAGGGGAACGCACGCACATACACACAGGTCAACCTTGTTTACATCATATCATCTAATTCTATTCTTCTTCCCCTTTTAAAAACTGTTTATCATAATCATATTTTGTTCCATTTTATACAAAATATTAAGTGAACCAAGTACAAAAATGAATACTATTGAAGAAAGGAACAACATTAATAACATCATAACAAAAAATTGAGACAAGACTTCAAAAATCAGTTAATCCAAATATGAAAATCCAGTTATAATTTACTCAGCCTCCTAACCTGTATAACTTTCCTTTTCCAGAGAAAACAAATATTTTAAAGAATGTTGTGATCTGGTACACTGTCATTTTCATTGTTTTTGTGACCAATAAGGTTGAAGTGCATGAGTGCCAGTTACAGACATTTTTCAAAATATCTTCTTTTGTGATCTGCCGAACAAAGAAAGTCATATAGGTTTGAAATGAAAAAAGGAAAATTAAATAGACACAGTTTTTATTTTTAGATACACTGAAACTTCAATTTCACAATAATATTTAAAACAACAGAATAGAAAGGGTGCCCATGTCATTCTTCAAAATATCTTATTATTGAAAGTCGTACAGGTTTAAAATGACCAAAGGGTGAGTAAACTGAATTTTCATCTTTTGGACTTTTAGATTTTACGATCAAAATGTTTTGAAGTAATAAAAAAATACTATTAAAATCTATGTTGATTCTTATGTATAAAAATAGAAAAGAAATTCTGAAAACTTCAGCCAAGGAGTTTAACAGGATTCACCAGCCAAGCAATGTCAGAAAAGAAATATAAAAATGACTACTTCAACACAACTACTTCACAATAACACATACACATCTCTGATAAGAGACACTATAAAATTGCATAAGTTATTTGTATATCATTTTCTATAGTCAAAACCTTAAAGATATCAAAGAGCTCCCCCTTTATCAAATCAGTTATTTATTCTTGGTTAGTAATTCTCTAATAGACTTTAGTTAACTCGCAACTTGCTTTTCAATAGTCAGGTTTAAGATTAAATACTCATTCTTTAAGAAAGTAGCAATGGTGACCTCTATTTTTATTCCATATGATCAGCTAAAAAGAGTGACTTCAAAGCACCTACCATAACACCAACTATCCTCATCTTCACAACCTCTATTTCAGAAGCCCACGATACATCCAAAGCCTGTTTTCCCATCTTCCTCTCATGTTGTACCAGAGCCCATTTCCTGTTTGGGATTTGAGAGGGGCTCATGGTCCAGAGAATTTTCTGGCTTTGTTGTTGTTGTTTTGTCTGCGAGCGAAGGAAAGGAATGCCCTGAATTAAGCACGAGGAATGCGGGACGCCAAAAGAGGTACGGGTTTAAAAAGACGGCATGTAAGAAAGAGTGTGTGTGCGTGAGAGGGCAGAGAAAAGAAAAGAGAAACAACTCAGGGGAGGGAAGAGCGAGTGGATAGATTAAAGAGAAGAATAGAGAAACGTTGTAACATCTTTGGAATTCATTTTTTATTGTCTACTGGCACATTAGGCTGGCAGCTGAACGTTTTTATGTTCGTATTTTCTGACGGACAGGAATGCTGAATAAAACGCCTGCGTCCTTTCTGGGTCCGACCTGAAGAACGTGTTCTGGAATGCATTACTACACACGAATTCTGTGCGACATGCAAAACACTCACACCCATCTCATGAGGTATTAACCTGATTTCAAGTGACAGGCAACTTTCACAAGCGGATGAGCAATTTGTGAAGATGCCCGTAAAAAAATCGTTAGAAACGGGGGCTTCAACTGAGAGTCTGGATTGACAGCCCGAAATCACCAGAACGCTCAACTTGTGATGTGTTGTGACGGTCAACTAGTTGGATAGGTATGGTTTAGTGAGGTCGACTGGTTTCTCGGATATGTAAACAATACCAGAATGTTGCTAAGCAACAACAATAAATCAGCGATAACAATAACGATAGGTGCTGTGATAAAATCTGAATGGCGTCCAATAGCATTCAAGACAAGATCTCTTGCACTTGTACTGTCTATGGATTGAATGATTTGATTATATTTAATGTTTATACTTTTATTCACACATATGTTAGGGATGTTTGATTATGGTTAAAATATAATCATGGTTATTTTTGAGGTCATGGTTATTTCACACAATAAGTCTTTTACTTTCGAAACAAAGTTAAAAAAAAATTTTTATAAATAAATATTATTCTGTGATTATTGACTGATGCTTTTCTAATATTTAAGCTGTGTGACACTTTCCCTGAAAAAAAAGAAAAGAACATTTTTGGTGACAATTCATTCTGGACCCCATCGAGTATATGGACTCAAAACCGATGCAACAAACCGCTTTCTTATACCAACATTCTTAATTGTTAAAAGAAAATCTGTACACTTCAAAACTTCATAATGTACAAATACAAAGCTGTGTGTGTTTTCCAAAAATAGGACTAATCCATGAATGACCTTACATATGTATCAGCTCTATATAATATACATAAAGCGTATGGCTTTATAGGAAAACTGGATAAAATGTGAGTGAAAGACTGAGAAAAGAACAAGAGGAATGCCAAGAATAAATGTTAAAAGGGAGATTCCTACATTGCATCCTTATAAGGCCAGAAAAGAGTCTTTCTTCCTAAATCCATCTGGTTGGCACGGGCTTAAAACCCAGTACCAGCAGCCCAAATAGATAAACTACTTCAATTATGCAACATTTTCCTTAAAGAGAGAAAGAGCAAAGACAGAAAGAGAAAACAAACGTATTCAAAGTGGGTGGGCGTTTAATTTGCTTGACCTTTGACAGCATCTGCTCACTTTTGACTTTGAGGAGGAAAACAGATTGGATCAAAAGAGCTGCTTGCATGTATGGTATGTTTGTTCAGACCTTTCCAAACAGCCCTTGGTAATTTGGTGGACACACACAAAACACACGGAGACTAAATTTACCAAGAGAGCCGTAATCTATTAACGGAACAGTTACTTGGAATAAAACAAAAAGAAGCCATTTAGAAACAAAACAGTTGAGAATACCACGAGCACACATGGCAAAACACACTTATTTACATAGAAATGCTTCCCAAACAGTCTTCAAAAGAAGGGAATTCCCTAGACGTTCAGGAAAATGTCTGATCATCAAATTACAGGGCTGTCTGGGTATTCTGATAGCCATCGGGAGTTTAGCCGCTCTTTCAGCCTACTAAGGACAAACACTCTTAAAGAATACTGCAGCATGGCTTTTCCGGTTTCTGTCCACAAGTGTGCTATGTGTGCTTTTAGGACAAAGGCATAGAATTCCTCCTGGAAAACGCACCAATCCCTAAGCAGAATGTCCATATCATATTATGGGGGGGAAGTGAGTCAGGCCAGAGTCATGTTGGTTCCCAGCAGCACGACCTACAGACTTAAAGTTCTGAGCCACGAGTAAAAAAAATTTATACATAATTTCCGACTGACTTATTTTGCCATTTATGAGTGACCAATGACTAGTCTATTTTTTTGTTGTATGACCAGAGTGTGTCTGTCGAAAATATAACTCAGATCATTCTAAGAATGAACATTCTTAAGATATAGAAAATTGTTAAAAATCCATTCCACTACTTTTTAGATCTATAAAATATAAATTGCGGCTTTTCGCATCACCTGCAACCAACTTGCAAGTGAAAAATTATTATGTCAAGGCCATATATTATTTAAATTCTAAAAGAAACCCATCACAAATAATTATACACCTTAGTAGCGCTAAAACATAACATGCAGACTGTCTGACAGATTAACAGCAGGTTGGATAATGACATGATTTGGTATGGAATTCATTGAACAGACCACAATATAAACACAGGTATTGATTTTTCTAGTATAAATATCACCATTAAACTAATGACAGGGAAGAGCACACATATATAACGGAACATGTTCAACTCGCCGGACAGAACAGACTTTGATCTAGCCACAGTGACGTCCGACATGGAAGTGAATGAATTATTTTAAATGGTTTGAGAAAATATTAGGACGTGTAGCAAAAATGATGAGAAAATGATAAGTATGTGAGTCTCAGTATGGTTAGCCCATGAAGAGTCATGTGTTTATAAGTTGGTGTGTCCACATGTATCTGTGTGTGTGTGCGTGTGTGTGTGCGTGCGTGTGTGAGTGCGTGCGTAGTCAAACCTTAACTAAAATAACTTTCAGCAACCTTTTTGTTTTTATAAATTTGATTGAGTTTTGTGAAGCACAAAAGTAGATATTTTGAAAAATGTTATTAACCAAAAATTGTTCACTTGCATTGATTCTTGTTGCCGATACAATAGAAGTCAATGGTTTTGGTTACCAGTATTTTCCAAAATATCTTCTACTGTGTTCTGCAAAATTGTATGAACACAGCAGAAGATACTTACCAGAAGACAGAAGAAGATATTTTGAAAAAAACTTAAATGTGAGTAAATAATAAATGATTTTAATATTGGGGGAAACTATTCCTTTAAAACAGCATCTATGAAATTAAAGAGAAAAACACTTGATACTACTTTCCTCTTGCAAAACTGAGAATTTAGAAAAAGTGTGAGAGGTACAGAAAGAGTTGGAGCCTGCAACATGTTAGTCTGTACATTCCTGTCTGAGGACATGTATATTTTCACTGATCACAGAGGAAAATAATCCAGCACAGGAGGGCTATGAGATCGCATGCTTGTGGAGAGAGAGGAAGAGAGAGAGTGAGACGAGCTCAAACAAGCATTAACAACCTCTAAGAACCTCAAAGTGATCCAAACCAGAGCTTGTCGACTGTATTGAAGAGATAGTGATATATTAACCCAGATTCTACACTAAGAAAAGCATCTGTGGAGGCATCTCCAGCTTGTTTTAAAAGAAGTCTTTGGATGCTCATGCATCATAGCCATTTAGGGTTGTCAGAATAAGTCGTTGTTCTGAAACCTTGACATGGCAAGGAAACAATCTTGCTTAGTGACATTAGTGGTTACTGGTTTGAAACCAGCAAGTTTAAGGTGCCAACACACAACCAGTTTTTCCAACCCAGAACCACAATTTTTCGGTGGAAACGTGCGGAACAGAGCCAGGTGGCCCTGGCTTCATAACCATGTCAGTGGAAATGGGGTATGAAAGCTCCACAACGCTCTAATTTTATTGGAGAACACAAGCACTGGTGCCTGTAGTTAACAATCATCAAAAAGTAAATATACCCTTAAATCAGTGAGAACAAGTTGTTCTACACATGCTAACAAATGGCAAATAATCCTCGACAGGGGCCCCGCTGAGATCCAATCATGCAGATCAAAAGGAATTGGTTGAACGTTGAGCTTAAAAAGCTCTTAAATCCAAGAAAAACCAAATGATGGACACAAACAGTGGTGAAGGGAGATTATATAGGGGAGATTTTCTGCATCTTTACACACTTAAAGAGATCTAAAATCCCCTTAAAATAAAATTGTGGAATCATTTGAAGAGCTCTTTTCCTAAATGAGATTAGTGCCAAATTAAAAAAATTGTTTGCCATGCCATTTTTGTTGTGGGTTCTGATCCACCAAATTTTGCTAAATCACGATATTTTCTTGTTTTAAATGCACTGCAGCTTCAAAACGCTATAAATACCGAACCTGATTTTAGCCTAAATGCAATATCTTGTCCCAATATAACTCATAATTAGAAATTTAAGTAATTTCTTAATCAATAATTAAAATAATAATCATCATGTCAACCATAATTATAATCTCAATTATATTTTCTATAACCAAGAAGCATTTCTTAATTGTTCTTGCATGCAGTTTATCTCCTCCTCTCAGACATGTGGCGGCTAGAGCAAGATTCTTGTACAGAGCAAGAGGAGAGCGTTTTATGAATTGTCTGCGATTGAATTTCCGATGTGTTCTGCTTCCACGCTACTTCCTGTTTCAAAGAGTCTGCTCTCCTCTCCTATAACTGCCCAGAGCACAAGGCCTACCACAGCACAGGACTTATGAAAACCAGCTTCCAGATGTTGATACAGGTGCTTGGGCCACCTCTCTCTCTCTCTCTCTCTCTCTCTCTCTCTCTCTCTCTTCTTGCTCTTCCGTCTATCCATCTAGTTTTGTTTCCCATGTGTCTTTGCTCTAGAGACATATCTCTGTACACCAGACATGACAGACAAATTCTTCTTAGACAGTAACAGAGAAGCCCCATTCTCCTGTCCGACTTAAAATAGTAATTAAATAGTATGTAAAGAAACAGAAAAGTCTGAGGCTCTCTTTAAACCTCTTTCTTCCTGTGGACCTCAGAAAGACTGACAGCTCTAAATCTAATTACCTCATCACCAACTGACAAGAAGTGGGGCAGTCGGTGTGTATGCGTCACCCAATTCTATGATAACATGGGTCACCAGACATCACCATGAGGCCTGAAATTCTGTTATGTCATAAGCCTTGTCATGACTGCCATGGCAGATCTAAACCTGCAAGGCCTCTTTGTAGTGAGGAAAGAACAATCTTGTTCCAGATCCATGGACATGGGTTTTTGTAAAATGGATAGTTTTCAAAAATTTGCTGTTTATTTACCCCAAATTTTAATCAAAACCTGAAAAAGTCAATGGGGCACCAATGTTATTCTAAATATAGTGTTTGCTATATGCATAAGCAAGATAGTCATAAGATTAGAATGATTTTTGTTTGACCTATCCCTTTAACAAACATAATAGATCACAGCCTAAATTACAGCGGAACAGAGTCCAAACTACCCATCAGATCACATCTCTGAACTTTACTGCCTCTAAAATACATAAAACATGGAGTCTTAATTACACAGCGCATTTGAACTACCAGTGTTTTCAAAGGTTCAAGCCGGTACCTTAAAATAAAAAGTTGGCAGTTCCAGTTTCCAGTTATTATTTAAAGACCTGGTCGTTCTGAGTACCGGGTGAACTCGGAACCGTCAAAACGTTCCTCTGAAACTTTTCACAATAAGACGTATTTAGCAGCTTATTTAAGATATTCAAATTGATACTGAACTTAAGAAAAGTAGGCAAGTCAATGATGATTTTTGTCATAATCGTGCATCCCTAACTAGCAACCAAAGATTTCCAGATCAGTTTTTGGCCGACACATGTTTGTTCAATGGCCACACACATGCTGTTCTCTCTTGTTAACTTTAAGTAAGCTTAAATCCTCATCCCAGAACAGAATTCCGAGTATCACGCATCAAACATGAACAATTCTCTTTCACAGCACGTCCCGGTAAAGAGGAGGTTAAAAAGTGGCCCTTAAAGTAAGCTGGAATGGCTTCGAAAAAATGCTAACTATGCCCCTTTTCCCCTCTTCCTCCCTAAAGATTGAGTCCAACCCAAGTTAACCATCCAGCTCAGAGCATTCCTGTGTTCTTCAACCCTTTTAACAAAACACTCAGCACACAAACACACACAACGAATGAGACGTCAAACGCATTAATAACACAACTTTCCACTCAGCTGACCCAGACATCCCTTTTAAGGGCAAGTGGTTCAGATTTCTCTTTTCATTAAGTTCCAAAAATACCTCAGCAACAGAGGGAACAAGAGCAGGGAAGAGAAATCATTTCGCTGCCTGGTTTGAATTGACAACTTGTGGCTTTGATGACTAGAAAAGCAAACCTGCCTTACAGACTTGGACAGACCTGATAAAATCCCACAGCCAGAAAAAATACGAGCTGGTCTAGAGGACTCAGAACACAAGTAATGTGACATAGGAATTTACAAGAAGGATATTTTTCTTCTCCTTTCTTCTACTTTGGTGGATTTGAAGATCCATGCTTTGGGCTATACGTAAAATGTCCTTAATTCTCGCTTTTCGAGCGTTTTCTTATTTGTAGGCCTGACACCAATCCAGATGAAGCCAATTAACAGTGTAGAAGAATTGGAATTCTTCTTTTCTTGGAAGACGTACTAAATATGGTTAGCTTTGTCCACAAACTCACAACTAAAATGGACTTCATTCTTAGTTTTTTTCCTTGACATAGAGAGGTCTACAAAGCTCAGCAGGATGTTCTTTTCCATTGCCTTGCAGGGATAAAAGTAAAAGCGGAACAAGTTTCACAAGTTTTTAGTGCGAAATCTGGACAGGAAGCAGCATGCAGAGCGAAGTTTTACATGCTTCAAACTTTCACTCCAAGCTTTCCTTATCGCATGTCAACCATTACATAACAAACTCAAAAGAACTGTTTACCGTGAAAGCTGAAACGTGTGTTCTTTCAGAGACAACATAGAATACAGAAAGAACAAATAAAAAGTCTTAGTCCGTCCCAGTTTAAAGTGATAATTTGACTTAAGGTAAACAATTGTGTCATGAATTAATCTTTAGTTGTTCCAAATCTTAAGGAATTTCTTTGTTTGGTTGAACACAGAGAAAGATATTTGGAGAAATGCTTGTAACAGTAACAGTTTTTGGACGCCATTGACTACCCAAGTAGAAGGTGGTCAATGTGGTCCAATTACTTTATTGTCACAAGCATTCTTCCAAAATATTTGTTTCTTTGTTCATCAGAAGAAATATATGTTAAAAGGTTTTTCAAAGTTGGGTAAATGATGACAGAATTTTTATTTGTGGGTGAAGTATCCCTTTACAGTTATTGTGTTTGCACAGTATACAGGGCACAGTTATACAACCTATAATAAAAGATAGCAAATTTACCTGTCCTTAACTTACCTACAAAACAGCCTTCATGGATTGTGCATCTTTGTGTGTAAGAGCGAGAGAGGGGATCTTGTGTCGTGCCTCAGAAGGGATTGATCTTGATGTACATACATACAGTGATTTGATGAATCATCTTCTGGGTAGACTAATGCATGAATGCTCTCAGCCAATCAGCAGAAGGAGATGCAGCTGTCAAAGTCTGAACACAGACAGTACTTCCAACTGTCAATCAAATACAATCTTCCCATGAGCTTTAGACTTTAGACTTTCTCACTTCTCTCCATTACATGCCAGTCCTCAGGTGCTATTAAGGGACAAGCAACATCTCTGCCAAAAAACAAAGCTGGACTAAACAATTACACACCCCGAATCCGCAACCACACAGCAAAGCCCAGGCCACGCTTCCAGTCCAAACCACACCCAACCAGCCTTTGAAACAGGATCGTCTTGAATGCGATATTGAACTCGGCGTCAATGAAACAGGATTTCATGAATAATCCGTCAATGTCTCTGGTGATTCTTATTCCACACGCAAACAATCAATTGCCCCAAGCATATTTACATTCATTCCTTTACACAATAAAATACGCACAGAGGCAGATCAACATCTGCCCTCCTGTGCCACAAAGTTGAGGATCAAGGCAGATGAATTCAATACAGAAGTCCAAGAAACTCATAAAACATGTACACACTCTTTTCGTTGTATCTGTCTTTACAACAACATAAAGCACAAAAGTGACAGCAGATGTGCAAGATGAAAGAAACCCAGCTTTAGGTTTATTTATCGGATTATATTCAGTTATTATTATGAATACAGCAGTTCACTGTAGGATAAGACGGGAATTGGAGAGCCGGGCAATTCGTAGGCAATGCACCATGAACGCATCATATGTCTCTAGCTACACACTGTACACATCTAACTCAAACAGACAGCCGACAACCTTAAACATCATTGGTTGTAGTAAAAACAACATTTTTTAAAGAAGGGCTTCATTCATCATCCGGTCAACAACATACAAAGCTCTGTAGACAGCAAGGCCGCCTGTTCACTTTAGTTCAAGCATCTGTTAGAGACACTGTGGAGAAAGGAGAGGGAGGCACCCGAACCTCTCCGCTGGGCTGGAAATCAGGTCAGTGCCGGGCCTGACAGTCCCGGTGTGTTCCAATGAGGATGGTGTAAATGGGTCATACTACAACTGAAGTGACCTTTCAATTTTCTTGACATTTAAAATGAAAACAACAGAGCTAAAGGTTAACGGTTACCACAAAAATGACAATTATCATCTTTTACTTTACAGTTATTTCAGACCTTCTTTTAAAAAATTAAATATTTCAAAGAAAGTTGGTAACCGAACAGCACCGACACCCATTTACTTCTACAGTATCGGTTTTAAATGAAAGGAGGTAAATGCTGACACAACAATCCTTTTGGATGAACGATCACTTCAAAAACAACCGAAATTGTGCACAATTGACACAACTGCACTGTTTGCACAGTAAAGAACTAAAAATCCAGAACAAATATGAATCATAAATGCCTCAAGTGTTTCAAAAACACACTGGAAAGAAATGTGTGGTTCGAATTGCTTGATTTTTCATGTACATTGGTTCCCCATGATAAAATTAAGCTGTTTTAACATAACTTTTCTTCAATGTCAAAAGCAACAATGTAGAAAAGCTAATTTAATCATGTGAAACATGATAAAATTGCAACAAACCCATTTTTTTCAGTGCAGGTGATCTATACTGAGCAGCAAACAGCTGTGAAAAGGACTTTTAGCTCCCATTGGCACACTAGACTTCATCACGCTAGACTCTGGAGAGGAAACCAGGACAGCGGTTGAAAGCCATTAGCTTGATCCCTAATGGAATTCCCCATCTCCACCCAAAACAAATATGCACATAAATGCGCACAGAAGCTAATGAACTTTAATGTAATCATTTCATTCTGTGCAGCTGCAGCTGCGTCCGGCATTCTGTCCCGGATACGGAGGAATTATTACATCATCACAGAGCATGTGGGCTGCTGTGTGTGCATCATTCCGCTTCAGTTCAGCTATTTCAGGAGGCCTTCGAAACACCCTCCCACTCTCACATCCACACCAGATCTGATACAACATGGTGAACATGAAAAAAGAGTGCAATTACACATATCTGTAAGGAATTTAAAGGGATTGATTCAATTTTGGAAATCGAGATGTTACTTTTGACATGTCAAACCTATATGGATCTCTTTCTTCAGCGGAACACAAAATTAGAAATTTTGAAAAATGTTGACTATAGATACAAAACCAATGCAAGTCAAGGGTCAAACCAACATATCTGTACTTGTCCTGTAAAAGAAAGTCATGCAGGTTCGAAATGTCAGTGGTGTAGTTAAAAGATGGCAGATTTTTACACTTTGTAGTCAACTATTCCTATAAGAAGACGAGTGTCATATTTCTAGGATCTCATTGCTTTAACACATAAGTTCAGCCTTCCTTCAACGCCCAATCATTCTTCAACAAGCTCAGAATTTTTCGGCTTCCTGTGCACACATGCTAATGTAAACACGGGTGTGTTTGTGCCCAGGTGAGAGTGACAGGGTGTGGGCGTTTCCCTGAAGGAAGGACATCATAAAAATGAGACGGAGACGTGACACCTTTTCCTGGTGACTATGAGTAACATCAGCAGTAGACTCTGATGAGGCCCACAAGTATTTTCTGTGATGTATAAGCCTTGAAGCAGAGCGAGCCCGAGCATATCTCCGCACGCCTGAAACCACACATGGTTAAAGGTATAGCCTTATATAGGCTTTTGTCATTATCAAATGAAAATATACTGACACACAAAAATTGTCACTTGGTGAGATGTTTGCAAGCCATTTTTTAAAGCTTTTTAACAATAGCTGGTGCCAATAACTAACTATTAAATTAAGCGAATATAAATATTAACAGCAAAGATTTAACTTATAAAAATCTTTAGAACAACACTTGATAAAAATGTTTTAGTAGATTTAAAATGAACCCCAGGCTGTTACTTCAAAAGACACTGACAATGATTACTTGGCTCACGCAAGTTATGACTCAAAGGTTCATTACTGGTAATGACCAAATCATAAAAGGACAATATGGGCTTAATATGTATATGAGACACATAACACATAACAGCCTGACAAACTTCTGAATACATAAGAGTGTGTGATGTAATATTTCTCGACATGTAAGAACATGATTTATGTCCATAGATATTTTGTGGAGATCAATAGAGAGGTCTTACTGGGGCAGCTGTACTGGTTCAGTGTGTGTGTTTGTGTGGGAGAAGCTGTTGTAATCTCATGTTCACACTTTGACACCTCTTTCTTAACCACCAAAATATCTGTCATCGAGCTCTCCCACTCCTTGACAGCGAAACATCGAAGAGACATTCAGCTGGTCACCAGATCTACTCATCACTTCCCCCAAACATCAACACGACTCACATGCTGTCCCATAATTGAAATATATGCACTGCATTTAACCCATCCAAGTGCACACATATCCAAGTGCACCTATACATTAAGTGAAAACACACACACATACCGTCAAAACACACCCGGAGAAGTGGTCGGCCATGCTGGGACGCCAGGGGAACAGTTGGGGAACGTTGACTTGCTGAGTCGTGGTATTGAGGGTCACCAGGACACGACTGCCCCGATTACTGAGAGTTTTAACATTTTTTACTCATATTGCAACTCGCATTATTCATAATGATAATGGTTATACACAAGATAAACTGGTTTGTTATGTCAACGGCAGCAGTAGAAATCTGTTTACATGCCGCCAAAAGAGAATCCACCATTGATGTTCATAACAATCTGTCTGAGTAACCTCATCTGTCTGGAATAAAATGTTCACTTCAAATCGACTTTAAGATAAAGTAAAACTGAAGAGTTAAATTACGAGTCATGTAATTAATGTAGACTTTGCTACCTTGACTTGTGTTCCAGCAATGACATTTTAAATGGGTTTTCCTGTTTCTTTGGTTTGTTACAAGTTGGCCATGCATATATTGCAAAAATCAAAGTCCCTGAAAAAAATATCTGATATAAAAGTGGCTAACACACATCTGCCTGAAATCCTTTGTTTAAATGCACCACCACAAGCCCATGCCAGGTTGTGATACGACTTGAATAATCCCGCACAACTTTGTACGCAAATAAAGTAGGCGTACCTGTATGTGATTGTATAGTGTTTTAGCATTGAAACCTGATGTCGCAAATTTGTGACATATATGAAATCGAAGAACATCAACCTTCAATGCTGAGATTCTTTAAAGTTAATGTCGACTTAAGTTTTTAATTTCTCATTTAATTGTCACATTTTAATTTATTTAATAGCGTACAGCTTTTTAATGTCAATCATAACGTAGATTCCAGCTTATGAGTCTCAGCCAAATTTTGATGTGTGCAGACATATTGAGTCGTGACAGAACAGTGTCAACTACTCATTGTAGTTGATGGAGGGAGAGAGGGAACACCAGGAAAGAACCGCAATGTTCAATTTAAACCTCAGACTAGTCATTTAGGCCCTCCATAATCCCATGGTCTAGTGCTAAGTCTGGTAATTACTCTTATTGGGCTTCACTGATACCCAGCCCTCGGTTTCCCCAGCATGAGTGGAAAAGCCATCAGCACCCTGGCAAAACCAGGAGCAATGCCTGCTCATAAAGAAATAACACTTCTGCACAAGCAATTTGACCATTGTGCAAACTGTCCATTTTAACTTAAAAAAGAGGCATCCCTGCCTTTTCTCTTGCAAATACACACCCGTCCTGTTTTACCTTTCAAAGTTCACCTGCATTGTTGTATATACAACGGCAAACCGCAACAGAATGCAACCTTTAACCTTGAGCAGAGCCGTACGAAACTGCAAAACAAGTACTGAAACGTGACAAATCACAAAAACAAAGAAACTGTTAAAACATTTGTGGAGAGAGACAGCCATAGGTCGGCTGAAAGCAAATTCATATGACTCAAGAGGTAAGTTTAAGGACAGTACAGTGGCTCACAACTTGTTTTGCTTCAGGACCCAGATTTTACTTTAGATATTAAAACGAGGACCCGATACAATACCCCATTTATTGCTTATTGTAATCTGGCTTGTGTTGGCATGTGAATCTAAAGCAATCTGCACTTGTCAGCATCTGCCAGTAGCTTTTACAAAATGACAGACGAACTCGTGCCAAAATGCCATCGAGTTTAATTGGTTGGACACCTTTAACATCAATGGAAAAAGATATGAGACAGGTTTTCTCCTCCCTTATAGAAATAATATTATTTTATGAATCCCATTGAACTGCATTTAGGCTGCAACAAACCAATTTTATTTAATCGATATATCTGAAAATTGTTTCCACTATCTAAGGTTTTTTAACCGATTCAATCTATTGATGAACTTTCTGTGGGTCGATGATCTATTTGGGTGAATTAAAGAAACATTTCATCCAAAAATGAAAAAGCTGCCATCATTTTCTAAACCTCTTGACATTTCAAACCTATATGCCATTCTTTGTTCTGTAGAACGCAAACAAAGGTATTGTGAAGAATGACGGTAACCCAACAATGGTGGCATCCATTAATTTGCATTGGGATTGAAAGAAAGTCAATGGAGACATCTTTGTATACCAACATAAAAAAATCTTTAAAATATTTTAGGTGTTTTGTGGAAATTGACAGCAATACAAGTTTACATTATATTAGTTTGGTTCAACTTTGACTTTAACAATAGGCTAAATATCTGTTTCTTCTTTGATTTGTCTTCAAAAAACGGTGAAAGGTGCACATCTTGCTACACAAAAAACTACTGGATGTTCCGACCCAAAAAGTAAAGAAAGTTCCTCGATGGTGGAGCGATCTGCCCGTTACTATCTTTTGTAGCCTTATTTGTAAATTGCTTTGGATAAATGACTTAACATAAATCTCCAAAAAAGAAGCACACAGCATGTTAATGCTATGTAGAAAAATGAGGTTATAGCTTATGATGAAGTAAAAAGAAAAAAACTTAAGAAAAAATCTGAGATAAGTTCCTATGACAGATGATGTGAACATCTGCTTCCTTAAAGATGATTCTAATGCTTTACATTCTTGATACTAACACACACTCGTTCTAAAACCACAGAGATAAATGTTGCCTCTCAGGCCTTACTGGAAATCCATCAATGTTCAACATTAAAGTCCGGGACAGGCCTTGGCAGGTCTCCGCTTCGCTTTCGTCCCCATTTTTTCCTCGCTTTATGCTCTACGGGCCCCACCTGCCAAGTGTAATGGAGCTTCTATGGGGGCTGCTGTTCTCCATGTTTAGTGTTTTAGTTTTTTCCTCCCAGCCCCCAACCATCAGCACCCCTACCTGCCACATAAATACTGTGTGTGTGTGTGTGTGTGTGTGTGTGTGTGTGTGTGTGTGTGTGTGTGTGTGTGTGTGTGTGTGTGTGTGTGTGTCATTGGTTTGACATGCACACATGTATTTAGGGATGTTTATTGTTGCAATCTTTGATCATCTATTTACAAACAAAAATAAGCACAATGACAGAAGTTAAAAGTGTTTCCAGGTCTACTATAATCCTCAATGTCATCATATACGAAGCAGTCTCAAGCTCTTCTGTAAAGCTTGAAATACATTTTCTATACTATTGATGCATCAAAAAAAGTTACACAAACCCAAATGTTGCACAAGTATAAGTACTTGTGGCCTCACTATACTATACCATACCATAATATAGTATAGCATACCATGCTATACTATACTTGACTATACCATACCATGCTATACTATACTATACCACGCCATGCCATACTATACTATACTATAATTTACTATACCATACCATACCATACCATGCTATACTATGCTTTACTATACTATACCATGCTATACTATACTATACCATACCATGCTATACTATACCATACCATACCATATTTTACTATACCATACCATGCTATACCATACCATACTATACAATACCATACCATACCATACTATACAATACCATACTTTACTATACCATACCATGCTATACTATACTTGACTATACCATACCATGCTCTACTATGCTATACCATACCATACTATGCTATACTATACTTTGCCATACCATGCTATACTATACTTTACTATGCCATGCTATGCTATACTTTACTATACCATGCCATGCTATACTATACTATACTATACCATACCATGCTATACTATACCATATCATACCATGCTATACTATACTATACCATGCCATGCTATACTATACTATACTTCACTATACCATGCCATGCCATGCCATGCCATGCTATACTATACTTTACTATACCATACCATGCTATACTATACCATACCATACCATGCAGTGCCATGCCATGCCATGCCATACTATCCTATACTATACTAAAAAATAAACAGTAAATCATCCTGCATTAGGTGTACGTGGCAATGATTTCAACATAATAACAAAATTAAAAACTAAATCTTCCCCTATGTCCATAAGTTTGACTGTTTTATCGGATCTGCTGTTTAAAAAGGTCCCGGTTAAAGTTGAGTCAAGGGTCGCTACAATGTATCGGATCGGATCGGATGTAATGTATCCGGTGTTGTATCGCCGCAGTGTCGCTCAATCCTCCGCTGCGGTGAACAGGAGGGAGGGGGGGTGGCAAAGTTGCCGCAGTTTGGAGTTGTGTACACGGGGCAAGATTCCACCATTTAGCTCCCCCTCGTAAGCCCAGCTCGGCTTTCTCTTACCTTGAGCCCTCGGAAGAGTGTTGACTATTCCCGATTCTGGAGAGGTGTTCTGCCGTGCCTTCTGAACTGGAAAAACACTCGAGTTTTGGAGAATTGACGAACGGGGTCTTCGCTTGTGTCTTCTCTCACCCCCTCCCTATGAGCCGCAAGATCAAACCATCACATTCCTTCGACATCCAAACAATGAGAAAGGTGGGCTTTCCTTTGCCAAAATAGACCCACCCCTAGGACGTCTACGCCGTCTGTGACCGCAGAAAGAACGCCCTGCCCGGGTAACAGAGTCCCGCCTTTGCCAAGTAAGGAGAGAGACGGGACAGACCTGGGATCAGCTCTAGAGGAAGCTGGAGGAACAGCGGAAACGCAGTTTTAGAACGACATCGGCTCATGAGTTTTCAATGTTGCGTGAATATAATGAGAATAAGTTTGAGAACTTTACACCACAGGTCCAAAGTTCATGGATGCTGGAGTAAAAGGTGTCTCAAGAAGTTTTCATCTCCAGGTTTATGCATAAATCAGATCAAATATGATTTAGCATCTATGCATGATTCTTTGATGATAAAAAATACTTTTTAAATTATGTCAATGTTTTTGTGGTTGGCAATTCAGTGGGAATATTAACCTCACTATGAACATATAAAGTTTACCTATGGTTTTTATTATTTAGCACAGATCTGAGGTCTCTCTTATAATTTTTAGGGAATTATTTATATTTTTAGTGCATGAGTTTTCTTTTAAAAGTTAGGGTTATGTTCAGGGTTGTCAAATCCATTCTGCAACATTTTGCTTATAAATGAACACACAAATATTAAAATATATTATTATTTTATGTTCTATTAAGAGCAAACCGTTGGCCATTATTTGGGTATTTTTGATTCTGGTTTGTTGGTTTTAATTCACAGAAATCTTAAGAAGTTTCTTGTCTGACATTATTGGTATCCATTTCTTGTCACTTCCATAACACAGGTTTTCCACTTTTTTTTAAATTGCAAACTTGATCATAAACTGATATTTTCTGATGTTTAAATACCATCAACAAGGGTTTTGTATAATATTTACAGTTTACAGAATTATATACTAAGAGCGTATTTTTGTGAAGTCTATAACGCAAAAGTCACGTCCAAAATGCTGGAATAACCCCAATGGTTTATACTTTTGGCATATATGTCAACATCTGATGTTTCAGATATCCATGTGAAGTCTCATTTTAGGTTTTTTAGCCCTTTTTTAAATAAATTTTTCTGTTATCAACAAGGGTTTTGAACATATAAAAAGTTGATTCAGTGTACCGGTAACCATTATATTGTAAGAGGTGTTTTATGTCAAGTCCATAATACAAAATGTCACGTCCATAACGTTGGAATTGTCCAGATGTAATACTTTGACTGAATATTGATGAAAGAACAGTCAATAAGAGGACAGAATAGACAGGAACTCATTAAAAACTCTAAAATGCATCTCTGGCTGTGGCCTCAGGAAGCTGAATGCTCAAACGACAAGATACCATTTCTGCACATTTTTGTACAACTGTGGCACCAATAAGGATGACCAAATTTGTTTCAGTTTGTGTGCCAAAACTTTTGTTTACACAGTTCATCACGTTTTATTTGTATTGCAATGTGTATTGTTGTATTAACAGTGTGAGGCATGCTCATAAATACTTTCACTCAGTATTGCAATAATGTAAGTTAGAGAAATTCAAAGACTACGGAAAAGAATATATTCATGCACAGAGGTCCTTGGGTTTCCAATGCAGGACCTGAACCAGCAACCATTTGATTGCTGGTGTAGAGCCTCAACCCGCAAGCTACCACCAAAATTACAAACATTATTTTATTTTCAGCAGGCATGCTGTTTTTTATTTTTTGGGTTTTTTGATTGCAATCCGTTCACTCTATATTAGCCGTATTTCAAAGCAATGGTTTTAGTGGTTTCTTATTAGAAAATCATCTCTCATGGTTTACATATTCTTGTATATGGTGAGAAGAGATAGGAAATAATCTTCATGGTCTGTTCAGTTCAAACCTTTACTGCAAACCCAGCATTGCTGTGGTGGGTCCAGAAAAAGGGACCTGCTATTGCAGTCTGTTTTATTCTTGTTCATCATTTTGCTATTTAAGCACTCAGTGAACTCGTATGCACTGTATGCGTCTGCTTTTAAATTGCTGGAAGATTTATCAACAATGCAATTGGTGCGATTTGTGAATCATGGTTTTGCATAGATTAAGATCGTGTTTGAGTGTTTTTGTATGAATAGACCTCAATAGATTTACCGCACTTCACTTCACTGAAGTGAGATCAAGCCTTACGTGCTTTGCTGTAAATAGAAGTTGTTGCATTCTCCAATGGCGTTGATCCCGATTAATCAGCATTCACTTACCCTCCGGTCATTTCAAATTTGTATGACTTTCCTTTTTCTGCAGGGCCCAAAAGAAGATATTTGGAAGAAAGTCTGGGACCGAATAGCAGTTGCACCCATTCAAATGCATTGCATGGACACAAATGCAAGTAAAAGGGGAAAAGTAATCAACTTTATAAAAATATCTTCCTCTGTGTTCTGCAGAATGAAGAAAGTCAAAGGTTTGAAATAACAAGTTAATAAGTAAGTAAGTAGTTAGTCAATACTAAGTCAATAATGAGAGGATTTTTCTTTTGGATTTAAGATGTCCTGTGGGATAAGGTAAACAAACAACTATGATTGAGTCTGTAAAGCTTTAAAAAAAAAAAAAACATTGGCCACGACCCTACGCATATTTCTTCTATAAGGACAACTATCTTACAACAGTTCCCACAGATGAGATGATCACACGGTCACTTATTGTAAGATCCAGTGCTGAACACTTAGCATTAGACTCTTATACTGAAAAATGAAGATTTAATATTTCTAACGGAAAATCCATTAGGAGAGAAAAATTCCCATTCAACCCTGAATAATTTATAATGATATCTAAATAATTTCCAAAAATTATCTTTTTATTCCATCCACTTCACCGAACTATCTGAAATCTCTTTCATCACCCTTCCTATTACTATTTGTGCTCAAAAAATGTTTCTTAAATCCTTATGGTAAAATGAAAATCATTAGGAATTAACTTGCCTGGATTTACATTACACAATTGTTAAAACATACATAGGAGATCAGAGATTCTAGAATATGGGAGACAGTTAAAATATCTTTAAAATGTACTACGTTGACCGTCCCTTACAGTCCTGACCATATCTTTATATCATCAACTTTACAACACAATGTGAATTATACAGTATAGAAATTTACAATTATAATGAATAAGCAATACAGGTGAAAAATCACACTAAAACATATAGAGTAAGAATAAAATATTATCAATCAAAATCATACGCCACCTTATTAAATGTACAAATGTCGAAGGTCTTTCCCCTGCACGAAACAGTCGTGATGCTGAAAGTAATGTCATCAGTGTAACTTGCCTCCCATATTCACGCTGGTACACCTTACGTTGGTTATACTTTGAATGTCAAGGAAGAAACAAAGCACACAAGTGGCTTTTCACATCCTACTGACTTTACTGAAACAAAATCTTTCACTCTCACAAAAATATTTTTATAGGGCCACTGCTTGTCACAGCAGGAGTTGCTGTGGGTGCGGAGAATAGTTCAAATTCACACTGATAAGAGAAGGGTGAGGTAAACGTGTGGGAAAATACCTACCTCTACCTCTACCTGACATCTTAGAAAAGCTTAATTGTATAGATAGTCTGCATGGTTTTAAGATGACATGATAACATTAAACAAAAGATCATCGGAGAAGTGTATCGGTTTGGTGCTTATCAGATGCATACGTTTATGTAATTGCGATTTCTTACAGAAAATTCAAGTGTTTGGCTGTTTTGATGTTAAACAAGTAAGAGAACAACTTGAACACTGGTGTAGTGTGTGCTCCGCAAGCATGGCATGATGGGACATGTCCCGAAATCAGTTTGCAAACCACAGAGAGGTTTTGAGTTACTTTGCTACTCGCTTTCTCTTGTGCTACTATGTTTTTGCAATCACTTCCATATTTGGCGTTCGTTTGTCCAGTTGTTGACTTGTGTCATTACGTCGATTGATAATTGATGAATATGATCATTATTAGGCTCTTAAACATCATGTTTTTTAAACATGATGTTTTTATCTATTTCTATCTAACAGATGTAAGACGCCTCACCCCATTCCACCCAAGCAAACCACAAAGACATTCAGCAAGTCACAGTCTCACTCTTTTATAAGCACCGTCCAAAGATACACCGCAGACAAATCGAGTTCACATCAAGCAAAGCGCAGATGTTTAACATAATGGGTTTTAACTTCTTCTGGAATGTGACTCGTTCTATCTTCACAATATCGCATGAAGCATTTGGGCCTGAAGCCAACATTCCCCAATGAGCACCTGGGTAAATTCAGCCTATCACTTTCACAGATTCCATTTGCAGGGCCTGGCCTGTTTTATCCATTTTTTTCATTATCATTTGGCCATTTGATTAGCTTTTCACCTAAGACGCTTTAAAATAAAACGTTTATTGAATTATGTAATTAATGTAGTTTTGTCAAGACTCTTCAGAAAACATACAGCATGTTTGGATATTCACAAATTTTATGTAAAATCATATAACATAAGATGTAAAATGTAGCTGGGATTTTACAACCGATAGCAAACACACTTTGCTTGGCTGGAAGATTGGCTCATCTTATGTTTTCTTTTTTCCTTTTCTTATTTAGAGCTCTTTACATATTTGTATGCACCCTTGTATGTTTACATCGTATTTGCACATCATAGGGAGGATCTAAGAATAAAACCAAACCTATTCTAGAGTACAGAATAGAGTCTTGCTCAACAAAGCACACAGTGCATTATTTAAAGGAAATACAAGTCCCAGCAAATTTCAAGTGTAATGTCTCTATCTAGAGGATCTCACCTGCATTGCACATTTATGCCTAAGGCTCTATTCTATTTATGCCTTAAGTCATCAGACATTTATGAAGATGGCTTGTAGATAAAAGCAGTTTTGGTCGGTCTGGTGTGTCTCAGTGAGAATTTGATTATTTATGCTTGTTTGTAATTCTCTGTCTGTTGCACACTGTGTTAACATTCATAAAAACTGTAATTCTGATCTTAGTGCAGTCACAAGTCATGGCAAATTAAAGGCATTGTTCATTCCAAAATGAAAATTCAAGTTGTTCCAGAACTGTATAATTGTTTCCTGGTATGTTAAACATGAAGAAAGATGTTTAAAAGACTCTAATCTACCCTTGACAATCTATGAAAAAAATTGAAAAAAACTTTATTTTAAGTTTAGCATAACAATGGTCTACAATGACAGTGTTGAATAATTCATCACAGAATGTCCATTTTTGGCCAAACTATCCCTTTAAGGAGCATTTTCAATTTTTATTAGTTGAGTTCATTATGAGAACAAACAGAACGTACACTGTTTCATTTCATTTTGTGCCGGCAAAATACATTGTAGCAGTTTTACATTGTTACATAACGGTTGCTTTGGAAACATGTAAGGGTAAGAATTTATAATTCAATCAATTTAGAGATTGAATAACCGACTTCATTTACCATCCCAGATATTTACTTCCAGATTTGAGGTTTGGAAAACCAGGCATCCAAAGGCCAAAAGAGGACAAAACTCCAACTTGATTACTTGAATGCCTACAATCCCTCTTAAACGGATTAAACTTGTCAGGATTGGGATGGATGGTGAAGGAGAGAGAACCCAAATGCAGGCGAGATAGTGCAATAACAGGACTTTAATCACAAAAAACAAACACAAAACAAAAACCCACGATGGGGAAAACAGAACACAAAACACTATAAAAATGGCAAACAAAAAACTTCCCACGATGGGGCACAAAACAAGGAGTACTTAAAACTAAAACAAGGCTAAACAGGGACATGAAACTTGAAACACAATACAAGACCTTAACAGGAACCTTCACAAGGACTAGACCACGAACAAGAGTAACACATGCAACAAACGTAATGCAGCGACACAGGACAGAAAACACAAGGGCTTTATATAGGGAAACATAACAAGGGATAACGACACGAGGCAGGTGTGGGGAATGAAACAATGATGGGAAGCTAGACGGGATACCAAGGGGGCGGGGTCAAGAGACGAGACAAGAGAGCACATGGCATGTAAGAAAACAATACCATGTGACACTCACACAACACAGGTCTGCCATGACTCTGCCAAAAACAGGAAAAACATGACCGAGATAGGCAGAATCATGACAGAACCCCCCCCTTAAGGAACGACATCCTGGCGTTCCTCAAGGGAGCCGACAAACAGAACAGGACATACACACAACCAGCACACGGACCTGGTGCTGTCACGACCTGGTCCACCAAACTAGAGAATACATGACAAGAAGGACCAGATCATGACAGCACCCCCCCCCCAGGGAACACATAGCAACCCTGAAGGGGACACAACAGACAAAGAACATGACAAGACCAGAGCACATTACAAAAGGCATACAGACAAAACAAAACACACGGACATGGTATTGTCATGATCCGGTCCACAAGACTACAGGATATTTCACAAGAAGAACCAGATCATGACAATACCCACCCTTAGGGAGCGCCACCTGGCGACCCTAAGGGGAACATATATTAGGGGACACAGCAGACAGTGACATGGACAAAGACATTAACCAAACACACATAACAGAACAAATCATAGGTACAACAGACATTACAATAAAAGGGTTGGGGTGACATAATAAAAATAACATAGACGGGATGGGAGGAGGGGGAACAAAATGTCCAAACTGAGGGGGACGAGACAAGGGTGTGACAGGGGGAGTCCTAGGGGCTTGAGTCCGTGCGGGCTTAGGGCTGGGTTTGGGCACCCGAGTTCTTGCCCGCACTGATGCCCCCGAGGGCGCTGAAGCGGCAGAGAATGCCGGCTGTACCGGCGCAGGAGCCGCGTGGAAAGCCGGCTGTACCGGCGCAGGAGCCGCGTGGAAAGCCGGCTGTACCGGCGCAGGAGCCGCGTGAAAAGCCGGCTGTACCGGCGCAGGAGCCGCGTGAAAAGCCTGCTGTACCGGCGCAGGAGCCGCGTGAAAAGCCGGCTGTACCGGCGCAGGAGCCGCGTGAAAAGCCGGCTGTACCGGCGCAGGAGCCGCGTGAAAAGCCGGCTGTACCGGCGCAGGAGCCGCGTGAAAAGCCGGCTGTACCGGCGCAGGAGCCGCGTGAAAAGCCGGCTGTACCGGCGCAGGAGCCGCGTGAAAAGCCGGCTGTACCGGCGCAGGAGCCGCGTGAAAAGCCGGCTGTACCGGCGCAGGAGCCGCGTGAAAAGCCGGCTGTACCGGCGCAGGAGCCGCGTGAAAAGCCGGCTGTAACGGCGCTGAAGCAGGACTTGGATCCGGGACAGGACTTGGATCCGGGACAGGACTTGGACTTGGATCCGGGACAGGACTTGGACTTGGATCCGGGACAGGACTTGGACTTGGATCCGGGACAGGACTTGGACTTGGATCCGGGACAGGACTTGGACTTGGATCCGGGACAGGACTTGGATCCGGGACAGGACTTGGATCCGGGACAGGACTTGGATCCGGGACAGGACTTGGATCCGACGTCGGGACAGGACTTGGATTCGGGACAGGACTTGGATCCGACGTCGGGACAGGACTTGGATTCGGGACAGGACTTGGATCTGGATTCGGGACAGGACTTGGATCCGACGTCGGGACAGGACTTGCATCCGGGACCGGCGCTGCAACCTGGACCCGCCGCTTCTTCTTTGAGCGACGGGTGAGAGTAGATGTTGCGGGAGGGGGCGGGACCATCTCTGGACCCGAGGAATCCGATGGGGAGTCCCAGGACTTCCTCCTGGCTCTTCTCCCTCGGACGGTGACAGGGGGACCGGCTGGACTGGGAACGGGGAGTAGGGAGCTGGCGGCGCTGGAGCTGGGAGGAGCTGAGTCCCCCAATGTGGCCGTGGCCAGGACGCAATCCTCCGGGACCGTGGCCAGCGGGCTGGAACCCCAGGTTGGAGCCGCTGGCCACGGATCATCCCGGTTGATCACGTACCTGGCCACGTCTGAGAAAGGGAGGGGACTCAGCATTGTCATCTCCCTGGGCTTGAGGGGCTTGGTCAGGCAGCTGTTAAATATCACCGCCTTCTCCCTCTCCCCAAAATCGGTCTCCGCCGCCACCGTCTGGAAGGCCTGGGCGAAGGCCCGGATCCCTCGGTCTCCCTGGCGAAACCCGAACAGTAAGCGGGACTCCGCATTCCTTAGCCATGTGTTCTCGCCTGCTGGGTTCAGTTGGGGTCGCTGCATTCTGTCAGGATTGGGATGGATGGTGAAGGAGAGAGAACCCAAATGCAGGCGAGATAGTGCAATAACAGGACTTTAATCACAAAAAACAAACACAAAACAAAAACCCACGATGGGGAAAACAGAACACAAAACACTATAAAAATGGCAAACAAAAAACTTCCCACGATGGGGCACAAAACAAGGAGTACTTAAAACTAAAACAAGGCTAAACAGGGACATGAAACTTGAAACACAATACAAGACCTTAACAGGAACCTTCACAAGGACTAGACCACGAACAAGAGTAACACATGCAACAAACGTAATGCAGCGACACAGGACAGAAAACACAAGGGCTTTATATAGGGAAACATAACAAGGGATAACGACACGAGGCAGGTGTGGGGAATGAAACAATGATGGGAAGCTAGACGGGATACCAAGGGGGCGGGGTCAAGAGACGAGACAAGAGAGCACATGGCATGTAAGAAAACAATACCATGTGACACTCACACAACACAGGTCTGCCATGACTCTGCCAAAAACAGGAAAAACATGACCGAGATAGGCAGAATCATGACAAAACTGAATCAAATGGCTGTAGAATTTGAGATTTATTTGAAACATAAGCTTCCAAACGGAAATGATTTTGTCGTTTGATAGAAGCCTGTTGTCAACACACTACATTCAACAGCAGATGGGGATTCATTTGAAACTACATACAAATATAATATTTTAGGTTCATTAGGAAAATGAATCATTGATTAAAGCCCACCTATACAAAACCAGAAATATCTGTAAATAACATAGTTATAGATTCTGGAATAAAATTTGTCTTTAGCTAGAAATGAAGAAATGAAATAAAGTAAACCACACAAAACATTTGGACCTTCAGATGCACTCTTGTAAGAATCTGTTGTCATAATGCTTATCATTGCTAATGAGGGCAAATCATCCATTAGGAAACCACAAAGAAAGATTTACAGTCAGTTGCAAAAAGCAATTGGGAGAGAAGACAGATCAATCATCCTAGTGTGTTGAATTTCCTGTGTTTCCTAATGTTGAAGAAGTGTTACATAACCCAGTCTGTTTGCTGTTTCCTGTATCGGATCATATTATAAATGCTTCTATCATTTGTTAGTGTATGAAACATATATGAAAGACCAAAGCATGCACATGCACGCAAGCACTATTTTTATTTTTCTATCAAATGTGGCAATGACCACATTTCCTTTGAGGAAATATTTCTTAGACAAATGTAAAAATTGTTCTTAAAGGGTTGGTTCACCCCTTTACACATCTTCATGTTACAGACCTGTATGACTTGAAAAATGTTCGTAGACAAACAACACAGAACTTCTTTGACCTCTATTGTACAGGGAACCTTGTGTTTGATGACAAAAGTGACTTAAATGACTTTAAAGACTAGGTGCTTCCTATTCAAAATCCAAAAGTTTTCAGTTTTCAGTTTATGATTCTTCAAGAGAACTTAATCTTAACTTAAAGAGATGTTGAAATCACTGAGAGAGAGAGAGAGAGAGAGAGAGAGAGAGAGAGAGAGAGAGAGAGAGAGAGAGAGAGAGAGAGAGAGAGAGAGAGAGAGAGAGAGAGAGAGAGAGAGAAATCACATGCGTGAGGTGTTAGAGTCTCACTTTTGAGAGCTTAGCCTGAAAGAAACAGACTCTGGAGCATCTGAATTATAAAAGGTAGGAATTTGTTTTTTCGAATATAACATTCATAAACATTATCATGTTAAACAGCCAAGAACATTTGATTTCAAATATACTTCAAGTGTAGATACTGAGAGGAAGGTGTGCTATAGAATATAAAACCATAAGCTTAATATTACACAAGACTTTTGCTTTAGAAGACAACTTCGTTGATGACAATCAATGTTTTATATTTCTGGGGAAAGGTGTGTTGTTTGGTCGAGTTTTCTTAATCTTTTATCCCTTCATTATAATGAGGCATATTGACATGTGCAATACTGGAAAATACCACCAACGTCAAGAGAATTGGGGTTGTTTGTCAAACATTTCGGGACTGCCCCATTTATGCTTTCACATTGTAGAATAAAAATGAACACATCAAAATTATTATACAATAATAATTTTTTATAAATAAATTAATTAATGAATAATTAAGCTCCTTCTTGAATATTCTGTCAAAGGCCTTCATTTCAAAACCATGCATGTTGGCAATTTATATTTTTGTCTACTTAACTAATTTAAGACATTTAGTCTCATTCAACTCATTCAGATTAAAAGTTTTCAAAAATAATGAAAAACACTTAATTGTCCCAGCTTTTTTGACTGACATAACCATACCAATAAAAAAGTGGTTTCAGTTTTATCTCTTTTGAATCAAAGATGCTTTTAACAGTGCTGTTTAAAATTGATCATAATTTCGAAATTCACAATTTTGTCTAGTGATAATGTCTAACACCACTACTCAATTTCAGAAACGTGAAACACATTCCATATTTTGTGCAATCCTATCATTTTTTCTCATCACACAATCATCATGGAAGATTATTTCGTAACGTTTTATTTTTGAGAGAGGGGATTTACATTATGCCGGGAAGTTGAGACAGACAGGAAGGAAAGAGAAGAGGACGATTGGGAAAGGTCCATAAATTGGTCCATAAAATGTCAGCACTATTTTATGACTTTTAGCATCTTGCCCATTGATTTTGTGCTAGTTCTTTAAGTTTAATGTTGAAATTCATACCCTGAAGGTGTGTTCCATTATGTCATACATATAAAAAGAAATGAAAGCCAATGGGTTTGTAAACAAGTTGTCTGGTGTCAGTTTGGAATTCAAATTAAGTGTATTACTGAATACGGATATAGACACAAGAGTAATACTTGACAACAAGGGGGATTTTGTTTTATAAAAGAAAGGTGTTTTGTACCTGATTAGTAATTCAATGCTGTCTGTTTTGACACTTTTGACCTAGAACTGAACTTGAACAATAATTTGCTGATGTAGTGAACAAACTGTGGTTTACACAGAATAATGCTTTATCTATTTCCTTATTCAATCTGCAAGAGGTTTCAAATAAATATGCTGTGAAGAGAACAGAAAACAAAATTGAATATCTTGAAAACATAAAGAAATTCAAACTATAGACTAGAGACTAAACAGGCCTTAGCAGTTCCACGTTTAGTTAAAAAACCAATATTATTTAAAGCATTATCATAAAACCACACCCCAGACTGCTTCTGTAAATGTATGCATGTGTGTGATGCTCATAATGTGTTCTGCTTCTGTCTTTTTCTCAGATGCACAAAATGGAGACTCTTGCTGGTGACAGTTTGAAGAATCAAACTCCAAATGCAAGCACATCTCATGAATTCATCGACTCTGAGTTTCGTTACACTCTCTTCCCTGTGTTCTACGGCCTGGTCTTTGTCTTTGGGTTGGCGGCCAATGTGTACGCTCTATACGTACTGCACCGCATGCGAGAGTCTAAAGCCATGAATGAGATTCGCATCTACATGACCAACTTGACCGTGGCGGACCTCCTTTTTGTGTCAGCTCTTCCGTTCTGGATTGGCTACTATGCAGACCACGGCGACTGGAAGTATTCAGATGCCATCTGTCGCATTACGGGTTCCTTCTTCTTCATTAACACGTATTGCTCGATTCTCTTTCTTGCTGTTATCAGCGTGAACCGTTACTGGGCCGTTACCAGGCCATTGGTGGCTGCGTCTTCTGACTGCTGGAAACGTGGAGTTGTCATCTCAGCGGCTGTCTGGACCATTACTGTAGCAGCTTCAATTAAATATCTTGTTGATCCCGGTGTCCAGAAAGAGCATGGAATATCGCGCTGCTTTGAGGGTTATCACACTGTAGACGATTTTACCAAATATTCAGTCGCTGCGACCCATTTCTCTATCATAGGCTTGTTTTTTCTTGTCTTCTTTCTGGTGATTATCTGCAACATCTCAATTGCTCTAGCTCTTCTGTCCCAACCCATCAATCAGCCCAGGTCCAGCACAGGAAAACGACCCGGCGGCACCAAGAGGAGAGCGTTGAGGATGTTGTGTGCCGTCATTGGCGTGTTTGTGATCTGTTTCCTGCCCCACCATGTGGTTCAAGGTCCCTGGGTGCTGTCAGTGTTGAAGCTGAAGGACTGGAAGAGAGAGACTCATCAGATGTTAAATGATGCTCACCAGATTACACTCATGCTTATGGGGTTCAACTGCATTCTAGATCCGCTGGTGTACTGCTTTGCCACCACAAAGTTCCGCAAATACATCAAGGGTCACATTAAAAGAGTGAGAAGTAACAAAAATTGCTCACGCAACACAATGAGCACGGCTATGTCTCTGAAGAGCAGATTTTAGAATAAGTAATTGAGCGAACCTAAAAGAGGGAAAGATAAATAAATGGATGGATGGATGGATGGATGGCTGAATAGATGGATAGATGGATAGATGGATAGATGGATAGATAGACAGATAGATAGATAGATAGATAGATAGATAGATAGATAGATGGATAGATGGATAGATGGATAGATGGATAGATAGATAGATAGATAGATAGATAGATAGATAGATAGATAGATAGATAGATAGATAGATAGATGGATAGATGGATAGATGGATAGATGGATAGATGGATAGATGGATAGATAGATAGATAGATAGATTAAAATAAAACAGAGTGCTTTACAGACAGAAGATAAGATGCAAAGCAACAAGATATTGAATAAGACTTATAATGCATTCTTTAAATATTGGATAGCATTGATGTATAGTTGAGGGCTGTATTTTTTTTCGCCATATTTGGGTCTCTTTAAAATCTAAATTCTCAACAAAAAACAGACTGTTCGAACATGATTATGGCGTTTGTATGTTGAAGGAATAAAGTTTACTTGTCCCTGCCCCCACAAATTGTACTGACTCAAAGCTGTCTTAGGGTTCAAGATAACTAAAAAAATTTGTTAGATTTTTGCCCTTTTAAGCTTTTTTTTTGGCATCCAATAGAAGACAATGGCCATACAGGTTTAAAGAAGAAACTCTTAAAAGAAAGAAACTTTTTTTGGTGTGAACTATAAGGCCTCATATGGTTCTTAATAATTTTGGTGCTGTTGTGGTTTATCTGTCAGATGGTTGTATCAATAAAACTGAGTCATATTAGAATTATGTTAATGACAACTTTTTTTTAACTTATTTGTACTGAAACTTGAAGTAGTTTTCTATGTTTTTAGTATGTTTTAGCCATTTTTTTGTGGTAAATGCATTGCACCGAGAATGTCTGAAATCATATTTGTTATCTGAAATGCACTTTGTATAAACAGCTGTTTGGCGGTTGGCGTTTTTTTGTCCCAATTGACTATGAAAACAAGTAGTACACAATGACTGGAATAATAGCATGTCAGTTCTTGTTTTATTGTACACAGTTATTCTGACAGTCATTCTGAAGTTAAACGTTGTGTTTGTGCCTAACTGTTTCCTTATGGTTCGTTCAAAATGTGTGTGTATATACTGAATGTAGGCTATGTATATATTTTGTTGGTATATGTATATAAGCATTATTGATTGTTACGGTACATCTTTCTTATGCTATTATTCCTTGTGTAAAAAGAAGAACTTTTTACCCATCCACACCCATTAACTTAGGCTAGTTCAAATATTATATGATGTGTTGTTGTTTGCAAGAAAATATTGGACGTGTTCGCCTGAAACATTTAACTTGAATTTATATTGTTTTCTAATGTTATTTAAATCAAGATTGAATATATTTTTCTTGAAGTATGTATTTTTTTTGTAGTTTACAATTCCTCCACATTTTATTAAAATGTGCATTAATTTTATAAAATAAGACTTTTTTAATTTCTGTGAAACATAGTAACATATTTTTAATGGCATTGTGCTGCTAATGTGAAATTTATTCCTGCATAAAGCAGGAAGTTTTGCAAAAATGTTCTAATGTGTGCTAATGCTTGCTGTAATCAAAGACTCAATTTCATATACAGACAACTGCAAATGCTATTATAGCAAACCCATTATTCAAGTCCACAAGAGTTTTTTAAATATTTAAAATAGTAATGCTTTTGTAAATGTTGGAACAAATCAATAAACATTGTCCATTTAGCAAAATTTTCTCCTGTTTCTTGTACATTATGCTCTTGATAAACACTAGGATTTGTTGTTGAATTTAAAGTGATAGTTTACTCGAAATTTAAAATTGTGTGATTGCACCCTCATTACAATGTAAGCAGATAGTTTAAGAAATGTTTGAAAAAATACTTGTTGGCCCCCGTTGACTTGCATTGCAATAAAGGTCAATGCACCAACCTTTTGGTTACCGAAATATTTCAAAATACCTTCTTTTGAGTTTTTCTTCAAGAAAGTAAGGCATACAGGTTAAAACATCAGAGTAACAAAATTATGACAACAAATTTAGTTTTTGGGGTAAACTTTACAGTTTGTTTCCCATACTGTACACAAGAGGCCTTTTACAGACAGACATGTGTCCTTTTAAACAAAGGAGCACTCCGACATAAACAAGCACAGACTAGCCCGGTTTTCTTTTGCACAACAGATTTGAAACCTGTGAAGCTGTTACGCGTTTGACATGTTTCTGCAAGACAGGTAAAAGTTGCATTCCAGCATGCCAACATTTTCACATGAAGTCAAATGAAGTATGATTATTGCAAACTCAGTCTTGCTCATTGGTATACTGTAAAAATAGTTGTGCTACTTTAGAGATAGTGGGACATATTATCAACAGTTTTATACAATAATTGTCCCTGCAAATAAACAGCAAGACATGTTCCTCAAAATAATGTCAAAATCAGCAGAATGTTATGATGTAACTTCCCTCTTAAGAAAATTTAGCATCAAACTTCACTTATGGCTTATGGGGTTTGCCTCCTTTTTTCAGACAGTATTTTCTTATTCTTTAATGGAAGTCAGATTTGATTTTGATTTTTATCAAATCATGCTCTTCTTGTGAATCTGTGATATGAAGAATAAAAATAAATAAAAGGGACAATCTGGAGAATGGGGAAGAGACATTTGTGTGTCGAATCAGTCTGTGAATTGTGCAAATTCATAAAGCACTTCTACTATTATACACGATTCTAGAGAATCTGGAACAAAGTTTTAAACCAATGGTCTTTCACACCGTCTTCGTAGGTGCCATGCTCAGGGCTCAACAATAATCATGTTTTTTCTTCTTGATTTACCAAATAAAAACGTTTAAGTTCTTCTGTTCACGTGCATTCCAGTTAAGAAAAGTGTAGTCATTGTGGATAAGGTTACCAGACTTTTTCTTAAAAAGAAATGTATGCCTGTAAATGTAATATTTAGAATAATGAAAATTTGTAAGATTAACAATGATTAGGGATGTGGTCCCTTATTGAATCCAATAAGTAGCACTCTGGATGATTTCTTCCCCTTAGGTAGTCCTCGCTTACAAAAGGTTGGAGACCCCAGTCCTAAACTAAATCCAACTTTGGTCCCTGAAATAATACACAAGCTATATTTTATTTTTATATAATATAAAGTATATGAACCAGATTTGAATGCTAAGCAAACAAATGTTTTGTGGCTGGGGAATGTTTGGGGGTGTGAAGTGAAAAAGACTTTGAACACATAGTTCTGCCTTTATATTGCATTTCTTTTGCTGTGCAAGATTGGGTTTTTGGTTGCATACGACTGTTGTGTTTTTCTCTGGAGGGCATGCAATTTGTAAACATGGAAAGTACTAAGATATAGCTAATGTTGGACTTGATATTCGGAAATCTATATAAATCCAGAACGTTTAAACAATCTGAAGAAACTTCTTTAATACTTTCACTTCCTCCAGAAACTGTCATGACTGTCCTTCTAGCAAACAAAACTTTGAGGTATCAACTGGAGCACGGAAATACATCTACACCTTTTTATTTTTAGAGATCTTATTTCTTAGATCTCTCTAACACTTAAATCACCTCTCTCTAGTGCTCTGTGGCACTCGCTATTATAACGTTGTGTGCATAACATAATTAATAAAATAATTGAATACATTACATAAACAAATTACGGAAAAAATGAGCGCTATTTTTGGTCTTTGTTCTCCTCTTCCCTCTTTCATATAATTGTATGGTACTAGTCCCTCTTTCCATGCATGGTGTCCTATCCAAATAAAGTCTTGTCCTTATCTGCAGATTAAGATCTGGCCCTTCCCGACAATCGTCAGCTATTCTTGTTGACTACAAAGAGTTAGCACTTAGAGACACAGACACATTACTACTGCTTTATGTCATCAATTGAAAATATGCCTCCCTATATTTGTGAGAACATCCAAAAACAAACTTCAATTTTCTGAACAAACACATATAAACAGTCCAAAGTTGTTAATTAAGCAATATTGTATTTGAGGCCGTGCTGTATCGTGAATAAATCCGCTGTCCCCTTCAGCCATGATTTATTCACAATACAGCTCGGCCTCAAGTACCTTATTGCTTTAAAAACGGTTACAACACAATAACAATAATAAAAGTCAAAAAATATATAATCATTAATTACTATAATGCATTAAGTAAAATCTTTAACTCCATTCCACTGTAAATAGTAACAGTCATGGATGCACAAAATAGTTGAGGGAAGCGGTCATAGCTGTTCCGTATCATTTATAACCGTAACTTTTTATAAACTAAATAGTTGTCAACTGGAAACGGTAAATTATATGAAAACGATTGAATCATTATGCTTATCATATATTTTTGCATCCTAAAGCATTGCTTAAGTGCCAGTCCTGACGTTGCTTCACCTCAGGGAGACATCCCAGTCCATCTTCCTGTTACTATATCAATTCATTAACTTAACAACTCGTTTATATTTGTAAGCATGGCTAGTTGATGAACTATTAATCAATAATAATAGATAAATAATAATAAATTAAAATATATAAATAATAATTCGATTAAAAGCTTGTTAAAGAATATGCACTTTGTTATAACTGTGTTATATAGGTAACAAAATTATTTCAATAAAATAAACCTTTAGAATAGTGTGGTGGTGCAAAATAATTCAGGATGGAAGAGGGCAGTATGTTGCCTGAACTGGACAGGGCTATGTGATATGATCACCCAAAAATGAAAATTGCAACATGATTTACTCAAGAAAAGTGTTTGATGCTCTTTCATCTGCATAACACAAAGAATATATTTTGAAGAATGTTGGTATCTGGCATCTATTCATTCCCATTGGTTCTGTGTCTATGTAGTGGAAGTGAATGGGTGACAGACCAGTTAAGTTTCAAACTTTCTGCAGAAGAAAGAAAGTCATGCAAATTTGAAATGACGATGGAAAAGTTTAATGATGAGTTATTACTTCTAGAGCTTTAAGACAAAACCCAGATATACTACTGATTATATAAGTTATAATATAATAACGCAAATGATAAAGGAAAGTAAATTATCACAGTCTGCAGTGAGAAGGATGGTACAATTAAACTAATAACACTAGGCCAACATAGATAAATAATCAAACAATAGACAAATTGAAAAGTTTCTTGTTTGCTCTGATTAGAAATTGTTAATTTAATAAATACAACATTAAATATCAATAAGGAATAAATTATAGATAACAGAAATATAACTGCTAAGATCAATTTGGTTATTAAACAAATGAATGGATAAGGATGTGAGGACCTAGCAACAGTAAATAACAAAATACATATTTTCCCCTCTCTTCACTAGATGGAGCCTTCACCCCAATTATAGCATTTTCAACATCTTTAATAGTTGAAGGAACTTCCAAAATTTTACTTTAGATGGCAACATTGCATCATCTTCGTTGCAAGACTCATGATCAGATCCAATGCCAAATCTAAGACTAGAAAACCACATTTGCCAAAATAAATCAGTGGGCCATCAATTAATTTCTCAGTAAAGATGTCCTGAACTGTTACTCGTTTGTTAGCTCATGATGTCATCATCCTTACTTCCAAAAAAGGCCTTTATTCTGGTTTAGGAAGGCAGCTTTTAAGAGGTTGGTTTTTATTTCCCGGTCAAATTGGAAGACCACTGGCTCTCTGTTAAAACCAGCTGAAAAACCAACATGGGAAACTGCAAGACCGCTTTGCCAGGTGTCTTCTATCCAATCAAACTGTTATCTTCCGTTGTTTCATTTCTAACATACGACATGTTGTTCAGATGCTATAAAAGTAAGGTACATGACATACATGACATACACTCTTACTTTAAATCTCTAGGTAATCCCAGATTACGTCGAAACCAGCATGGGGATAAAGTCATCATAGGGGAAAAACACAACAAATACGGCTTAATCTATGTGAGCGACAAAGAAATATAAAACAGGGAACCAAAGCAAGGCACATAAATTCAGTTTGTAAAACCCTCCTTAAGATAAACTGGAAGTGGTTTTACTAAAAGACGTATTACAGCAATCAATTTAGTTTTGTTTCATTCGTCCCTCGGAAACCAATTAGTACATTTAATTTCACTCAGATTTACTATGGTTTCACTTAGAGCAAAGTGTAGAGGAAGCTAAAAACAGTATTGATCTGATGCTAATGGGAAAATCTGTAGGGGTGGGGGGACTTCGTTGGGATGGCACTGAAAACGAGAGAGAGAGCGGGTTGTTGTTTAAAGTAAATGTTTGACTTCCCACTGGGAAATATAACAAACTAATCCCATCCCGGCTTTCTGCACGGCTCAGCAGTTAACTCAACAGGCCTGTTTTTGTCTTTTAAGAGGTGACATCCTAATGAATAATCATGGCTACTTTGGTGCTGAATAGCTGTATTTCTGTTGTCATTGATCATTCACACCACACCGAAATTGTTAAATGTATAATCCGTTACCACTGGGTGGCAGTGCTTGAATGCGGCGGATGATACGCGCCCATCCATTGGGCCGGGTCATGACGTCACAACGATGTCACCCTGACGTCATACAAGTTTCCCTTGTATTTCTACTGACAAAGATCGTTCTGTCAGCGGCCTTGTCTCCATCGCTAAAACACAACAGATCCACTCGCTCACTGCAAATAAAAACCGCCACTGCACGCCATCCCTCATTCGTTTCTTCCACCTGCCCTGGTCGTTCACTTAGTATAAGATGAGATGCCATTCATGTGTTTGATGGCGCTGGTTGTGTGGATTCCTCCCTTGAGGCAGAGGAACGTTGCTGTTTATCATGAACGGGGTTTTGCAGCCTCATCATCCATTTTGTAGGAAGCTGGCGCGCATGGGGGAAATTGGATGTCAACTGTGTTTGTCACATTAATGGGAAACATGTGTGATTGTGACAGACAGGAGCTCGCTGTGGCGCTTCACTGCTTCTCTTAGAGCCCTCCAGAGAGCGAGAGAGAGAGAGAGAGAGAGAGAGAGAGAGAGAGAGAGAGAGAGAGAGAGAGAGAGAGAGTGAGAGAGAGAGAGAGAGAGAGAGAGAGAGAGATAGAAAGGAGGAGAGAGAGAGAGAGATAGAAGAGGATCTGGAAAAAAAGAGAGGTGGAAGAGAAAGAGGTGGCTAAGAAAGAGGATGTGAGATAGAAAAGCATCATGTGGCATTTTTCGGCTTCACAAAAGCTCTGATTAAGAGCAAAATCTCAGAATTTTATTTCAGATCACATATTTTCTATTCCCTTTTCCTCGTCTTTATTTCTCAGCGATGCCCAGAGGTAATTAGGCAATTAAGGTCTAATTGAAAAGCTTTGTAGAGAGAGCTAAGGGCTCAGAGATCCCTTAGAGACACATTGAATCACCCTAACAAGGAATCATAGAAATACACACACACGCACACACACACAGTTTGACAAGAAGCACATGTAAATTTTTTATAACTATTGTTTATCTTGACGATTAAAAAAATTATTTGTCAACAGCTTTCTGTCCCTGAGCCAATAAAAGTTTTTAAAACTACACAGATTCAGCCAAGCTAACACAATCTTACAACACAAAGTATTTTCAGAGTTGACTTTTTTGTAGGAATTGTTTAATCTCAGTTATATATTTTTCCATTTTAGTAATGTATTTTTTATATTTGCTTTCACACCAGTGATGTTGGGGTGGGGAAAACTGTTACAAATTCATGTATTTCTTTAGAGTCAAAGACTGTCATTTACAAAAACTCAGTTGCTGTAAAAAATAAATTTTCTAGCATCAGATGTCTTTAAGACATTTGTCTCAAACTTGATGGTATTCAAATCCAAATGACATCAAGCAATAAAAGTAAATAAACAAATAGGCAGTTGAACTAACTTGTTTTAATCACATGGAACTGATGTGCAGTTTTTAAAAATAAGTTCTTTTGAAATGTGAAGTTATGTTAAAAAACTTAATTTGATCACATGGAACATTTAGTATTTGTATTTCTAAAGACCAAATTTAATTTGTACATATCCATATCTAGATATCTAGATTCCAATACATCTAAAATATGATTTTTATATATAATAATATATCAAATAAAGCCGCATTTGCCACAGAATTGCTTTAAGCACTTTTAAAGTAAAAAAGAAAATTTGAAATGAAAGAGGCTTAAGTTATTAAGAACAAAAGAAGAAAGAAAGAAAGAAAGAAAGAACCAAGTAGTTCATGTTTTAGTAACGCTTTTTGTTAAGGTTTTGTAAAAGCTTGTGATTCTGTTACAACAATGGTTTGAATTTCACAGACTGCAGATTTTTATAAAATCAAATTAAAAAGCCTAGATGGTCAGAAAATGACAAACCTCTTAGACAAACTAAAGGCTTTTGAAGTGCATGTGCCGGCAGTCTGTATAAAGCGAGCGTAAATAATCATTACTTTTAATTTAAAGGCCCTTTAAGATACATTAGGTCCGCTATAATTACTTAAAAACTCAATTATAAGAATCCACTGAAGTGCAGGTCTGAGCTGCAGGGCTTAAGCCATAGACGGTTGAAATAGATGGATTGAGAGCTAGTCAGAAAGAGGGAGAGCTTCACTGCTATCTGGAGATCAAAGGTCAAATACTCATGCAACATATATGATCCTGATGGAAACATTCACATAAAATATTATTTACATGATCAGTATACACTTCATAGAATGTGTTGGTTTAACTATAAAGATGATAAGAGAAATAGACCCGTGGAGATTTGTAAGATGAAGAGGAAAGCAGATGGTCCAAAACCGCTCCTACCTGCTGGTGGATGTGGGTGGATCAGTGTATACACTTGTGTACATTTGTATGTTCCCCTGTGTGTGTGTTTTACATGGGTCAATGAGGTTACTCTGTCTCTGCTATGAGCCAGATGGCACTTGTGGGGAGAGTACACCCCTGCCATCATGAAAATAGGTTGCCAACAGGGCAGTGATATTGTGAAGAACATATTTTGAAGAGAATTTGTAAATGAACAACAGGGTAACCCATTTACTTGTATTGTATGGTCTCCAAACCAATGTACGTCAATGAGTGCCTGTTAGCAACATTCTTTAAAATATCTTCTTTTGTGTTCTTCTGAAGTAAAACAATCACACAGATTTAAAATGACAAGAAAATCAAGAGAGGGAGCAAATGATGACAGGCCTTTCATTTGTTGGTCAACTATCAATTTAAGAAACAATAAAAAATAATACATCATCTTCATGTAATATATCTAGGCGACTTAAATGCTACGTAAATGTCTGTATAGAAAGGTGTTTTAATAAAAAATACAGTGCTACTAGGAATGAATAGGCTTCTGATCACCTTGAAATAGCAACCGCATATAGGATCATAATTCACAGAAATGTCATGCTTTAGTCTGTTATGCTATAAACAAATTAAAAGGAAAACACTTGATAATAAATCATATTGACAGCTTGTTATTTACATCAATGGTATAGTTATATTAGCTTTAACTCTAGACATGCTCTCTCATTTGTAAGTCGCTTTGGATAAAACCTTCTGCTACATGAAGGTTATGTTATATAATAAATAATAGGAGACGAATAATTGGCTTCTTTATCGCTGTATGAATCCATATTGTAAATGCATAAACAGCTAATGACATCACACTTGTTGCATCCCCTGTCCCCCAAACTACACATTTATTCTACACATTTCTTTTGTTTATTGTACTCAAGAATGTAGTACGCCATGCAAAGTTTTCCGTTTGCCTTCACTGTGATTTTTCAGCAACTCACCAGAAATGTAATTTCAAGTGCCCCTTGTTTGCTTATTAATTGTATTGTTTGTGTCCTCATCTATACATAATGCCATTAAATTTACAAGGAACAAATCGTTCGTTTTATTTTTAGTTCTTTACATCTTTTGCCCCTGTCCACAATACCTAAATCTGATATCTCTTCATGAACTATGTTATTTGTCATTTTAAGATAATAAGACCCACAAAGGGAATGAAAATGAGGTTAAGAATCTGAGGGTTTCTTCAAAATACATTTTATTGTAACATAAAATTACACGTTTTTCATGTTTTTCTCGTTTGTTTGCAGTCTTCTTCAATAATTTGACTTTACATGAAAATTTGTAAAATAAAATAAAACACAATCTAATTATTTAAATAACAGTGATTATCTTCCTGCCATAACAATGTAATAAACTAGTCAAAATCCATATTTCGAACTTTAACAAACATTAAAGTACAGCTGTTTTGCAGAAAAAGAACATCAAGGTTGAATTGAGGTGTGCAAACAAACTGTCGAGAGTCTTCCATATTTATGCAAGAACACTATTTTCTCCCTCTTGATAGATTTATTCTCAGTTGTGTTTAAATGGGTTTTAAAAGCAAGAACACATCTACACACATGCGTGCATCATGTGGCTTCAGCCCCACTTTTAAAATGAAGTAAACATTCACACAGATGCGGGGAGATTTTACCTCGCTTTCATTCGATGACTAATCAGCAGCAAACAGTGAGAGAAGAATTAACATTTCACTGCTAAAGGAACTGCTCACTTAATTACAGCTTCACTCGGCCACTTCAATGAAAGCCTCCACCTAAACACACACCACTCTCTCTCTCTCTCTCTCTCTCTCTCTCTCTCTCTCTCTCTCTCTCTCTCTCTCTCTCTCTCTCTCTCTCTCTCTCTCTCTTCTCTCTCTCTCTCTCTCTCTCTCTCTCTCTCTCTCTCTCTCTCTCTCTCTCTCTCTCTCTCTCTCTCTCTCTCTCTCTCTCAATCAGGATTCTATTGTGTGCTCAAAGTATTTGGTACTCTGAACCAGCCACAGACTTGTCAGTCTAGATTTGCTTTCATCATCAGCCTCCACTGTGTTTAAGTGGCTCCCAATTACTCCCTGCCTCTTTTTCCCTCTCTCTACCTTCCTTTCTCTGTTCTGCACACCTGTAATCTATTTACGGTGATGTCTTTTTGGTAAACGCGAGACATACATTACAGAACGTTCTCTGTTCATTTTCACAAAAAAGGCCAGGCGAAGATATAAAAGCAGCCATACCAGCACAGTGAATTACAACCAGTGAAATTTTGTCCTGACGCACTTGATCAGTTCATAAAACTTAAATGCAAAGGTCAGTTCTCTGCACTGGCTGTCACCGCCTCAGATTTCATCTCTCTGTAGAGCTGCAGTTATTTTCGCACCTGTCGTCAGCCTTTTTCTCAGGTTCAGAACACCTTGCCCTTTAAATGAAGAGCAAACTTAACGTGGGCTCACTTCAGTCTTGGAAAATAACTGCACAAACACTGTCTGCTGTCTGTACGGTTTGATATTCATGAGATCGCTCAGAATAACCCTCCAGCCAGATAATTGGAATTTTAATTATGCATGATATTAACCTTGAAACAAAAACAATGCTATTCTATTATTCCTGTGATGTTGTCTGTAATATAGTGATTCCATGAACCATTTAATTCACAATATTCCATCAAAACAGTCATGGACTGGACACTATTTTGAAGAATGTTGGCAACTGAGACCTATTCACTTGGATTGGGTTCGTTTCCACATTATAGAAGTGAATAGGTACTACTGCTGTTCAACATTCTTTAAAATATTTTTGGTTTTGCAGTGCAAAGAAAGTCATACCGGTTTGAAATGACAGGAGGAAAAGGAGTAAATAATGACACAATTTGCATTTTGTGGGAACAATCCCTTTGACATTAATTTTCCATGTAGCGCGGAATAAAACAAAACAAGAAACAATTGGAAAGCAAGAACGAATGGAGGTTATGGAAGAGCAGACGGACAAGAAGGTGCCAACCGCACCCACACTGAACCGAAAGAAAAACGAAGCCATTAGGCCTTCATTAAACTAATGACTAAAATCATTCCATTAAATTACAGACAGGATTTCACAGAGTATTCAACCTTTATGCAGAATTAAAATTTGACATTTTTGCAAATTTATGGCCATCATTTTCAACATTAGCACTTTAAATTGTGAGATGAACCGGCATGAGGAACTTTTAACACTGTGGCATACGATCAAGGAAAATCCTTACCGACATTCATAATGTAAAGCCACAGAAAAATAATTAACCATTAAAGGACCGTTTTCAGTTATCGGTTTGTGTTTGGTAAAATTATGTACAGTTCACATAGATGTTACTTATAAACTTCTGACAATATATTTAAGAAATTTCAAACAAAATATTGTTTATTTTTGCATTTATTACTCCATAATTACTTTATAATAGTTTTTGATTGGATATATTTTGTTGATTGTAGAAAATCAAACAGTTCTGGAGCACTTTTTTATTAAAAAAATGGAAATTAAAAGTGTCTGTAACTGTTTTGTTGCGAGCATGTATGTAAATATCTTTTTCTGTGTTTTACCAAACAAAGAAATTCATGCAGGTTTGTAAATCATGACAGAATTTTTTGCACTTTGGGGGACGCTAGGAATACCCGAGTCTTCCCAGCATGCACTTCTGTGCTTAAGAAGAACAGTCAACACTACTGTCTTGGCCATCATTCTTATTCTTGTTTACTGCTCTTTTTCAATCTTTTCTTCAAAGAGGCCCCAAGTCAAGTGTTGCTTGGTCTATTTCTGCTTCAATGGCACCTGTTCTATCAAATAAGGCCATCCAGACAGAACAGTGACAAACAACACTCACATTTTCGCTCTCGCACACTCACTCAACTAAATTACCCCAATTAAGCCACATTCATATTTCTTTTCCTCGTTCTATTGTGTGTCTCTGCCCATAATGGCTTTTCCTAACAGCAGTAGGACAATGAAAGACAACCGTCTCACAAAAGATAACTCAGTTGCCCTTGGACCACCAATATCTTGTCTGTTTTACAGATTGTATCTCCTGGGATTGAGTTTGGATGAATGAGTTTTCTGTTTGGTTGGTGTGGAATGTATTCTCGGTATTAATAACTTGTAATTTTCGACCATGAAGCACCTGCAGGCGAAACATAAAGGCACCATCTTGGCAACAAATGCACGCTTTTGGATGATTTTTGTCGCTCTTTGTATCTTATATGCTGATTTAATGCATATAGTAGACAGCAAGATTACATCAGGGTGTTGGGAATTCACCAATAATCCTCAGAAAGCATTCCAGCAGTGTTAACAAGAGACAACTAGGCTATGGGGAATGTGTAATTATAATGATAAATCTATTATGGTTATAGATCTATGGTGTTAGTTCAGCTCACACTATCCAGTCCTGGTTGGGGTTGTCAATTGAGATGTCGACAAAACAGCTGATGGGATTGTTGTTTTATAATTATTCTCTTGTTTCCTATAACTCAGTGGTTAGAGTATGGCGCTAGCCAGGCCAAAGTCATTGGTTCAATCGCACTGATTTCACATAATCAAAATCAAATGTAAAGTATAATTCAAAGTAAGTAACTTTAGATTAAAGCGTCAGCCAATTGCATAAATGTGTAAACCTAAGAACAGCCAGAAGAGGCTTCAAAACTGTACTTTAATGTTTTGGTTTGATATAATGGAAAAAATAAATCAGCCAACTTAACAAACATGTTAATGTTTTTGAATTATCTTAATGATCTTTCTTTAGCCTTTTACAAACACACAGAATGTTTTTCAACGCATTTTTAAACTTTAGACAGGTTTTAAACATCCACATTATAACATATAGTTCATTATAATATAATCTACACAAAATAATTCTGTCACCATTACTCATATTTATGTAGTTTTAAATCTGTAAACATTTCAGAGAAAGATATTTGGAAGAGTACTCAGACACCATTAACTACCCTAATTAAAAATCTCATTTTTATGTTTTGTTTAACATGAAATTAGGTATTTGAAGAATGTAGCACTTAAGAATTTAGAACTACTATTTTTTCCTACTATGGTTGTAAATGGAGTCCAAGAATCTCTGTGTACAGAACAAAAACATGTATTTTTTTAGGTTTGGAACAACTAGAGCATGTCTTTTTATTTTTGGCATCCCTTTAATGGGTAACAGTAAGGAGAATCTTTTGATTGAAATCCATAATAATAACAATATATTCAGAGGCTTAATAAACCGTTAGGTTTTTAATACATTACATTTTAATTGAGGTACACTGCGGGTACTCTTGCATAGATTTCTTCGCCAAGTTTCAAAAGTAGCCCTAAACGGACAAACTGAACAGAGTCTTAACTGAATATGTTTCTTCACTCAATTTAAGCCATAACTTTCTGTTGTTTGACTAAAAAGAATTTGACTTTGCAAAATACCCTGTTTACATTTGCAAGACAGCTAGCCCTGATCTTTCCAATTCCATATTTAGTGGAGCGTTAGATTGGACAACATGATTGCTTTCAGAACAAAGGATCTCCTCTGCTCCTCTTTATGTCATTGTTATGCAATTTATTCCGAACAGTCGGTCCATTGTTTCAACAGTGTGTGGTGTTGTGAGTAGGAGACAATCTTTGTGACAGTTTGATGAGATATTTACCATTTAAAGGTCTCCTGTAAATCATGGAAACTGTGACAACATATGCTAGTTTAGATCAAGCTGGTTAGTTGGTTTGCAGTTCACACAAACAGCAAAAACAGTTCAGGCTGGTTTAAGCTGGCAGTTATACTGCTTTACAGCACAGAAAAAGCTCAACAAACAGCTTAAACCTTTCCAAGTGTCCACAGCAGGCTCCATAGTCCAGTGAATAATAACCAAATCCTAAAGTTTGTGGCTCTTGTTAGGGTGTTTGCGTTTTGGGTCAGACACCGTAAGCAGAAAGTCACATTCAAATACACTTTTGGTAAAAACTCTCTCAAGCTTCCATCTCAGAACAAGCAGTCATGGACACACCTGTCATCTCTCTGTAGATCAAAAAGAAAGTTCTTGTAAAAACACTCGCTCTCATTCCCCTACCACCTGATGCTGGAAGGCCAGTTGAGCTGTCTCCCTGCCCATCTGCCCCGGCAGTCCCTCGCTTCCCAGGTAGTGACAGGCGTTGTTGCCGTGGTGATGGATGACTTTGTGTCGAGTGGCAGAGTTGGGAGGTTTTAGGTGAAACCACCTGTCTCACGAAGAAAACTGAGAGCTGGAAAGAGAGGGATCGAGAAAAGAGGACGTCCCTTGGTTTATCCGACAGCTTAGCTCTGTCTACTTTTATTAAACAGCGCAATTTTATGAATTCTTTTTTTAAATTATTTTGCTGAGTTTCCGCCAAGTTCCTTCTGCAAAACCCAAAAAAAGATATCTAGAAAAATATTGGTAAGAGTTAGTCATCGGTCCATATTACCACATACATCTATTTTTCTGACCCAGTATTTCTTGCTTACCAACATTCTTCCAGATATCTACTTTTGTGTTGGAAAAACAAAGTCATACAGGTACAAAATTAAAAGATAGTGAGTAAATGACCACAGAATTTTTAATTTTCAAAGCATATTTTAATAATTAACCTGTGATCTCAGTTTCCTGCAAAACTATTGTATATAAGCCAGGCATAAACACACAGAAAAACAGAACTTTTTTTACACACAACACTCCCCACACATCGAGAAACAAACTCCTCATTCTGGGAGTCCCACAAGTTCCTCTCCTGTCAAAATCCATCATCCTTAAAGAGCATATCTTTGACAGAAGCACACAGTTCCACAAGAAAACCCTTCATTCAATAGAACAAAATAAACGTTGACAGTGCTGTACACAACAGACAGAGATCTTTCCATTTTCCTTTCACCTCCGTGGCAATGTTAAACACACTGTCATTATGTAACACACTATTAGAGTTCACTGACAAAAGTTAGGAGTCGCAGAGAATTGTGGCCTTCTGAAATGAACTCGACTGTATCGATGCACAAAAAAATCACAAGCGCTGCAGATACATCTATTATGAAGAACAGACTGGCACATTAATGGCAGTTAGATCTTTTCAAAAGCTTTAAATATGGAGTTCCCTGGAGACTAACGATATTGTATTGATCAGAGAGCTGTATCAAATGTTACAATCGATGTGAATCCTCATAAATAAAGGTGAGCATAACTTCTGATCTGTCATCAACAGTGCACAAGGTGATTTATTTCCGAGGTCTTGCTTTTATGTGCTTTGCTTTTTTACTGTGGCAGATGTTTTCTGTTGCTTTGATTATTGTGTCAGAGATGGTTACATGGCAATATATGAATACCCAAGATTCTCTCATTCATATCAGTAACCTTAAATCATACAAATATTCTTTGTCGGAAAACCTGTAGAGAGTATATGACTATTGATGCTTTGCTGACCAAATAAGGGAATAGGAGTTTGTTTTGTCTGCTTAAAACAAAGTAAGATCTTTTGAAGAATTTTTTTTAAGCAAAAGTGAACAGTCAACGTAACAACAAAATTCTGATGAAACAAGCATTAAAGTTTGATTTGACTTTTCAACTATGATTTCAATCTTTGGCCCTACGTGATTAATGTTAAAGATATCAATTTTATATTCTAACAGCATAGAATGATTTTGTATATAAAAAGTAAATGACAAAAAATGACTTTTGCTTTGGGGTTTACTATCACTTTAAAGGGACAATTTACCCAAAATAAAATGTTCACTTTCTTTTATTTACAATTATGTTTTTCATAACCTGCATGACTTAAAAACTTAATATCGGTGTTCAGCAGGTGAATGATTTTTATAGCCAGTGCAGAAGTAAGTCATACATATTTGAAATTTCATGCTTCTACATGTAAATGTAGTAAATGATAAAAGAATTTTCCTTTTATTCCTTTATGATCTTGACAGCCATTCCAACTCCTGAACATGCTGTCTAGGTAAGACAGCTTTATAGACTGTCCAACACTTTATAGACTACATTTACATTGAAGTGTCAGAGATAGTTACTTTACAAAGTGAAACAAACTCATTTAAACTTTCCGCATACACATCACAGTGGCCGAACACACACAACAGCATGGAGTATTTAATCACAATAGTCAAAACAAGAGTTTGATACAGTGCCAACTGCTGTGTATACCAATTACAACCAAACACGCACCAGGATTCGATTTAAAAAATGAGAGAAAACAGTGACCTAAACGCAAGGTGAAACCACATTAATTGTTCCAGCAATTATGACCTAACACACGTCTGGTTGGCTCGTACACTAACAAACAATCCACTTTATCTTGATTGAATTAATCTAGCCTCGCATAAATCATGTGCCAAAGATATTCTGGATTGACCACTAAAAGTGCTGTTGTTTTATTGGACTCGTCCTGTCCGTCTCTCTCATTTATCTCGAAGAGCAGTGGGAAACGTCAGCCAGAGGCACAGCCCAATCGATCAGGGTTACACTCTGTCTGATTGGGAGTTGTGGAGGATGGGGCAACCGATCGCCATGGCGATAACTGTGACAGGCAGCGGGCGGTGACACCACTGCCACGGCGAGCCCTCATTAGCCTGTTGCTACGGGAGACAATAGGATTTTCCGTGCTTGAAGTGGATACGGTAAAAAATGGTTAAAGATGCATAAAAAGGAAAATTGCAAGTGATTATGCCATTTGATAGCAAATTAGACAATTAAAGTCATAGTCCAGCCAAAATAGAAGTTCTGTCAGTATTTATTCAACCTCTGAACTTTTTAAACCTGTGAAAAACCTCCCGCAGAACACAAAAGAAGATGTTCACTTCTACTGCATGGGGAAAAAAACAATGCAAGTCAATGGGCGCCAGTTAAATAATAAATAAAAAAATAATAAAAAATAATAAATAAAAATATTAATCAAAGATGACATAACAATAACAAAAATTTGTTTATTGTATATATTTATATGCATATTCACCAGTTATATATACTTAAATGAATGTAGTGAGCATAAGAGACTTCTGTGTAAGGCTTAAATAAGTTTATTGCTGTTAGTTGTGGGCTGTGATGAGCTGTGACAGCATGTTAACTTGTATCTGTCACACCTGCACTATAGTGTGTGTTAGTGTACTCGTCTGTGGGGGTGTATGTGTTGCGAGTAGTTACTTACCAGTGACTCTTATTGATAAAGAATGAATGGCAGTAATTAGGAATGGAAGGATAGGTAATTACATACTGGGTCTGAGGGTCTGCATGTGTATGAATGGTTGCTTGAGCGAATGAATAGTTGCAGCCTACAGAAAGTGGGATGCACAAATATATTAATTAAGAACTGCTTGTTTCTACTGTCTTTTTACACATGGTCCTATTATGTGGCTCCTCATCATTTTAACTCTCGTTGATAGAAAATCCTTCCATGCGAATGACTCACACTGACAGCAAAACAATAGTGGGAAGTAAATGACAAATAAAGCTTTTTTAAATAGTTTGTCTAGTGTACGGTGTAAATGATGTCTCTGTGCGAAAGCTAAGGGTGAAAGTGTACACAAGGGATGGCTCACCAACCAGTCAGTTGGGGTACCTTGAAATAAACTGTGATCAACCACTAAATTTTACTTTTTTTCAACGTCTTGGCCGGTGGGGAGTTAAATTCTGTTTTTTTATACCAGTGGGTAAGGATTTAGTAAGGATTGCAAAAAAGTACAGTAAAGTCAACTCTGACATAATATGCACAAAAATTCTTCATACAGTGGAATAATGATAAACTCGCCACTATGTTTTACCTTATACGATACATTAATAGACAAAAAACATCTTTTCCGTTTTTAACAACACACATGAACTAACTATCAAAGGATGGTGGGCATCGATTATGCAGCTATACTTAGGTGATGGGTGGTTTCTTATAATTTGATGAGGATGTGGAAATTCAGCAGACGTGACCTCACAACACAACAAAAACAGCTGTATTTGTGTTCTGACCTATTGTCTGCTTAATAAAATCATTTACTGGTTCATATTTCAGAAGACAGAACACAATGAAGGGAATGGTGACTTCTTACGCAACCACTATTAGAGAAATTAAAATTAATGGTATCTCAGAACAAAAGTGTTTAAGCTGCTTTAAGATGTAAACAATAGATTTACAGGGAATTAATTTCATTCAGAGAATTAATCTCACATCACATTTAAATACTTCCATGTTTATGCAGTTATCTACCTAAAGGTAGAAAAAAGGTCTCTTTATCATCCCATGACGAAAACAAATGTCTTTCACAGCTGAACACAGCTGCAAATAGGCAACCATGTACTGTATTAATGTGAAGACATTTTCTGTATTCGTTTGTTTCAGTTGTTTTACCTGTATTTTACATTATGCACTGCATTGAATATAATTTAAGCATTTAAGAAAATGTCTGTAAAATAAACAGAAAATGTACTAATACATTTTCTGATAGTATTTATAAATTTTTACAGATTTTTTACAAAATTTTGTTCGGTTCACACAGTTGTCCTTACTGGCCAAGAACCTCCTATATCCCTGTTCTTGTGTCAAACTTGTACAATGAACAGTCTTGTATAAGACAATTCTTATGAAAAAGAAGTATAGTTCACGTTCATTTTATAAGTATACTTAAGTAAAGGTCAAGTATATTTAAAGTATGCTTTATTTAGTAAGTATACTAATATCAATATACAATTAGTGTACTTGTTTGCACTAAATGTGTTTATTAAAGCATACTTTACTACTTTTGAATTTAAAAATAGTGAACTAATAGCAAACTTTAAGAAATGTATTTTTCTTTTTCTTAAGCACAAATTATTAGTCAGTTATAAAACAATGCAGAAAAACACAAAAACTGAAAAAAAAGACCAAAAAAATCGAGTCAGTAATCTTTGAAAAAGTCACAACCTTCCAACCAGTGTGAAGCCCAAATAGCAATATAATCTCAGGGGTCAAGGGTTAAACAAAGAGTCACATCCTCAACTAATTCTAACCATCAACACTTTGTTACTTTAGCAGGGCTTATGTGCGCATGATCTCACACGCATCCCAAAGAGAGATTTAAACTGTGTGTGTTCAAATGTGGGGATACATATTAATATCTAATCCCTCAGCAAACCTCATAGGCCTCTGATGTAATCATTAGTGTATTCCAGCTGGACCAGCCTGGAATGATCACAATCTGGAAATGGCAGTTCTAATGACCTACAGCACATAGAACAGTGATGTAACATTCCTCCTTATGGTCAGTATTTTTGGCGTTTCCATTTTAAGACCACATCAATATTGCCGGTTGAATTTTTAGCTAAAACCGAGGTGAACACTTTTGCAATAAGAACAACCAAAATCTTATGATAACCCATGAATGAGAATCTGAATTATTTATATAAAGTTTAAGCATTAAAATATACAACAATCCAAAATAATTCAGAGAGCATTCAATTCATGCTTTTCTCAACACGGACAGTTGGGAAATAAAGAATTTTCTATTTGGAATGCTGGACATTGTATTTGCATGACATTGTGTGACTGAGTCTTCTACCGTACCTAACTCATACCCAAATCACAGCACCGTGACCTTCTTGCTGCATACATTACACTGCAGCGGAGGAACCAGGAATGAGAGCGGGAGAGAGAGCATGGAGGAGGCAGGAAGGGAGGAAAAGTTGCGAAATTGAAATCTGTTTTTATCACTAAGCTCTTAAATTAAGGATTCCACAGACAGCTTGTTAGTTTCATTGTCTTGATTCTGTCTTTTTCCAGAGCAATTATGGAAAACAATACCTTGGTAGGCTGGACGGCTGCCAGTGGGCACGGGAGCTTTCTCCTTCCAGCGATTACCACTGCTGGTGATGCCACCCGAATCCAGCGGAACAAAGCAGCTGTGCCGAGGTGCCAAATCTTCCAACCTTCTGTAGAGCCTGCAACACCAGAAAGGCTTTGTCTATACAAACAACTGTGGATCAATTAAATCCATCAATGCATTTATCTAAATCAATAACCATGAACTTCTGCTTGAAGAAGGGTGATGACATCATCAGAAGTAAACAATGATATAAGGCTGACTCATGAATCATTCTGTACATAAAAACAGAATCTATGACCTCATAACCAGACTAGTTTACATTAATTTATGAATTTATGAACTTAATCTGTAATCTTACATTTTGGTAACACTTTACTTAACAGCTTTTTATTATTTTCTTTTTTCTTTTATTTGATTATTTAAGTAAATGTTATTGTAAATGTTAAAAACTGCAATAGCTATTGTAAATTAACAATGAGAAATATTGTTTTTCAGCATTTATTTATCTTAGCAAACGTTATTTGGTGTCAAAACATTAATTCATGTAAGTTCTTGAAGCACACATTAAAAGTTATTTTTATTTAAATTATATTTTAGTAAATGCATGTAAATGCTGTCTTATTCAATGCATTAGTTATTGCATTAACAATAGTTAACTAATACAACCTTATTGTAAAGTGTAACCTATTTTTATTCTCTTCACAGAATAGCGCCACTTTGATTTTGACTACCACAATCTCAGAAAGGTGAACCTTTTTTAAAAAACTAAAAAAGAAACAATCGCATAAATCTAAAGAATTTAGAGGAACATTGAAATCAACATTAAACAGTGTCTCATGACACTCCGTAGAAAATTCAAATTAACCTCAGTTAAAACCGACATTGCATTACTCCCACAACACTAAACATGAATGACATTTTAGCTTGCGATGCCATATTTCATTTTAATAAAAAAAATGTTTAGCAATTAAATTTGTTTAAAGCATTCCGCTTTCCATTCAATCGTGATATTTTATTCAATGTCAGTAACCCAAAACGATCCCCGCTTTTCATGCACAGCGAAACATGAAAAACAATTAAGTTTGTGCTCAATTAGATTTCCAGTGAGTGGAGCCTCAGGTGTACATAACCCAATTTATATTTTCAGTCAAACCATTTAAACCCATTCCATTGCCATATACAGTACTTGCTGCGAGATACAATTTACGATTTTTAAATGACAGTCATTAGAAAAATAATGCGGTTCCCTCTGAGTCCAATTTAAACTGTAGGGTTAAGATTGGGAAAATTCATTCAGATGATGAGTTTTATTGATATGTGGCGCTTAATTGATTGATTTGTCACTTGTACACGTCCTTGAGTTTGTTCGCTATATGAGTTATTAAGAGTTTGACAACAGAATGAGGTTGGTTTTCCGTCTCTGTGGCACCATTAGTCAGAACATTACCAGAATATTGCTAATCAACAAGTTTCAACAATTACCTCATATACTAAATGGCTCTCTGGTCGATCATCTTTGTTTTCATTTCCAGCTGTTTCAGACAAGACTGAAAGGAAAAAAAACAAGTTATGGTACAAAGCCAAGCAACTAAATCAAGTGTCTGTCTGTGTTTTTTTGTCTAATGTGAGGTGACAGGTGCCACCATCTTCCCATTTACTATTCTGTGTGTGTGTGTGTGTGTGTGTGTGTGTGTGTGTGTGTGTGTGTGTGTGTGTGTGTGTGTGTGTGTGTGTGTGTGTGTGTGTGTGTGTGTGTGTGTGTGTGTGTGTGTGTGTGTGTGTGTGTGTGTGTGTGTGTGTGTGTGTGTATGTGTGTGTGTGTGTGTGTGTGTGTGTGTACTCATCAGCCTTCATTCTCATTATGTATTGGCAAAATGTCTTCCCGAAAAACTTTCAAAGCTGAAACTTCCACAGTGCGATGCAAGCGGCATGCTAAGTTATTGAGCACTTTAAGAAATTGAAGTGGATTGGAACTTTTTAATGGCCCCATAAAGCAGGGATCTGGGGGTGCCGGAGTCACTATATCACCATAGTTTAGACTCACCTCCCTCACGGGGGAGACGACCGCAAAACAAATGGGGCTCAGACAAAGTCATATTTTATAGTAAACGTAAAAGTGCCCTAAAGCCTCACCAATAGCGAGAAGCTGCCAATGTCAGAAAATGTGTCTGCTCAAGGATAAAAACCCTTACCGCTTAACCCGCGGCTACATCCCGCACCGATAACTCCTGCCTTGGATTCAGCAAGCGACAGCCGGTGTAAGAGTCATTAGTCATTTTAAGTTTCTTACACATACACGGTCGAACAGGAGTGAGGTTTAGGGCTCAAAGATGACAAAAGAATGTGCACGTCTCACAACGGCTGATGTTCTATATGTGGCAGCTGGTTTCTAAATGGCCGAATAAAACAAGAGCAGATGCTCAATATTAAAGGGTCTAAATTAATGACAATTAAGCTGGAGGGTAAGTAATATTGTGTGTAGTTATATTATAATTTAAAACCACTTTATAATGAGCGCTAGGGTCATTCAGGTCATGATGCCTGTCTGGACAACACTGCAAGGTTAATTTGGTTATGTCATACAAGCAAGCTTACCACTGCCATAAATATCAGAACAGCTGTGATATGGCTGCGGGCACGAGGCCAGTGGCAACTTCGTGTTCAAAAATGGAATTTTCCATTCTGACTTCACTTAAGGTTTTTAATCCCTCACTCACCACCCAACACAGACACTCTGATAACAATCCAGCATGGGTTAAATTATAATCCAACGTGTGGGTTTGTCCATTTTTGACCCAGCATCGGGTAGAAACATCCCAGCAAATTCTTTTTGGGTTGTAATGTATTTCCTAAAGAGGTTGCATACTTGAAAAGTTCTGTATTTCACATTATCTTTAGAAATTTATAAGAACAAATCAGAGAATCCATTTACCCAGCTCAATAATGTCAAAGTTCTTTGAGCGGAAGTAGATACATCAGTTTTTCTTCCGGTGCTGTACAGTCCGACATTTCAACACTGTTGGCTTGTCGTTGGAATATTTTGTACATTGATAAAAGGTTCTGGCCTGACTTTAGCCATTGAGCTTTTGTGGGAAAGAAAACTGCAATATCCGCTGTGATGTTGTAGCAAGACAATATGACACAATAGTCTTTTCATTAGAGAAATTTCACATCCCTGGTGTGTCTAATCAGGCCTTCCTCTTTAAAGCTGACAAAAGGCTGACGCTCTGGAGGACTCCCAAATGCAACTGGGGTTGAACAAAAGACCTCTCAGCTGAGATTTGAAAGATTTCATTGTTCCCAGCGCAATCTGTCATATTTATGACAGCTCATTAGGAGCATGCAGACAGGAAGTTGCCATATTTGGTGGACAGCATGCTTTTCTCTGTTCGTTTTTAATAAGGCTTTTATCTGAACTATCTAGAGTCTCATTGGGGTGTTTTTCATTTAGGCAATGTTGCAACCTTTTCTTTAGCGAGATTCGACTGTGCAAACCTCACCAACTGTCAATGTTATTACTCATGCTGGTAAAACTGTACTAAAACTTGACTAAAAAATCAATTTAGATAAGCTTTCAACAGGATTGGATTTATGCATTGCTACAAGTATAGATAGATGTGTTTGTTTTGATGCAATAAATATAGGAAGGCATTTCTTGAAGGATTTCAGTGTTTTAAGGGATTTAAGGAAAGGATTGAGCTTCCGAATCTCCATTTAAAGTGATTCTTTCAAAACCTGTCTGTTTCTCAAACCTGTCTATCAATTGACTCGTCTCACGTCTTCCTGCCTGTCTGAAACTGAGCAGCACAGCGTCACACTTGAAGCAATTGCTGCATGTTTCAGATCTGAATATATTCCTTTGTCAGACTGGAGAGAGCTGTGCAGAAAGCCAAGATGTGGCCTTCATGTTAAATAGATGAAAAATCCAAGGGAAGTTTCAGGGACAAAATTGTAATCGAAACCTTCGAAGGGTTAAGACAGCAAGAGCGGAGAAAAGGAGGAGGGAAGGAGAGTGACTCCATCGGGGAATTTCATGGAAACATTGTAGGTAGAAGCATTCTGAATTCTATGTGTTGTCAAGTAATATTCAGTGCAAACCTATAGAACAATCTAATATAACGTTTTGATCATTTAAAGTCACCATATCAATTTAGAGGTAATTATAAAATATAAATCTACAAAAGAAGATAAAATGCAAGTGCCTTGAATCTAAAATCATAAACGTCTCCTCCCCTCCAATAAACAGGTCATCTATCTTGGCCTGAGGGTGAAACTGTATCGACTGTCCAGTGGCCGGACTTCCAACAATCAAATCCCAAAGAATGAAATCAGGGCCTGCCTTACATTTTTTTGTAAAAATTGTTATTGAGGTCAGTGTTATTGAGCAGGTTTTTAAAATGGTATTATATTTCTGACGCACACCCACATTCTACATGTACACCAGTATAATTAGAATATAATAAAAATTAAATGATTTTAATTCATAAAAGTACATCTGAAAAAAACTACATCATACTTATAAGCATGTATCTTGAAGAAAGATTTGAATAGTGTTACAATGAAGAGAACTGATTTCTTTTTACATTTAATGTAAGATTAAATATTCAATTATTACCCTGAATTGATTTACACTACAAGATTCACAATAATAACACTATACCGTATAAAAGACAAAAAACAAAACAAAAGTAAAGAGAGAGAGAATCTGTAAATATATATATTTAAGAGAGAGTGAGTGAGTCAGAGGTATAAAACAACAATTTTGCTGCAGGGCCATTTTCACGGTTCTCTCTGAAAAGGTCACTCGGCTGGTTCATGTATTAAAACGCGACCACTGATAATTGGTTTTTTATCATTCATTAAAATTTACAATGCTCCAAGGCACAAAACTATTACTGAAAACATTTTGCTAAAGTCCAGAGCCTTTCTGTGGTCTACTTGTGTCCTTCCTTCTCCTCTCCACTACACTGCCATCCCTCATTTCTGCTTTTCATTATTGAGTATGTAATTAAGTTCCTGCAGTCTTTTTACTGTGTCTATCACATTACTCTCTCTCTCCCATCACACAATAACAGCTGTCAGGTTTTGTTATTCTAGTTGCCCACTTGCCCTTTTCTAATGTATTCCCAGATATATTACAGCATGTTCTAATAATATTATTTTAAACAATATTAATGTCAGTCCTGTTATTTTTGCGTTGTGAGATGCACGTTGATCATACATAAGCTCTCTGACTAAATTTGACTATACAAAGTTCTCCTCTTTATCTTAAATTTGATCTCATTCACAAACATCCTGGTTTTGATGATCCTCAAGTTATCCTTGATGTCAGAAGGAATCTGCTTAATTAAACCTTCCAGAATGCTTTGTGAGAAAACTTAAAAGCTGAGTGAAGTTTAGGGAATGAAGCCTCCAGGTGCCTAACCTGAGAGAGTCACACTGACACCTGTCATCTCAAACAGCTATAACAGATGGAATGGGTCACATCAGGTCCTGCCCTGCGCCATATGTACTGTATATATTTGTGTGTGTGCATGTGTGTGTGCATGTGTGTTTTGCTGAAGACTTAATTGCAAGAGTAATTCCAATGGAATTGTGGGTAATTGTAAAGCATCTGGTCTGGGGTGAGGGATGTGCAATCAGGGTGACTATAGAGTGTGCACGTGCGTGTGTGTGTGTGTGTGTGTGTGTGTGTGTGTGTGTGTGTTTGTGTGTGTGTGTGTGTGTGTGTGTGTGTGTGTGTGTGTGTGTGTGTGTGTGTGTGTGTGTGTGTGTGTGTGTGTGTGTGTGTGTGTGTGTGTGTGTGTGTGTGTGTGTGTGTGTGTGTGTGTACAGTCCTTTGTCTTTAAATGTAAACACACTCTGCAATCTTTTTTCTGAGTTTGCATTATCTAACTATGATAAAACACTTGCATGTGTTTACATGAGTATGCATGTGCATTTTAAGCAAATACACATACTATGAAAATGTCCCCTTGATAACATAGTTAAAATATTTTGTTCTTCATACTATCATTTTGGTTTTGTCTAAAGTCAAAAAAATGGAAATCAGTTGAGTTAAAATTTTAATTATACAAATATTGGGTGTACAGTAGATTAAATAAATATATAAATTAACTGTTGATTTTTCCATCAATTATGTTAATATTTTACACAGAAAAATCTATTTAATTTTTTTAAAAAGATTTCATTTAGGTGATATTTTGTTAGCTTGATTTTAACTAAGCCACCTGAACTATTTTTTACATTGCACAGCGGGTGACTTCATGCTTGGCAGGTGTTCATTTACGTCCATGCACACCCACATGTAAAATTTGCACACACTTTGAAGCATATTTGATTCTTCCCACCTTTCAGCTCATATACAAATTCCTCACATAACAGTGAATAGCACAGAGACTAAAGAAGCCATTGATACATTTGTCTGTTTGGTTTGGGATGGAGATGATAGTGGGGTTATGAACAAACAAACACAGGCCGAGATTCTTCATTCTGCCATAGTACGTTGTCATATTTTATTTGTGTTTTTATCATGTTTTGTGCACATAGTCATTAGTACAATTAAAAGCGTGTTCAGTACAATAAAATAAATCTGTTATTTGGAGGGTAGGAAAGAGATGACAAAAAATTTTACATTCTGTTTTCTATTCCTACAATGCTATAGTAATTGTTATGTGTAGGTTAAAAGATACAACAATAAAAATAATTTTGTTTTAATGCCAGTAAACTACAATAAAACTCTGATTCAATAATACAGGATTTTACTTAGAGCTATGGTTCTTCAATTTCTTAATCCCATTTTTTAATATCCAGCTTGCAGTTTAGCCAAATGTAGTTTAAGAGTGAGTTTAAAAGTATAGTCGCATATCACATCCCTGATCTGATCTTAAACAAACACTGAAAGCCCGCTTTACTGGAGGCCGGGTAAAAAGGTCAAAGTGTCTATTAAATGAATGTGAGATTCCTCAGCTAGACAGCAGAAAGCAAAGCAGCAACAAATTCCATAATTCTCTCATAAAATGTCAAAGTCAGCCAACCACATGCATCTTATTTTGCAGCTTAAATAAGAGTTCAAATTCAATAACAGACTCAGCACAGCAAACAGAAAGATCAGAAGGATGAAACTACCATGTGAATAAAATTACATCTCAAACTGATGTATTTTAAAAACAAATAAATAAGCACTGTGTGTATTGAACACTATTTACCAGTGTCAAGGTATAAACACATGAGCAATAATTCAGTGCCAGATTTAATGTTTTGCGATTCTGGGGATGTAAATTTGACTATTAAACAATTGGTTATTTTAAAGTCAGGTTAAAAGGGGACAAACCCTAATTTTGGGTTGTAAGGAAACCAAAATGGTGCTTTTTAGGGTAAAATGTAAAAACATTCTAAAATGAAAATATCCAAGAATTTTTTTAATGTTGGCATAATATTCAGCAACATGACGTGTCAGCAACACTTATATGACTTTCATATAGATTCGTAAAACAAATGAACTTTGTACAATTCAAACTGAAATAATACCATGTCAATATATTGTCTTTGGTTTGACCAGCATTCTTCCAGATGTCTTGAAATTTTAATTCTCAGGAGTTTACCCTGAACAAAAACAAGTTACATTATAAAATCCTGCCACCATATAACAATGTCAAAAAGTAGCTCGCATTATTTTTGGCTCACACTTCTTCACTGGTAATGTAATAGCATGTAGAACAAGATATAACAGCCTTGTCTCTATCTCACAATCTACACAGTTAGCCAATGCAGCACAATATTGCCACCACCTGAGAACTATTACTCACCCAGAATAACTGAGCGGAAATTCGAAAGGTTCTGTGAGGTGTGCAGGTGTCTCGCACTTTATACACTTCAGTTTCACTCCATTTCTTCTGATTCTCATTTATATTATTTGTTTCCCACTGTGTTTTCGATAAACAGCGCAAGGAACGCGTCTCCATCTGCTCCTCAAACTAAGGCCTTTTGTGCGTTTCATTTCAAGCTTTTTCCATCAACTTTACCAGTCACAGATTTTCTTTTGCCTCACTCCTTACAGATGGCAAAAGAACCGCAATACATTATTCACATTTGACTTTATCATTTATAATGGAGGCTGATGCTTTCCAGAAGGCTTCTCGGAGTTATGACAAGTGAAACCGTTTTAAAATATGAACCCAAGGAGGCCGCTGACTTCAGAATCTAACGGTTTTGGGTACAACCTTTAGGAAATGAATGAGTGGATTTCGTTTGCAATTTGTTTCATAAATTCAATATCTGTTTTTTTCTTTAGAAAGGTTGGTTTTTAATTATGTAAATGCAGAGAAACTCTCTGCAAATATGGAATATAGGCCTTGGTTACATCTGGCGTTAAAGTGATAGTTTACCCAAAAATGAAATTTCTACTTTCCATTTTCTTTTATTGTTCAAGTTTAAAATGACTGGAGGTGACAAAATATTACAGAATTTTCTTTTTGGGTGAACTACTCCTTTATCCCGAATGACAAAAAAAGCATTTTTATAGTCAAATCAACAGGTTATGAATAGAACATAAATATAAATACTTTGTTTGACCATCTGTAATAGCTCAACTTCTCTGCATGGTTCATATGAACTACATATATACATTTAATTTACTGAAACAGCAGATGTTTCATTTCAATTAAACTAAGTAACACCAACGTTTTTTCATTACAGACAGAAAGGTAACCTGTGGATAATATTTCCTCATGCTCATAATTTTCAACTGGTCAACATCATTGCCATAGTATTTGAAATACTGGAAAATGAAGACCACGTCTGGAAAACAATCTTCACAAACATGAAAAATGAAAATTCCTCCTGGCCTATGCTGGACACATCAGCAGGGACATCAGCATGATGCTTAATCATTTTCCAGCCTCTGAGCTTTAAATAAGAAACCTAGCATGCTCTCTCTCACAAAAACACATGGGCAGATCTATGTAGACTTGAAAGTGCATTCGAACCATGAGCGGAAATACTGCTCTGTGGGGTGCAAAGCCAAAAAGGGCCAATCACTGTCACGGTTCTCAGTAAGCAATTCTGCAGAGGAAGAGAAACAAGTGGCTTAATGTTCATGAACATCCTCCCTGCGTGCGCGTGTGTTGGCAACCCAACCGCGATTGAGTGCCAACAGGAGGCAGATGCACATTACACAATGCACGACTAACCAGAGGTCAGAGGCCACGATGGAAACTCAAGTGCATGCATGCAAATCAACTCCCAAACCAACACACATGTACTGTACCTGTGTAAAAAAACATTTACAAAGAAACGAAAAAGCATGCATTTAAAGTAAGAGTGAAAGAGAGATTGAAAGGGAGTATGTGAGAGAGGGAGTTAGGTGACGCATACGCTTCTGAAATAGACTGGAAATGACATTTTGCAAAGCGCTTCCCGCCATGAGAGCAATTTTCCCAATGATTTAACCTCAACCGGCATTTATTTTGGTGAACTGGGAGCTTAAAAACAGCTTGCAGCATTGAAAAGCCACTCTCAAATCGCAGATTTGCCCGTAAAATGAATGGGATTAAATACTCATTTTTCTTTGATATAAAAAGTTCACATTAAAAGTTACACCAGGCTTTCTTCTGACACTGACGTGCCGCTGTCTGCATCATTGTGCTTTGGGTCTTTAGTGATTCGGTGATTATCTTGCCCTATCATTAAATCTCTTTATCAATATTTCATGCCTTCTTGCAGCAGAAGAGAGGCCAGATTGGACAGGCAGCGGGTGGCATGATTGCCTACACGGTTACAGCAGTGCTAGCTTGATTACTTCAAGTCAACCTGAACACTCTATTCATCTCATTCTAAATAAATACATTTGAGGTCAGACAGGACAAAACCAAATCTCATTTAAAGCATAATTATTCTTGGAAAATATACAGTGGCTCTCTGTGTGAGAATCAAGTTCGCAGGGGTTTCATTTTAAATTTCATTCGGGGAATGATACTCCTGAGCACATATCACTGCATATTTCTAATGAACGTATTTTTATGTAAAATAACAAATCTGGTGCTTTTATTTGACATCGATTTTTGAGGATGCTCGCTCAACAGTTCACATATCTTTAGAACTTGAGACTTTATGAGAGGAGAGAAGTGCTTTTGGTTTATAATCCTAAGACAGACTTTTATTGTGTATGAAGGAAAGAGTGTAAAATAGAGACAAATGGGAAAAGTTATGGGTAACAAGTACAGACTGTTCTTAACCCTTCCAGACAAATGGCATCACTGAGCCAAAACCAGATTTTAGACCCTTGAGCCACATTACGTAGTCAAGAGAAGCAGCCAGGCAGACAACTCTCGTTTGTGAGAGAAAGGGCAAAAATGGGCAGGATGAAGTTAAACAGAGAAGTGCTGGTTGTGTTCAGAATAATTGTAATACATTGCCACTCTTCCCTTCACCTTGTACCCAGGAAATACTGCAATGTTAGGAACTGGTTGGCTATGTCTGCCATATAAAGACAATCACAGTACACTGTCTGCTATAATATATGAAATTTATTATATGCAACGCACAGACATTTTTGTTCATTAAACTGAATTCTTTATTGCATTATATACTTATCATCAACAAAATGAGGAGCGCTGTGCTTTATAGGTTCAGTATTTATTTAATGTGTGAGTTTATAGTCCTTACAACGATTGACGAAAATCAGTTATACTTTTTTTATATTTGATTCTTTAAAGTCTGTTACATGGTTAAGACCTATGAGATCTAATACATTCGCTGAAATCCAATTTGTAATGTATTAAAATGACATCTAAACAAGATTGTGTGACGAGGACAAGGTTGTGCGATAGTGTGGCATAAAACTCCATTCTGCACTGTAGCAGGCGGCTGTTTTTTTTTGAGGGAGTAAGAGTGAAATACAGAATGACACAAAGGTTAGAGTGTACTGGCTTTGTGTTAAGTCGACTGTGTGTTCAAATATCAGAAGATCAGGAAATAAGCTTTAAAAAGGAAACATTTTATTATAAATCACAAAAAACGAATCACGCGGTTTTTAATCGTTTGACCCATTTTCATAGAGCAGCACCACAAATAAACCAACAATATCTTCAGAATTCAAAGACAACAGCTTACCTGTGCTGTTAGAAACAACATCAACAACATAATATCATATATCATGTTTAACACTATTATTGTCATGGCGACAATTATTATTATAAACAATTGTAATAAATTATGTATTTGTTTAAAAGAGCAGCCCCTCTCATAATCCAGAAAAGCTTCACCACGCATAAAAGATAAACTACAAAATAAATGAACAAAACAGACATGAGAAAATACAGTGGGCACAAAATGTATACAAGGTGAACAAAAGAGTCATCATTTCTCATGAGATGAGGTGAAGATGTGTAGAGACCAATTGAATCACACTGAAGAAAGAAATAAAGGATTGCAGAAGATGACATTTCTATCGATTGCAACACAAATTTTCCCTGCGGTTGAGGCCGCTAATCTCAAGGGCTGTGATATTGGCTCTTACCAAACAGTTTGGTGTGTGTAAGGGAGAGAAAAAGCGTGTCAGACATGCACAGACAGCATGTAAGCTCTTGATAAAGTTATTGTTTTCTCAGACATAGATTTTCACCCTCGCACTACAGACACCTTTTTTTACCATGATCATACAGTTAAAAAAGCAAGGGTGTTTAATGTGAAAAGCATGTTAAAGAAAAAGAAAAGGCCGGTCATGGGGCAATAATGGTATGAAAGGAGGACAGGATGTGCTGATAAACTCCTTCTGAGTGGACAGTCTGGACGCATCTCAGGATTCCTTCCTGTTCCTGTTTGTTGGCCAGAGAGATCGTCAGTACTGTTAGTACTGCCAATGACATGCTGGGTAAAACTGACACATCACAGTTCTGTTACACTTGGAGGAGGGGAGAAGAGCAAGAGAAAACTCAGTAGGACTGCATTTTATTAAGCAAAGCTGTATTTTGTTATTTTTATGGTAAAAATAATCACATTAAGGAACAGCATGATGTCCTTACTTAACCTGATTTGCAATGATAAGCTTAGAAATATGATTTATTTATTTTTGTATTTTATTTCTTCTATTATACTGCTTCATTGTCTCCTGGATTTTTTGTTAGTGGCTTTGGATGAAAGCTTCTGTTAAATGCGTAAATTTAAATGCAAATGTAAGATGCTGTGGCATACGTCAGTTCGAAGTCATTTAACTTAACCTTACATTATTTATACTTTAAATTGTCGTACGTGTTTTCAGTAAAAATATTAAAATAATTAAGTATATAAAAATAAGTATTTCTTAAGTTTATGTAATAGAAAAAAGTATTTATCAACAAATGCATATATATATAATTTAATTGAATCTACCATTTTTTACTTTCATTTAAACAAAATTTAAAGCTTTAAAAATAAACTAATTTGTTGTGTTAATTGTTTTACTTAAAATCACAGTACATTTTATATGAGTGCGGGCAATTTTATGTTTCAAACTGAGATGGCGAAATATTTTATTAGTTTGCAATTAATAATTAAAATGTATTGCATTGTCTTGAATATCAGACGTTGTTTTTTCATTGAAGAACATTAGAAAAATGGGGTTGAAAAAATGTATCATATACAGTATACAATCAAGGTAAATTTGCTTTATATTTGATCTTCCCAAGCTTTTGTTTCCCAAAAGCTCTCGGGTCTTTTAAAAGATGTACTTTATTTCAGACGAAGTATGTGATGCTTTTTCAATGTCAAATGTATAACGTGCCAACAAAGTACTTAAAAAAATTACATTTGAATTTCTAAAGGCAAAATGAAAGTGAAGGAGACAAGGATATTGTAGGACAAGAAGGCCGAAGCAGGCCAGAACTCTCCCAGTGTTTGCATATGTGAGATGAGTGTAATCTTCAAGAGGAGTGGAGAGAAATGGAGAGAGATGAAGTGGAGGTGTGAGGGGCAGATGAAAGGAGTGTGGGAATGGGCAGAAGGGAGCGTGGAAAAGAGAGAGGAGATGAGAAGCAGCATGTGGAGAGAGACACATGGTGAAGAGTCTGTGTTCTGTTCTGTTTCAGAAACACACAGAGATCACCAACAGGTTCATCTGCTCACGACCAGCACGCTTCTGATAGGGTGTGTAAATAGGATTTAAGTCTCAAATCAATGCAGTATGTGTTTACTTGTTCAGATGTAATGCTTTACTGAGTTTCTCTTAAACACATGCTTAAAAGTAATTTATTAACTTAGTAGATTTAGTTATGGTTGCTTCTTCTGGGAAAAGCGGTCTGCTTCTAAAAGTGTTTCAAAGTGTTTCAAACCAATCTCATGCCAATGCAAACATGGATGATCCTACAGCAACCAAAAAAAACAGGAATCACAAACAAAATGACCAAATGCTATCAGTGATATTCAAAAAGTCAAATTTCAAATGTAAAACATCCAAAAGTTTTTGTCATTTAAAAAACATTAAAGAGAGTAAAAAAATTTTTTTTAAATATAGCACAAAAGTATTTACTCACCCCATTCCAAATCCATATGACCTTAATATAATTCAAAGGAAAGTTTGAAGAATGATGGCAATTGTAAACACAACTTATGATTGACTTTAAATGAATGGAGACAAAACCACTCAGGCATTTCTCAAAATACCTTCCCTAGTAATATAGTTTTAAACAAATTGAATTTTTTTAATTTCTTTGTGAATCAGCCCTTCAGTGCTAGTAATGGGATAGAGTGTGATACAAAATTCAGTTGATAAAAATTCATAATACAAACACACATAAACAGTAATCCAGCAGATGTGCTAAACGTTTTGTTTCAACTGAAATTTCATCTGTTTTCAATTTCTGTTGTGTGTAATTTAAAGTCCTGTATGGTAACAGTTCGAATCAGACCATCTGTGGGTGTGATTCTTCTTTCCAAGTCCGATTTACCATGATAAACTCAAAACAAACCACATGAATGAACCGCTCTCAGACGTCTCATTTTAGCTGGATGGAGAAAGAAGAATTTAGAACTCCTCTGAACGTAAGAAGACTATTTTTATACCAGACATCATGTTTTTCATCATTTATGTCCAGACTGGCTATAGTATACGGTTCTCTTAAAAGTGTGACTCACAGAACCATTTTCCAGAACTCTGGACATAACATCCACATTGATATTTTTCAAGAACTAAAAGCATCTTATGAAACATGTAATTACTACAAAGCTGCTTCATATGAGCTTTTTAGAATGGACTAAAAAAATCTTTGTAAATGTAGACATTACATTGAATTCAAGTCATCAGGAGGAGTCAGCATTGCCATGGCGACCACATCCTTCACGCATTATAAGCTTATTGTGGTAGTGTTTGCACATTTTGTTTGGGTAGAGTGTTCAACAATCGTGTTGTTTGGTCTGGGGAGACTATAGGAACATCTACAGCATTCAAAAATGCTCAGTTTAGAAAACCACTTGCTGCTATGCTCAGAAAACATTCATGTCCAGATGTCCACCAAAATCACATACAATATACACAAACTGAAATGACTCTGAAAGACTGAAAAAAACTTTTTTCACCAGTGCCGGCCAAAGTCATCATTACTCAAATCTCGAGTTTAGATCTAAATGTCAATCAAGTTACCGTTTGCATTTAAACGCAGAACTTCAGTGGACTCAGTTAGGAGGAGCCATGGCCTCTCTGTGCAATTATTGTGGGTAATAATGGAGTTAAGTGAGTCCTACTCCTGACATCACAATCAATATCATACAGACCTACATACAACAGAGACAATAGAGAGGGTTGAAGGCAAAATGAGAGCGAAAGAATCCATAATAAATGGTTGTCTATGGGGGTTTTACTGTGTAATATTCGGCGAGCGGTATTGACTGATTTTGCCCCGGTGAGAGAAACACAATACCAGAAGTGTCAGCTACTCTCTGCTCTGACAACAGCCCAGTCCTGCATTTACAGCCCTGACAGAGGAAATATAGATTAATAAAAATAAAATCTGTCTCTGACCCCCCATCTCATTTCATCAGGGCTTGTAATAAAGAAGGTCTGAAGCGAGGTGTCTGTGTTTATATACCAAAGGGTACAATGGGACGAGTGAAAGACAAGCTTTGGGTTTCCGTGTGGGGCTACAGTGCACCTGACAGACGGTTCACATGGTGAACATTTTCTTTTGTTTTGTTTTTCTAAAACACTATTATGAGGTTTTAAACAGAACTACAATAAAAGTTTTCATATAAAATAGTGTAAACCCGTAAATGAAAGAATTTGGGAGAAAAACACCTTGCCATGCAAAAAAGACTAAAAATGCCATCAGAATATTGCACTAAATGCAAAAAAATAAAAAATGGTAAAATTTGTACATAAATATGAATAAAATATTGGAAAATTATTAGCTAAGAAAAAGGCATTTACGAATGGTGATTTTTGTTATGATAATATTTTGTCATGATTTTCTTGCAGAACACAAAAGATAATCCTTTGAAGAATGTTGGTAACCGGCAAAATTTAGTTGCATTGGTTTTGTGTCTATAAATATGGTTGTATATGATATAAATGGATAGGTGATGTAAATATTTAGATATTTTATTCAAATTTATACCAAAAAAGAAAACTGTGTCATTATGTCCTTACAATCTTGGCATTTTAATCTTTATGCAATCCATTCACTTGCATTGGTTTTGTATCCAAACATTGTAATTAAACGGTGCCACTGCTGATTGGTTATGAGTTCTCCAAGGAAGAAAAAAAGTCATACATGCTTAAAATGTGATTGAGCAAATGTTTTTTATTTTTGGATCACTTTATAATGAAGCATCAGTACATTTACATTTTACATTTAGTCATTTAGCAGACGCTTTTATCCAAAGCGACTTAAAATAGTCGAGGAGACAATGAAGCGGTAAATAGCCGATACAACAATAGGTGAACAAGTGCTACAACAATGCTACCAAGTTACACAGAGAGAGAAATTACAAGTTTATTTATTTTATTTTTTTTGATAGAGTGAGTAGGTTAGAAAAGAAGTGAGTTAGTGAGTTAGATGTAGCCGGAAAAGATGAATTTTTAGGTGTTTTTTGAAGATAGAGACCGAGTCTGACAAGCGTGAAGCCATAGGCAGATCGTTCCACCATCGAGGAACTGAAGCAGAGAACGTTCGAGAGAGAGATTTCTTACCCTTTTGAGCTGGTACCACAAGTCTCAGTAAAGCTCCGTTGTTTAGAACTTTGAACAAACGTAAACATTTAATCTAACTTAAACAATTCCTCTACACATCTAACTTTGAAGATGTTTTGTTCATCATACATCATCAGACCAAAAAAGACACATTTTCCTTCGAGTCGGGCTGAACCCTTTGTATGTTTGAGGAGAAGTAAGCATGCAGATGTTTACAGCAGGAAGGAGATTAATCTTCTCACTGCATGTTAGGTTTAACAGGTGCAGCTGATTATATTTGTTCTGGTTCAAGCTCAGACATTCAACGCTGAGTCAGACCACAGGCACATATCAACATAGAAACAAATTCCTTTTAAATAAACCATACTGTAATAGTCACAGTAACAGATCAAGATTAAACCACAAAACCACAACATGCAAACACATTCAGTCATCTGTCTGGTAAATCACACAAGCCCACATGTTATACACATGATCATCACCACTGCCAACACAGAACACTTTGAAAGATGTTTTGTGATTATAGATCTACAGCCTGATTCTCCTCCTACAGAATTTAATTTGAATGAATGCCGCTGCTGGTCGAATGGAAGTTTTGTAGCACTTGTTAATATTTGTATTGGTGCTGTTGATGCAGCCGAATAGAGCATGAGCTTCCTTTTCGGTCATAGCTTTAGGATTGTATTATATTCCCACCCTGGGTTACTCACTAGTACACTGTGATTTCAAACGATGTTCTTGTTTAATCATAAGCAGTACCGCCGTCTAGGTTCTTTCTGTGGCAAATCTAGGATGTACAAACTGCAACTTTATATGTTAAACCTGTTCTGTTCACTGCCTTGACTATAAATGTGCGATAAAAAAGTTATGTGATCATTAAAAATGTAAGATTATTAATAAATCAGATAAGTTATATAGTATGGTTTTCAAGTGACTTTACTTCAGGGCCCAGATCGTACATGACACATCAAGTGTTGACCTGACATTGTGGTTATGTTCATTGATGTGAACCTGTCTAGTAGTAGACTAGACTTTTTACTTTCTTATATTTGTTGTCGCTTTGCATTTAGGATCCTTTTTATACGTGATAGGTTGCGCTTCTCCAGTTGAAAACTACTGATACAGTACAGCCTATTTTTCCCTTATGAACTATAAAGTACTAAAAAATTCATATTATTACAAGGTGCTCTGTTATAATTGATTCTGATTGATCCGTCAAGAAATTCAAAATGATATCTATTGTGTCACACAATTCATCTTTTCTCATGTCTTGTTTGAATGAGCTACAATGGAACATTTTCAAACTTTAAAAAACTGAATTAAATGGTGAGGAACAGATGATAGTTAAATTGAGTAATTCCAACAAAACCCATTTCAGTGTAATAAATTTTAAGTTTATAGTTTGTGTCTAATTATTTCCTCACGGGGCAAGTAGTAAACCTCCCATCTTATGCTGCATTCGCACCAGACGCGAATAGCACATCATGCGCGAGTGATTTACATGTTAAGTCAATGCAGAGACGCGAATAGGCGCGAGTAGATTTCCTGCGGTGCGAATGGCGCGTTGGACGCGAATGGCGTGAGTTGAAAAAATGTAACTTTCCCGAAGTTTCGCGCTGCGTTAACCAATCAGAAGCTTGCTTTATCTAAAACAAACATGGATGAGAAAGTCATCAGGGCTTTATGTGGAAACACAGAGCTTTATAAATCCACATTCTACTTTTATTATACTTTAACAAAGACAGGAATAAAAGTGATATTTACTGGAAGAAATTTAGTGAAGATAAAAAATTATTATTATTTGAGCTCTATAAAGATATTGAGACTATAAATAAAGCCTTCACATGAAGTTTAATCACTTTATTTTACAATAAAATGACTTTTCCTCTGATATATTGAGGAGTTCCCCTGACAGAAGCCCCTCCCCCCTGCGTGAATGACGTGTTGGACGCGAATGATGCAAATTGTACACGCGAATGAACTGAAATGTTCAAGAGTCAAACTACACGCGTGTGGCGCGTCAACATGCGAAAATTAGCGTCTGGTGTGAACGCAGCATTAGGGTTGGGTTATTTTATGATACATTTTTCATCATTTATAAAGCAATGCACTTTAAGAGGGTTTCATCCCAGTTTAATTCCACCTATGTTCCTCTGGTTTTCTCCGTTTTCTGCTTAGACTAAAATTGCTACTGTACATTTTTTTGCTCCTTTCAGAGGAACAGCCTCAGAATCCCTTTATTAGTAGTTGCTTGGCAACAACCAATCCACTGGCAGCTCTAAAGAGGTCAGAGGTCACATGGATGGCATCCTGCTTGTCAGTGCTTAATATAACAAATCAATGAGGTTACAAAACACACATGACCTGTGACCTCTAGGCCCTATGGTTGACGGTTATCACACAGAGCTTAAAATAGTCGCACATGCAAAAAGGAAAGAGTTTGTGAAGGTTTGAAACACACAACTGAAATACAAATATGAACGACCCAGATAATAATAATTTCCTCTAGCAAAGAGTGAGGTCAACACTGTTAAAAAATCTCATGCTATTTTACACTAAATTTGTCAATATGCAGTTTATTTATATGTGTAATTATTTTTTAAAGCATTTCAAAACATGGTGTAAATTCGGTTAAATGAACTGCACAAAATTCACAAAAATGAAAATGTCACATTTCTTGACAGAGAGTAAATAAAACAATGCTTTTTGTGTTCATGGGAGAGAGAGAAATGTATAAATGGAGTCAAAGAAGACTTCCAGCAACCTTGGCGCTCTCACCGGTCGCCAGCGGCTCACATTGAAAATGAATGACTTCCAGCCATCTTGACAATCTCGCTCGCAGTGGTCTGAAACATTTGGCAGTGAAAACAGCAACTGTACCTTCACTCTTGCCGAATGAGATGTAAAATAAATAGTAACACTTAATTTATTTTGATAAATCATTCGGAAACGCGTATGTGTGAACTCGACGCTATAGCTCAGTTTGTTTCACCTAGGAAGGAGTTCAAGCAGACCAATAACAGCACTTGCGGTCCGCATAGCACTTACGCATTATATTCCTGATTTTCCAAACTACAGACAGGCCGACCACAGCTTCAGTAGATCAGTAATTAATGCAGGATGGAGCACTATCAAGAAAAGCAGCTTATCTTCAATACAGCCAACCATGCAGGCAGGCAGAACTTCACACACGCTCAAAAACACTCATACATCCGGCATCTGTAATCCCACAGAACACATCCGAAACCCAAGTGAGGAAATATTTCTCCAGATTTGCCAACCTTCAAGAAAATATGCCAATCTTGTATGCCTTTGATTGCTTTAACTTCTCCAGTGAGTAAATGTAGCTGTCTCTCCGGCAGATCCAGGCATCTGTTAGCAGATGTATGGATTATCACTCCGTATGATGCAACACATGCACAAACAACTTTGCTTTTTTAATATGAAATCAAAATAACTTCTTATCCACGCTGTGAATTCTCCAGCACCATGCAAAAATAAAAAAGAACGAAAAAACATCTCAGCATGTCATGTATCGCAGGCACGGTTTGCTTGCTTTAATGAGCTGTAATCTCTCAGCTTTTCAGTTCATTCTTGAACCTGAAATAAGTTTAATTCTGCTCAGGGAATGTTGTGCTTTAAAATGTGACACCGTCTCCAGGCCGAGCCCGCCGGATTTGCACTCTGATTAATGAGAGCGTCTTTAAATGGGGTTAGATCAGGTTTTCTTTGCAACCTTGTCTAAGAAATCACGAACATTCTTTTTTTTTGCTCTCGGTTTCTTGGTTGGGGGTATTAAATTTCCCCACATCGAGACTTAGAGGCTCCGGAGATCAATGCTAGCTGCCTGTCCAATTTATCAAAAGTGAATAGAGATTAATTATGATCTCCTAATGAGCAGGCCGCCGCGTTAGAATTACGTTCAGATGTGAAATGTGAAGCTTTGTGTCTGTGTGCCCGCTGATGCCCTTTATCTGAGACTACTCTCTTTGATTCCTTCATTCATGCAGGTGAGAATTTCTTGGAGGTAGACGGTGAGCACAATGAACTGCAGTGCTTTTGTCATTTGTAATTTAGACAGATTATTTTATTTTTTATTTATTTTTTAGGTGACTCCAGAGTAACAATGGACAACTCTTCTGGTGTTCATTCGCAATTCCTAGTAATTCCTACACAAAGTACATGCTACACTTCCAGAAATATCATGAGAAACATGTCACATTAATAGCATTAACTTCTTAAAGCTCTTGCCAAGTCAGACTCCATAAAAACCAAACTATACTGACCTTTTAATCACAGAGTTTCTATGTGCTACTGTGACATTGTCACCATGAAAATCTAGCTTTCCCTTTATCTTCAAAACTGTCGTGTCGAAAGTATATAAAGTTTTTATATGTAGGCCATTTGGCAATATGTACACAAAGTCCAGAAGCACTTCCTATCTGTTTTACACAGCGCAAACATACTAGTACATTTTACAATGTTACTATAGTAAATAATATAGACTTTTATTTTTGTTGGGAATTATTAAATTTTATCAAGTACAACTGTTCCATATAATTAATGTTGTTTTAACATAACTTACTTAAAATACCAACAGAAATGATGTTGGAAAAATGTATAAACTCAATGTTCATTACACAAAATGAAGTAAACACGTTTTGTACACAGTGAACATTTTGTGATTCTGTTCGTGTTTTCTGCATTGCACAAATCAAAAGGCTGTACATTAAAATATTAAACATACATTTAAAGACATATCATATATATATATGATAAAACATTGAAACAGGAAGTGTTCCAGGACCTGTGTTGTTTACATCTTGTGGAATGGTCTATATATACATGTGTATATAAGAATGTGGTGTGAATCTGAAGCTTTGAGCGCTCTGATGCATTAACATAAAGCAAAAGGGGAAATAAATTGCAGGTTTCTGGCAGGCTGCTGTCTAAATTGGGTAAAATTACAGCATAGGTTCCTCTCTGTGCATCTGCTGTCCTGGTAATTATAGAGTAGCGCTTTTATTGCAGGAGGAAAAATCAAAAATTCTGCTCTGATGAGACTGCTTTGATTGCTGCCATTTACTGCATTTGTTCAGATCTTTTCAGCGTGTGGCGACGTATTTGTTTTTGCTCCCTCACCACCAGAGCTCTATTTCTAGCTCAATCAGATTAGAAAAGGTTTGACTGAAGATGAACTGAGCTATTTAATGCACATTTGTTGCTGGGGAGTCAGTAAGAGAGTTTACAAGGAGGTGGACCTCAGAGGGGCTGAAACTCCAGCGAGACACTGTAAATCTGCTCTGATGTGGAATGAACTCTCAACAAAAGTGTCAGGGTTGAGAAGGGGGACAATACAGAAACATAAGACAGACAGACAGACAGACAAAAGGAACAAGATTACAATCCACCGTGGGTTTGACAGCTGTGAATAGGACAGCGTTTCTTTTCATGTTTTGTGTCAGCTTGGACGTTTTGAAGACGCCAGATGTAAGCAGTTTCATTCGGCAGAGCTGAAGATGTATTCACCGTTGTCACGTTTGTCAGAGAAAGCAGAAATGAGGAAGGAATGTTGTGCATATTTCTGCATATTAACACGTTTCTTTGATAAACAGATCAAGTTGAGTTAACAATGACTTCAACCACTCGTCCACCTGACTTTCTTTCTTTCAAAGAAAACAAAACAAGATATTTTGAAGAAAGTTGGTAAGCAGAGTGGCATGCGCTATCTTTATATGTATGGACACGAGACCAGTGCAAGTTTTGAGTTCTGTGTAAGTAAGAAAGTCATAGATGGTTTTAAATGACCAGAGGATGAGTAAATGTTGAAAGATGTCAGTATTCACATTATTCAGTACACATTATTTTGGACTAACAATATGTATTTTTGTTCTTCTACTCATGGTGCCTCTCAATAGTTACTTATCCTAAAGTTTATCTTAAGAACCTTATGTTATATAAAACCACAAAAAACACCAGAAACTAGGATGTTATTCTGGAATTCACACTTAATTCTTTTGTCTAGAGGTTTAGTTATTCAGATATAGTTTTAGTAATTTAGTATTTCAGATTCAATAAAGTGATAACACATTTTTGGTTGGTCATTTCCTCAACGAAAGCTTACTGCCCAAAGCAAAGAACATTTGTCATGTATTTTAAAGAGATGATCAACTTTTTTCTACTAATATGTAATTTCTGTCTGATCATAATCCGCATCGATGATGATGAAAAATGCTGCTGCTGGCCAGTTAGTAAAATCCTCATTGAGGCAACACACAAAAAATGATTTTTCTAATAGTCCATGCCAAGGCCTAAGAGCTGCGAGGCACATTTTCTCCACTCGACAGAATTCTTTCAAAAAGACAAAAGTGTTGCTGTTTGCTCTGGTCATATAGACTTGCCTGAGGGTGAACACACTGGTCCAAAATTCCTTTATTTCTCACAAATAGAGTGTCTTTTTCTCAAAAGAGAAGCAGCTTTCATGCGGTAACCTCCCTAAAAGCTCAGAGACTCTTGAACTGTGGAGAATGTCTGTCAGATGAAAGCGTGTGCGCAGAATGAATACTATATTGTATAACTATGAATAGAGAGTTTCTATACGGTCCAGTAGTTGTCCACACACATCATGTCCAGTCTGCTCGAGCAATGTGTGCTGCTGACAGTTCACAGACATTAGAAGAGCTAATTGTGAAGAAGAATTGGAAATACATTAGCTCAGACTTAAGCATGTAAGCACAAATCTTTTGGTTCGTTAACAAGGGCTGTTATAACGGCTGTGCATACCTTAAAATTTTTGCATTCATTTGCAATAATATACATGAATGACATCATACTTTACTTCTTAGGTAAAAAGGTGTATTATTTAGGTTCTCTATCAGAATGTACTTAAAGTGGTGAGAGTTTACCCAAAATGACGTTTTTCTGCCAAAGAAATATTTTGAAGAAAGTTGGTGGCATTAATTTTATTTTAATAATTGGTAATTTAATAATTTTTATTTTCAGTGTAAGTGAGTTGATGCCAGTTACCAAAATTCTTAATTGTTTTGTTTCTGGAAGAAGAAAAGTCAAAAAGGTTTGGAATGATGATGGGGAGAGTAAATTATGGCAGTATTTGGTATATTGTCACACTTTTATTTTGTACATTATACACAAAATATATTTATATTTGTACTTCTACACATGGTGTCTCACAATAGCTTAATACACTTAGATATTCTAAGGTTTATGTATATTACATACAAAATTATTGTGTGGAAATGTGAAGTACATTAATAAATTAGTGCAGACTTTTCAGTAAAAATGCACTTTTATCTTTTGAATCTATAAAAGGAAGTTTAAATAGTACATAAATTCAATTCCTTTTTTTAATCAGTTTATTTTGAATTAAGTTCAAATTACTCGTAAAGTTAAACTCTCTTAACTTGAACATTTAACTCAGCTTTTGAACTACAGTTTTAAGCCCAAAAATCTTTTTTAACGGACAACATATCTACAAAAAAGTTTGTCAGTAAAGCTTTAGTGCAAACAAAGATAATCTAGAAAATCATTTAACCTCAATGTTCTCCTGTTTGTTTTTATTATCTAATGTAATTACATTATATTTTATTTGCATATTTGAATATTCTATTTATTTAATTTAATGATTACTTACCCAATATTTATTTTATATAGATATACTTTATTACCAGTTTATAAACCTAATAGTTTGATAAAGCAAAAATAACAAAAACGCAACAATGCATTTTTATGCATTTTTAAATGACTGAAGGTTGTTTATGAGAGAGCTAAACTTAAATACATTATTTACAGAGACTTTAAAACCTTGACGTTTAATCTTTACTTTAGGAAAACATAAAGCAACCAAATAAAGCCCCCAAAAGCCTTTACACCCCAATTAAAGGGAACAACCCTTACCAGATGTACTTCTACATTCATTCCCCGAGCAGCAAATGTACTAAACATTTTCCAAAGCAAAATACAATTCAAGAAGCCTTCGGCCTAATCCGATGAGCAAACAGCTAACAGGAATGAGTCAAATACATGCCGCAAGGTCACAAGCAGATGTTTTATCCCCTCTGCACAATAAAGAGGTGCCTGCCAGAGGCATTCCATCATGTCATCAACTTTCCCCCTCGTCTGAGGTTTGCATGATGGATGTCAGCTAGTTGTAAATGTGATGAGCAGATTATTAATCGACTATTGATTGAGGACAAAGCTTTCCCCCTTGAATGTGAAATCAAAAGCCGTGAGAGCCGCTGCCGTCGCAGACATAAATCATTTTTAAACAGGACGAGACCGTGATTTATCTTAAACTGCACCAGGGCACTGTCACCAGAGAAGAGGAGCTGGATATGTCTGATGGCCCAGTGGTTGGCACAGTTGACTCAGAATGTTAGAGTAAACACAAACACACACATCTTAAGATGACCGACTTCAGACAGTGTATCAGGTGGGCATTTTTACACTCCACAGCAATGTCTGATGGAAAGGTAATAGGAGACACATACATCTGACAGACAGGAAGTGGGAGAATTATTCATAAATAGGCATGCACACACATACATACAGCACCTACTTGGCTGACAGAGAGTGGCATCAACAGCGGCCCTCGTGTCAAACTCGGTAAGCAGCGGTCTAACACACACACGGTACCAGGTCTGGACCTTCAGCATGTTTGATTTTGTTTGTGTGTTCTCTTCTTTCATACCAAAAAAGCTTGAAATAAATATGTATTCAAAATGGTATCCGTGTCCCAGCGCTGTCAGGAACCTGTCACATCGTCGTGCCTGAAACTGACACACACACATTCACACCTCATGAATTTTTGAGCTTGTGATGTGGGAGTGAGGGTGGACAGATGCTCTTAAAATAAATACACTTGATTAATTACAGGGTCTTTTGTGAACGGATTCAAGGAGGGAATTTTTACCAAAAAAGGCCCATGGGGAAATGGTTTTATTAAAAGAAACAGTTATTTATCGTCTTTTCATTTCAAACCAGTACTTACTTTCTGTTCTGCTGAAAACATCAGCTATTTTGAAGAATGTTGTCAGCCAAAACTTGTATTCCCTGTAAAAAAAGAAAATAAAGAAAGAAAATTAACAGAAAATTACCAGTACATTTTCAGTTTATTTTACGGAAATCTGTAAATGCTTGAATGCAATTTAATGCAGTGAAAAGTGTTAAATACAGGTTAACAACTGCAAATCGTAATAAGGAAAATTCCTCACATTAATACAGTACATTGTGCTATACTTTCACAGATTATTTTTCTGTGAAGAGTCTTGATTTTGTGTCAATAAGATGGAAGTGAATGGGTACCATTGTTTTTTGTTGACTGACATTCTTTAAAATATCTTCTTATGTGTTCTGAAGAAGAATTAAAGCCGTACAGGCTGGATTGTGAATCATTTTTGGGTGAACTGTCACTTCAAATTGAATTCAAACCCCATCTTAATCTTTGGTGTTTCTGAAGCTTGACAGCCTTCGGTGGCAATGAATGTTCGGCTTTTCTTCAGAAACATTGATTTACGTGTTATATCTACAAAACAACAGCATGCGGCTTCGGTGCGATGTTATAATGACAAATAAATGACAGCATGTTTGGGTGTTCTGTTCCCTTAACTAACTTCTGTGTAGCTTTTCTCAATCCGCAAGAAATACAATGCCATCATTGTAGAGGCTGTTATGTCAATCAGTATTTAATTATGCGTATTTCAGTCTCTCCACTACAGTAATAAAATTAATCAGAACTCATTTAAAGAACATTCTAGGTGTATTTTTAGTAATTTTTTTAGAAGAGCATAAAAAACTGATTTCCAGTCCCTCATGCGTATGATCTACAGCGCTGTACACTGACTCTTTCCTCTAGACTGGTGTCATGACACGGTATTGATCTCGTCCCGCACACTCCCCTTTCCTATTCCCACTTTTCATTAATATTTCTGCAGAAACAATCTGTTTCTTTTCAACTTTCTCTTTCTCTTGCTCTCTTCACCTGTTCCATTGATATTTCTTACTGATACGCTTTTCTTATTCTTTCCATGGGCCTCGGGGCAGTGCCAGCAATTATAGCTGGAGTCCTGTTGTTCTGGGTAAAAGTCGCCCTCACAGGCAGAAAGACTTTCTCAAGACACCAGGAAATAGAAAAAACACCAAAGCTCGTAGATGGAAGTACGCTAAATTAATGCACTGCTGCCGTCGTGTTTCTGTGAGAGTTTGGTACTGTGTCATGTTTTGGATTCTTCAACTCTGTGAAAGAGAAAGAAAAGGATGTACTGTGAAAAATGAGATTTCCCTCTGGTGCTGTACTAGCAGGAAACCAGTGTTAAAGTCCGGTATCACATTAACAAGCGCAGTATGAACAGTGGTCAGCAATATATGGAAGGTTCTCTAAAGATCATGTGCCCTAAGCTGAAATAAAAGCAAATGGTTTAAAAGGGGCATTTTGAAAGAAATCGTGTAGATCATGTTTCAATCATGGGTGAAATCTTGGAATTTAGTTTTGCTGAAATGATTTACAAAGCACACATGAGAACAACAAGCAGTATAGGTCAATAAAATCTTCAAGAAGTAACCAATTCTTGAATTGTACAACATACAACAAAAAGGGCCAAACAATGTAACCCTTGGGGATAGTTTAAACAGGGATGTTACACGCTTAACCTCATGCATAATGAAAGGTTAGGTTTACATAATGTCTTTATTATGCCTTATTGTATTTATAAGCTCATAAATGTACACGTACATGTACATATTAAGGAAAAACAATGTATATATTTATATTTCTTAGGGCTGTCAAAACAATTAATGGCATTAATGGATAATGCGTATTAAGAATAAAAGTTTGTGTTTTTATTATTGTATTAACTTTTATTCATAAACAAATACACATACACATACACATTTACATATACATATACATATACATATACTTATACTTATACTTATACTTATACATATACATATACATATACATAAACATCTATATATACATTCTGTAGGTATGAGGACCCGTGTAGTATGTATATAGAAATAACTTTTTCTAAGGCAATAAAATTTAATTATGGAAAATCATTGTACGTCTCTGAACACCTCCTTTAGATAGTATAAAATTTCAAAACTTTATTAGTTTAATCCTTAAGATAGTTTCACATTGCTGCTGTTAGTAACAAACTTGGTGTTAATATGGATTTAAGGAAAAAAGGTCAATAAATGGGATCTGATATTATAGACAGTGCAATGTTAAGAGTTTGTAGAATATCCATCAAACTTCTAAAAAATAGTCTTTATTGTTGGTTTTGTTTATAAATGACACTGTTATTGAGTGACATTACTCACAAATGCATTTCAAGACACAAAACAGCATGATTCATTCACTTCCATTGTCTAATTCTGTCACAATGGGCTGAGTTTTACAACCCACGTCATATATTTCATTAAAGTAGAATGCAAACTGCAGATTAAAGTTTTTCCTTATTGACATAAGATCAATTCAGAACATAGTGTCTTTAGTCTTTCCAAGTAGCAATTTCAATAGCGCTGCAGCGTTTTTGTGTAAGGGTGTGCTTGTGTGGCATGAAATAATGCAGCATTTCAGCTCGACTGACGAATTTTATTAAGAGTCTTTATATCTGAGGCCTTAAGCCGCCCTGATCAGCATAATCCCTGTCCAAACAACAGATAATGAATCTGCCTCTGAAACAGCAGGGAGCTGCAGGAAAACCCACTGCTGATCTGCAGAAGATGAGCACAAATTATTGGATTTAAACCAGCAGGAGAATTTCTAATGGGTTTGTGGTAAGACTCCCAATGTTCATCAAAACTGTCTTCTAGTCAGGGACAGAAGCTTTTCATTGCATTGACACACAAAGATAAGATGCACTTATACGAATCATTTGCAAGAATAGCTTTACAAAACAGTACTCCGCATTAAACTATGTCTCGCTCAAAACCATGGAATGATACAAGCAAATGCAAATTTCCCCACCAAATGTGTCTATGAAACAATTCTCATTCCTTTTTCATCCGGATGATATATGCCTCCGAACGTTTTTCTTTCTCTCATGATATCTCTGAATGAAAAATGGGTATTTTTTCACCCAAAATGCGCAATCTGTCTTGTGTTGCGCAGTGAACGGCAGTTCGCGGGTTGACACACAGACACACACACACACACACACACTCAGCTCAATTGAAATCACTGCAGTCTGCTTCGGCCCAAACTGATCCAGTCAAACATGACACGGGCCATTGCAGTAACAGAGCAGAATGAATGTGGACAGGAGTTCATCTCTCTCTTTGCTGCCATGCTCTGCTGGACCGCTTTTGAGTTGGGAAATGAAGGCTTTGTTGTTGGAAAGAAAGAGAGAGAGAGAGATTCTGTTTCTTTATGTGCATTCTGAGGTCTGCTTCTGCGGTCTCCCCCACAAAAGTGTTTATAGAAAGCAGATTGCTCTAAATTCTGCTTGGATGAGCCATGTTCAAAGGCATTAAAAAAGCATATAAACCTGCACATGTGACCGCATATTCTATTTTACAATGCCAAGTTATGTTGCCTAGCAACCGTAAACAGCCTTGCATCAGCATCCTGACTACTCTGTTGAGAGAATATTGTGACAAAGGCCAGCAGACTGTGCATTATCAAGCTAATAAACTATTAAAAGTTGTGAGAAAAGTGACATGAGAGACTGTAGGTTGCCAGGGACAAAGGTCAAATGTACATTTCGGCCGTCATCATTCAGGAAAATTGTGTTGACACATATTTTAAAATAGTTTTTTTTATGATATGGAAGAATATATTTTTACTTTTTATTGCTAATGCCTCAACTTAATATCATTATAAATTTCCAGTTTGCTGTATTGATCAATGCTGATAATCAATAATACCAAAAGCACATTGAAAATGATTACAATTGCTTAAATTGGGAATTCTATTGGATTTAATGGACACTATAATGTATCTTATAGTATGTGATTCTTAGTGTGATGTTAAATCCTATTGGAATAATGTCCAAACTTCACTACAAATTGGGGTTCTTCCTGTTTTAATATGTTTGGAAACACTAATGTTAAATATGTCATTTTAAAATACATTTTTTGAATTACTATGATGTTTCTATTTTTTTCTACAGGGACGCCCCTCCATGATCTATTTTTGGTAGATGCTGCCATTAATTGTGTTGAAAGTTAATGCAACTTTAGTAACATAAAGGTACTTGACATCCAATCCAAAAAAAACTCTGTTATTGTCACCACTCTGCGCTCCTGTCTTAACGCCTCATTTGGCCGTTTGATATAAGAGAGCAGACAAGAGCTATTCTGAGCACAATAAAACAACAATGACCATTTTAAATCTGTTTCTTGGCATTTAAGCGGAGCAGTGAATGTGGAGAAGTGCAGAGTGGCAGCTGAAACTGAAAGACAAACAGAGTCGGTCTGTGACCTCAGGCTAAAATGAGTCAACGCACCCGCTGCTTTTATACCCTTTTATCAAGCCATTAAAACCTGCAGGTCTACTGGAGAACCACGAAAAGATGGGAAAAGACAAAGACAAAGCAAAATAAAAGAATAAAAGAAAAAATGGGAGGAGGAGGAAAGAGAGCTGAAGACTTTTACAAGGACTGACATGGACAAGCCTCTCAGTGACTTAAGTGCTTGACTAGAATAACCCTTACCTTCAACACCCGGTCATGATAGGACACTTCCTCTCTCGCTTTTGCTTTAACTCCACACACGCCGTGCCACAGACCAGACTCTAAAGTCAGGATAGTCTCTCCTCTAAAGTCTGACCGTTTTTGGACGTTTCACTGTCTTTGTCTTTCAAAAGGTCAAGGGAAAGAGAAAACAAATAGCATTTGAGGATGCTGTTTAAATATATATTTTAAAATCAAAGTGTTAACATTAGTCAAGGCATCATAAACAAATATGACTTGTTTTTACATTAACCAACAATTAAATGCTAAAGAACTATATTGATTATTGTTAGTTGGTGCTACTTAATGAAACATGTGAACAAATAGAACTTTATTGGCAAGTGTTATCAAAATCCCATATGGCTCTTTATGGAAATAAAATAAATATTATATTTAAATATGGACTGTTATGGACAATAAAGTTATAAAGGGGACAGCTCACATGTCTGACTAGAGAAACTTTGTCAATACTTAATTAAATGATGACATCAGTATTGCAAAAAATATTTTTTTATCTTACCAGTGGTGTATCACACACTGTATTTGCCAATCTTATGCATATATTGAGTACCTGGCGTAGAATCATGTTGTTCATATCGCCGAAGTCTTTGGTTTGCTCCAATTCACAGAAGACAGATACAGCTTTACGATTGTTTCTGGAAGTGGTGAGCATCTCCTCACGGCAAGGGCTTCCCTGTAATGTACATATTGATGCTCGTGCCCTTTTCCGCTTTCTGATTGGTGCGTGGGCAGGATTGGCCAATAAATAACTAAGAAACTTATGACGATGCAAGGTTTCAGTTTTAAGATTATTAAGCGCAGTAAAACTTTGTGACGCGTCAAACTCAGTTTAAAAAACTTGAACCCGTTAAGCATGAGCAGCAGGCGCGTTTAACAGTCTAAAGCAGAATGCATGAAATCACGTGTTACCACACTTTTAAGGTTCACATTTTCATGGCATTACCTATTTACATTAATTCAAAATAGAAGCTTTATAAAACCATGATATACGAACTGTTCCACAAACAACAGACATACCACATCCTTCCGAAGCACCATGTGATTTCAGATGTCACAATGTCCTCCAAATTCAATCTAGATTGGGATGTCGTCACAAAGCCCATCTCAAATCAAATCAAGTGGGGAAAATTCCTTTATCCGTGCAATTATTTTGCAATCATCTTTACACACCGTCTCGCTCATTTCCATCACGAGGAGGATGTGAGGCATAAACCTCGTGATTAGCCGATGCCGTCTCTGTGCGGTTGGCTTTCCGTAGGTCAAGGCTCACCTGTGGAGACTAGCATGTAATGCGGACCGAAGCGCTACAGTGATTCTGGCTGAGAAATAGATGTGGCTGTCACATCGAATTAAGTTTTCGAAAACCTGCTTCGCTCCTCGATAGAAAAAAAATGCTTCTCAACAGCATTTGGAGGATAGACAACCGAAGGAGAAAGACAGTGGATGGGGGCAAATGCACATACCACTATAAACAGGCCGAACAACAAACTCACTGGACTAGTCTGCTTCATAAATGCTTTAATCATTCTGAAGCATCTCGTAGGTTTTTGTAAAGGTGGGAAAGAGCCCACTGGGAACGGGCCCACAGAACAGATATGAGACCTCGTCTGGCCTCTCAGAACACTTATCTTTCCCTCCCTCGCTCTCTGCGCAGGAGTATTTTTGACAAGCGAGATTAATCTAAAGTACAAGAGCATGGAGTTTTATGTTTACACCCACCAAACAGATTAATTAGAGGAATAGAGAAAGCACACAACCAGAGAAAACATGGTCATTTATCATGGAGCAAAATGATGGAGAGAGCAAGAAAGAGAAAAAGAGAGGCACAGATGTTAATGCCGTGTCCGTCTGCTTCACAAAGAGGAAGCTGACGTCGTGTTAATCGTAGCGAATCATATTACAACATTTCCGCCCTCTGAAAATTAACACCATTGTGACACAGAAAAATAACATTAGGCACACCAGAGGCGTCGTAACTTCAAGCGGGGTGTTCATAATTCACACCACCCTGCGCGTGAACATTTCCGGTTTATTGATTTTAATCTTTCACAACAGACTTGAGTTAATCATTCAGTTCTGCTCTTAGAGAATTTCCTTCAAAACTAACAGTGAGAATGATCTAGCATGTATATTAAAAATACAACTGCATTCTCCTTTTATTAGAACAGCATTCTCAATGTTTTATATCAGCACAAAACAGAAATAAAATGTGCACGTTATCAAGTTATGGGAAAATGAATCAATGGTAAACAAACCAATACAACCAAACAAGTACAAATAAGAAAACCTTGATTATATAATACTGTATCATATACATGAACAAAAAAAGGAATAAAACAGCATGACTCACCAATGAAGTGCACTTGAATGATGCAAGACGAAGCATGGTGTGTTCTGGAATGTTGTCAGTTAGTTATCCTATGGTCATTATGTGGTTTAGAAAAATGTTATGGTCAATTTTTACAATTAACTCACTTAAATATTACATTTTGGTGGTACATTGTTGTGACGAATATGATGGATAAAACTTGAAGAGGTAAACGTCTTTGTAATTGTATGTTTTAGTTTAAGAGTTAAACAAAGATCAATGAAGGAACTCTGGTTGGACAAAGCAAATCAATTATGTCAAACCATTCAACACAAAAGAACATTTTTATCATATATTTTTGACAAATTTTTAATGATCTTTCCCAAAACATTTAAGTGAGTATTAAATATAGTGTTATAACAGTGTATTTTAACCAGTCATATCTCTTACTAACTGTCACATCTGTTTTCATCTCTATCCATTTGTTTCCAGGAGCTCTTTGAACCAAATTTAAGAATCTGATCCTAGTCTTTAAAAAACCATCACCAGTTCCTAACATGCATACTTTCAACCCCCCATCTCTCAACTCCTTCAAGAAAATCTAGAAACATATCTCTTCCTGCAATACTTGATGGGAAAAAGCTAACCGTGAATGATTATTTAGAGAAAATAAATTGGAATCCTTTTACTCTTCTGCCATGTATTGTCTTGCTTTGTGTAATCTGATAACTTGATGTAGCAATTATTCGCCTATTGTTATCTTCACAATTTACCGCTTTGTTGTCTCCTTGATCCTTGTAAGTTGCTTTGGATAAAAGCACAAATAACTAGGAAATATATGTGTGAATGCATTGAAAGAGTCTCGACTAAAAACAAAAATTTGCATAGAGATGGATAAGAGGTGTTCTAATTTAGGGATGTCAAGGAGCACACAAGAACAACACACATGTAGACTAACATTTTATTTTTTTATTTGGCTCGCACATTTAAATTAATTTTGTGTGTATCTGCTTTTCATTGACCATGTTATCATGTCATCTAAACAAAACTGATGATACTTTCGACCTGTTGTTACACAATATACAATAGTACAATCACTTCTGTGTATTATGTCAAAAGTGTGTCAAGCACGCCCCTGTGGCCAAAACACTTTCACCCACTAAATATTTTTATGGGGGGCACATTTAAACCCATTTATTATTGTATATACAATACTGGGGAACATATACTGCCTATGTCACCACATATACACACATTTTTTACTGTACTGAGAATAATAATAATAATACATTTAGCTGTATTTGACATTTTGCACAGCATTCAATTACATTTGAGCATAATCAAACATGTCTGTAAGATAAACAGAACATTTATTGGTAATTAATTTTTTAATAGTGTATGTGCTTCCATTTCTGATACAATTATAGTGGTTGGTTAAGACAATTGTAAATATGAATCCATATAAAAGTGCTTTTTAGCAGAAAAACTAACCTCCTTCAAGAGTTTAAACATTTGTTCTCCTCTTCTGTGCATAGAAATGAATGAAGCATCTGTTTCGGATCCTTAACATACCATTAACATTCTTTTTGCTTTTGATGTAACATGAGGACGTTTAGGTAGCTGATAATTGTGCATTTACATGACTTAGATATAGATATGAAATGATTTATTAAAATGCACTAAAAAAATGAACCATCGCTGTTCCTTACTCATCTTTGTTCCCTTAGATACAAAAAATTAAGTAACTACAGTAACATTTCAACTTTTAAACCAAACATATAGAACTGTTGGCTTTACTTAACAAGTGTGTTTGATCAACATAACATTGTTGAGTAAAACACTATTGGACATATTGTTCAGTTTACTTAGTATAAACAAGTTAATACACTGCGTATATCCCAGCATGCTTGTGTAAGATTGTATTTAGGCTGTATATTTCGAATTTTTAGTAAAGATGAATACTTGTTCATGTTGAATGGTCATTTATCTTTGATATTTAGAAGAGTTTGTTGTATTTTTGAGTTTAAGGTGTACTATTGTATAGAATAGCGGTATTGGGCTTAGGTCGGAAGAGATTAAAACATGCATCTGATGTTTGAACCGTGCGACTACCAGAACTGAGCTGTTTCTTACATAATTTGCTTTCTGTCTTAAGACTTAAATGCAGTTAGACTTAATTTAATTTATGCAAAAATTACTGTTGATAAGAAAAAACAAAATTCAATTAACTTAAAATTACTTATCCGATCTGAATTTGTTGCATTTATTCAAAAAGGTTTTGTCAACCAGGCATTCTTGTGTTGTTACAACTTAGTTGGTCATTAGAGAAACTACTCAACACACCTGCATGGAACTACTGGACATTTTATGTAAGTCCAACAAATCATTTTTTTTTTTTGAGCGAGGAAGCCCCTCAAAATACAGGGGAAACTGGATTTGGAGTTATATGAAGGTCTTAGATGCCAGCTGGTCATTCAGACCAGAAGCACAAGACGGCATTCATCGACTTCTGCAAGATGCCAAAAACGACATACAAGAGAACGTCTCTTTTCCTTCCACACAGAAATACACTCGCTCAGTATCACACACAGCTGTGTCCTGATGAATGCCTCTGATTTATTCCGCAGGAACCGGGATCATTTGTTACTTACGACACCCCCTTCTTCCTCTTTATTTCTTACTTTGATAGAGCTGCCAGCTGCTCCAGTAACAAACCCTCTTTTGATCTCTCAGCTTCTACTGGCCAAAACTGACTTCCGCCTTAATACAAAATGCCAAAAACTCTCAGCTGGGGACAACTATGAGGCAATGGATTGAGATCTAGTGAACTCTGATTCAGAAAGTGATTTATAACCTGCTTCAAGCATTTAGATTTTATTACAGCAGGTTGATGGTAAAACTGCTACGGAGTTAAACTCTCAAGAAACATTCACATGTGTTTGCATGTGTGTGCACTTTTTAATACTTTCTAGACAATTAACAAACCCATTCTGCTTTACAAGAAAGCTTGTAAGTCCTAGACAGTACTCAAGAAGATACAGACTAAACTGTGCGTCTTTAATAATGTCGAGATGATAGCTTGTTTATCACTTACCTACGTGCAAGGCCACATTTTCAAGTCCATTGTGATGTTTCAGTAAGGAAAAGAAAACTTCACCTTACAGCAACCAGACTGAAAATTCTGCAGTAACTGTCACACATCATTCTCAGGGTTTGTGTCATGCATAAAAAATTCATCACTGGACATATGTTTCCTTATTTTTGTTTATTTTTTATATATACAAAATAACCAAGAACATTTGATAACTTGAGATGTAGGTACCATTTGATCTATAGCATGTGTTAAGTTGTAAAAAACATGTAAAAAAAGAAAAGGTATGTATATTTCCTTCTAAAAACTTTTGTAGGGTTGTTTTGGAAGAATCTTTAATCCCCTGAGTGCTACCTTATGGCTTCAAGAAAAGCATGCCTTTAAACGAGAAACTTCTCATTAATGACGAGAAAATCACATATAAATTATAAAATAAAAGCTAGAGGCACTGCAAACATTCGGTGTTTATATTAAAAATACTAAAATGTACATACAAAAGGAGCAAAACATCATTTGGGACTTTAAAGCACCAAGAAAGTCAATCTTTGAATAACTTTAGTTTAATATCAGATAAATGCAAAAAATGTTCCTCTATAGTTCTTATCTCGACTATCTGACACTACATAGGAAAATAAATTATTGTTGAATTCAAGAAACAGATGCTGGTTATTCTGATATGCTTGAAAACCTTCCCTTAGGGAATTTATGCATTGCTAGACAATTAGAAACCTTTCTTTAATTAATATAATAATGCTCGGTTTATGGCTCTCCGAATATCCTACTTTAGCCAGATAACACAAGGTATGTTTTCAAAAGCTACACTCGGTGTGTTAAAGGCAGCCTTAAACCACACACAACATGTGCACTTGTATTGGTTGCAAAAGTAAGAGGAAAAACAAACACCAGCAACACATGTGCTCGGGCTGTTTACAAAGCATCATTTCATTATAAAAATACTCTATAAATAAAAATAAAACAGTCTTGTACAGTAAAGACACTACCTTTAGTCAGCACGGCAACAAGACCCAAGCAGTGCCTACAAGGGCAAAGTAGTTTGTTAGTACTTTCATCCACTTAGAAGATGAGGCTCTGAAAGCAAACAGCCAGCAGCATTTCTAGACGCCATCTCACCACCACCACCACCTCTGCAGGTCAAACTAACTTCAAAAGCATCTATATGACCCACAACAGATAAAGTCAGACGCCTGAATAAGAGTAGAGTCATAAGATGTAAGAACGTCAGCACGGATGGACGTTACTCTGACATGACAGTATGAAGGGGTCATATCAGACGAGATCGAATTTAGTGCAACAGCTCTGGGATGGGCAGACTGGATGTTATTTTTAGATTTTTACTGTTTAAAGATTATTAAACTGAAAAAAAGTGTCTTTCCCAGTTATTCTTAGGTTTTGAAGTACAAAGTTTCATGTGCATTTGGCCTCAAATTCAATTCCAGTAGATTATAAACATAAAATGATGAATATGTTGTGTATCTTTCCTTTGAAATATATTTGGTAGTTTTTTTGTTGGTATTTTCTTAAACTCCCTGAGTGCTGCTTTATGGCTATAACAAAATCGTGTCATTTAAAAAAAAAGTTGTGCCTAATGACTAGAAAGCAGGGTATAGATAATAAAGAAGAAACTCAAGGCATTGCAAACTGTTTATTGTTCAAATTCCTAGTATTATGGTAAAAAATATTCCTAAGATCATCTAGTACTTAAAAGAATCAAGAAAAAGTCAATCTTTAAATAACATTCAGAATTTAATGCAAAACCAATGGAAAATACTTTTTTTCCAATCTCCTCCATACTACACTGGAGTACTTAACTTAAAGCTTATTTAATTAAAGTGTTTAAAAAAAGTTTGCAAAAAGTTTCATGTGCATTAAGCGTAAAAAATAAATTCCAATTCCTTCCAGTTAAAAAAAGCAGCGGATTTCTCTGGATAAAAAACAAATAAAACGTAAGAAACACCAGTTTGCTGCATGGACAGTGATGCAGACAAGGCATGGCAGAACACGCTAGGGAAAACCTCTACAGCGACACAGATAAAAAGTGAAGCAGCGAGTGAAGGACGGATTGTCTCGTGCATTCTCCTGTTAGACTGCGTGGTAGATGATTCAGTGCATCCAAGAGCTTGTGCGCGTGTGCATAACTTGCATATCCGATGTGGACCTCTGAAGAATATGTGTTTGGGTGTGCAAATCTGCGAAAAATTGTGAAGGTGGTCACCCCAGATTTAATCATGTTAGTCCGTGAACCAGACCAAGGTAGTAGATTCATTAAATTGGTTAAAGAACAACACAACACAAATAATATCAGCAAAGTTAGTAAAATTCTTACTAAGAATGTTTTATTAAAATAAATGCCAAGGAGGTTAATAAGAAAAATAACAGCATACACCATAAAAACTAAACGCAAGCATGTAAAAATACCTATGACAGTTGCTAATGAGTTAAACAAGCTAAGATATCAGCAAGAAAAAATAACTAGGAAAGGCAATGCTCCCAATGAGAGACAGAATTGAGTAAAGAGTGGGCTGAGACGGAGGCCGGATGAGAGAGAACATGGGAAACAAAATATAATGTAGTGGGTTTCATCACAAAGAGATGACTTATACATATAAAATGAAGTTAGAAAAATACATTAGAAACCTGTAACAATGGCTGTAATTTACATTATTACACATATAGTAGGCAGGCGGAAGAGAACCAGTCATTTCTCCATACACCTGATAGACTAACCCAGCTCCAAAACAATAACAGCACATAGTAACATGGCAGAGGGGATTCTCTTAATACTGTCCATTCTCTGTAGTTTTCTCCACTCCTGCTTAATATTGCATTTCAATAGGATAAAAATGCTTTTGTAACACTGTGAAAAAGAAACATTGACCTTTTTGTGTAACAAAATTAAAAGAACAAGAGCACACTAGAGACTGCCAGGCTTATAGGAAACAAAACAATGTTAAATTTTTCGTGGTTGTTGGCAATGAGATAACACTCCCAATTGTTTCAATGATTGAAAACTGTTTGGAGGAGGTCTGGTCTCTAGTGTCTGATTTGATACTGTGGCTTTCCGAAGCTTTTAGTTTGGCACCACTCTGATGCAGCAAACCCTATTTCTATTAATACTTTCACTAAATGCAATATTTTCCCTTCGCCTGCATTTATGTTTCACCTTCCAAGATCAGTGCAAGACTACATCTGTTTAAAAAAAATAAGTGAACTAAACACTTATTTCTCTCCATTTCTGTCTTTAGTAGAAGTTATACATCTCCTTGGCATAAGAGTATATTTGGCAAACGTGTATTATAAAAACAAGACAGTTATTGGTAGTTTCCAGTTTGCAAATCTTGAAACAAGGGGAGGTTTCAAATAAAAGCCCGATCTTATACATAAAAACATTTAAGAAATCTCCCTTTCAAAACATCTAAACACCTGGCAGACTTCCACATCATGATTGGCAGTTGTTCTTGACAAAAATCACAGTAACCAATTTTATAGACAGCATTACTGATTTTGTCATAATATAAGAATATAATGCACAAAATAACAAATCAAACACTTTGTTCAAATGGGGTTTAAAGAAAAACACAACAAAATTGGGAAGACAAACCATGGCACATAGTAAGCTGGTCAAATGACTGCTATTCCTTTGCATAGAAAAGATTCAGTGGCACAACACTGCAACAGCCTTGTGGTTTTACTCCCGGGGAGCTTCTGTTTCTGAACCCCTCCTGCGCACTGCACTAACCTAGTCGGTGCTGGATATTATTGAACAACCTAACACTCGGAAAAAGAAACGACCACGGGTAAGGCACTTATTTCTTTAAATATACTCTTTCAGATTTATCTCCCGCATCATGCAAGTCCACCAACTTTCCAAGGTTTGACTGTTTTGGTCTGTTTTTTTCCCTGGACAATAGTATCCAAAGTCACACAACATTTCCTCACCACCTTTCGCTGTAACTACTCTACAAACTTTTCTTTTTTTCTTTTTTTTTGTATTACGTTTCATATTTTGTAACTGCAAGTTAAGTATAAAAAGCTAAAAATGGCAAAAATATATATTTCTTCTCCAGCACCCTGTAAAAGTATCTAATTTGATCTTTAATATCCGTAATTTAATATGCAATGACGTATCTACATTTGTATACATTTTATATATATCTCATGTATGTATAAAGCAATTAGAACAGGCAGACATGGCTTTCACATCCTATGTTTTCTTGAGAGGGTGTACAGAAATGATGGGCTCATTGGCTGGAGATGTGCAGGACACATTGTGGATGGGCTGTTCTACGCGGGCGTTGGAAAAGTTACTAAAGGTCTTTAAAAGAACACCTGCATTTTATTTCAGCTCAGCTGAATGGGCAAATTTCTGTAAGGCGAGACAGGGGGGAGAACTCTGCTACAGACAATCAATGTTCGATAAAATAAAATACATGATAATTCATACAAACAGAAAATGTAAAGTGTATATGTATATTTTTATATATATATATATATATATATATATATATATATATTGAGAGAGATAGATCAAGCCCTCCCCCATTCCTCTTCCTTAGTGTTCATTGGTTTTGCACATCCTCAAAGAAATTAGCATTTTGTGTGAATACTCATTATTTCATCCATTTCTGATTCAATATTAAACAGATATAGGCATGACATCAAACCTTGTCAAACTATAGACTAAAATGACCCTTGGCGATTAGATACATACTCATGTTGAGAAATTAACTCAATGGAAACCCTTTGGCTAAATGCGCACACGTAATACTTTTTTTGTCTTTTATCTCACAGCTCATTCAAAAAGATTTCTAGAAAGTTCAGGCACTGTATGTGGGGGTTGAGTTTTTGGGATGGCATAGTTCAGTAAACTGATTCCGGTTCATATCCCAGATGTCCAACCCTGAATATCCTAGATTTAAATGAACTTCATAAACACTTCACCCTAAATCTAAAAGCTCTCCTGGTAAAAAGACACATCTAACACACCTATTGCCCTGCCTGACCCTGCTTACTGCCTCCTTCTGAGCTGGCATTGCAAAACACTAAAAGGATACATGGAAACATAAGGAAAAAGAAAATAAAAGGAAAAATAAACAAGCTTTTTGCAGTCTGTCATAGTAGCCATGCTCTCAGTCAGCTGATCAGGCACACCCAGAATGTGTCGGCACAGTAAAAATAAACTCACACTGAAAAACACACAATTACATTGGAGAAGGACAGTAAATTCACAAGTTGGTGTGAGTGTGGATTTCTTTCCTTCTTTTTCTTTTGTTGATTTGTGTCGACCAACAGATTAATGGGTGGGCTTTTCAGGGGGCATGTGTACATAATCTGCATCCTGATGCCCTGTTTAAGGTCACCAGGTTTTGCTTTCTCATACTGGAGGTGTATATGCATTTAAGGGCTAAATTAGCAGAAGACGCTTTTTTATTGCTTTTAAACTTCAGTGCAGGATTTTGGGTAAAGCAACATCGCTGTTTTCATCCACCCAATCATTTGTGATTCAAAAAGAAAAAGAAAGAAACAAACTTAAGGTCACAAACTCATCCATAAAATAAGAGTGTCATCTTCGTTTTAGCTACACAACGTGTTGGTATGGAGGGTCGTGTTTTATGTTGGTATGTGTTAGGATCACTGCTTGGACAGGTGCCTCTCTCTGCATCCACCAGGCTAGCAAAAGGCAATTACCAGTTAATCTGATCAGCAGGCAGGCTTGGGCGGCTCATCATTGGGTGAAGAGTTCAGAGTTCAGAGGTCATTTGTTAGTTGCCGGTGGCGGCTAGGTGGTTAGGAACAAAAATGAAAACAATAAAAAGGAAAAAAAAGGTAGAAGATATTAGTCAGCAAGAAGAGACCGGAATGACATCATTTTAACAGCAAAATGAATGCAATCTGTGTTTAACCCCCTACCTCCATTGGCCAAGAGACAAACACAAGCTACAAAAACCTGGTTATTATCATGACACACTAACATCATGATCACAGTTACGATCAGAACGTTACTACATGAAATTAAAGCAATAAAATGCCCCACTTTCCCAAAAACAAAAGCAGAGAGGTTTGTATCAAAGACAAACAAGAAAAACACATACAAACAAAAACTAGTAATATTTTAGTGTCGAGTCGAAATGCATGTTACTAACAGTGTCATTAGTTGTGAGGGGAATAAGATAGCTAGTGCGTCGTTACGCAAATAATCAGATAAAAGTCGCGCTTTAGATTTGTTTTTATTTTCATATACATGAATAAAAAAATACATCTATAAAAATACTCTTTTATACAAGAGTACCTTTTAGGATCATAAAATCTGTTTAGGCTTACAAACAAATCAATTTGATAATAGTTTGAGGAGTTGACTTGGTTGTAACCAAGGGCTTGGTAGAAAGAAAATTCCATTCCATTCATTTAAAAGATAAAATCTGTACAAATCATTTAAAAATAACAAAAAAATCCTATTTGTTGGAACTCAATGTAGCCAAGAAAACATCATATACAAAGCTATTGATCAAAAAAGCATTTACATCAATTACAAGTCTATTGTTTATTTTGTAAACCTGAGTGTATTTAGCTGTTGGTGTAAACAATTGTCTCATTATATTCAAAATGCCTTACTAAAACCCCCCTATTGCAAACAAATAAAACAACAGAGAAAGAATAAAAAAGGTAGAAATATCTTTTCTAACTAACCTCTGTCTGCGGTCACTATCCTTTGGTAAGGATGGACCCGAGAATCATGTCTCCGCACTTTAGTAGCCATTGCACCTAGATTGCAACAGGTCCATAAGGTTAGATGTGTTGGCCAAGGAGGAAAACAGATATAAAAAGCCTGTGGGGATACAGCCAGACTGCATGGCTTGCCTTAAATGCAGTGTTAAAATTATAGAGCAAAACTAAATTCTTAACAATTACACATCATCGTTTTAAACAATTGAGGCTAGTCTTTTGCTGGCTGGCTGTAAAACAGGCATTACATAAATTTATATTTGAACGTATTCATGTCATTTTACACAAATCATATTTCACAATCGATTGAGTAAAATGCAAAACAAAACATACATATAAAAATACACAGTTTGATAAGATTCTTTGAGACGGGTGGGCAAGGAATCATCATTTAATAGGTTGTAGCTAATGCAAAAAGATATGTTGTATTTGAAACGCATAAATTCTAATCATGTTTTGACATCCTGTGATTGCCATATGATAGCAGCAGGTACAAGCTTGCTCCACTTCAACAAACCGACAAATAGATTATTTTCAGCAAAAAAAAAAAAAAGGATGTGTGGCATCTAAAAATAAAACCAAAGATTTTATTTTTTTTAACGTTCAAAGGTTGTTTTACACTATCTCCTTGCAATATCCATCTTAGAAGTAACATACAATGTATAGTTGGAAGGGTATTGTGCCACAAAATGCCACTGTGTTAATTGAAATGATACAATAAGGACCTGTTTACACCAGTAATAAAATAAGTAGAACTTGATGTGAACAGGTTTCAGGACAATCTGGCAGATTTATAATTATTCAATTAAACCAAATTGATGTTTCCTATAGGACTTCTTAAGCAATCAACAGATTTGAACCTACTCAAAATCACATTAAACAACGGATTTAAATTATTTTGCAGAACAGTAAGAATACTGTGCATTTTTCCAAAATGTAGCAACTGTCAAAAAACACAACCATGTCATTGTTACTAAAATGACCTCACAAAAGTGCTGCAACAGAAAAGAAACATTCCTTTGGGAGAAGTTCTGATGTTTCCCTGTTTGTTTGATCATGCGGGTGTGCGTGTGTGTGGTGTGCGCGCGTGTGCACCCACACGCCAAAATGCAACAGCAGATGTCCAACAAATCACTTGTGATTGCACAGAAGCCCAGACAGCAAGAGACAGAGAGCGAGAGAACATGGTCTGGTCTGGGGGTGGTTAGATGTCGGATCGATACAGTAAGTAAATAAAAGGCTGCTAAGCTTTTGAGTGCTGAAGTTAAAGGTGTAAACCCAGTACAGTCAGAACAGCAGAAGAACCAGAGGTCCCGACTGTACAGCATTCAATGATCTGAACTCTAATCAGCTCCGAACGACCACATGAAAAGCACAGCATTCAACTGCTGTCACATGCAGATTCTTTAATAACCAAATTCTTAGTTTAAAAACAAAATTATAATGAAAAGTGCTACGTTTGTAAGACGTATGATTTAACATCCTATTTAAAACCCATGGTTATTATATTTGAGTGTTTGCAAAAGCCTTTAAACAGGCAAGGGAGTATGAATAATTTTCTACGAATAAGGTCAAGCGTGCAAGTTCACAAGGGTAAAAATAAGACAATTGGAGACAGCGAGAAGAGTGGAAGAATTTAATGAACATCCCCGACGGGACTCTGGGCTCTTTCTCTCTCTCTATGACGCTCAGCACTGGTACCAAGGCCTGCATCAGCAGGGAAGAGAGAAATGATTTCAAAAGCCAGGAAAAATCCAAGGGGATCCACCAGTAGCCTGCCTGACAAAGCCTCCGGCAAGCGTGAGGGAGGGAGGAGGAAAAAAGCTGTGTGCGAGCAAGCGTGTCACCACTGTCTGCACGAGCTAGTGTAAGTATGTGTGTGTATCCTGAGAGAAGAGAATTCTGACATAGCAGCAAAACCAAATATCAAAAGAATGCCTCATACCCCTTGTTTAAGACAGAGGTAAGTCATCCTTTCCCAGCCCGTCTCAGTGGAACATTCCTATAGCTCATGAAGCTTATTGTTTAATCACCTGGGTAAGCTAGCCACCTTGCATGAGCTAGTCATTACATATTTACCTTTTAGTGAGTCCTGAACGGGGCCTGGCGATGCCCCATCGAACATGCCCCCGTAAAACAACCCAGCTGTCCCATCTTGCTGAGCAACAAAGGGTGAAGTGCCAAGCCCCCACGCCCGCTTACCTAGGACTCCGCTGGGCTCCATAGGATATTCTAGCAGAGACGTGGGTGCCAAGGCATAAGGGTAGTCATAGGGCGTGGTGTAGATGAGACCCCCGTCAGGTGTAGGGGGCACCAGGGTGGGGGTGCCGTTGGGTAGCACAGTAGCCATCTGAGAAGGCCGGATGATGTTCATGATGGGGGTCCCTGCCGGAGTTGGGGGCCTGAGGGCAGATGGAGGGAGGACCTGACCTCCTGGGGCTGCGATCAGACGCTGACCTTGAGCGGCTGCTGCCGCGGCTGCAAGAGAGAACGCAAGGGTGGCTGGCATAAACGAAAGAGCGAAAGACAGAAAAAGAGAAAGGGGGAAAGAAAGGGGGTGGAGTTGGGCAATAAGGTGGTTTGGGAGAGAGAGAAGAGGATTAGAGGATTAAAGGAAAGGAGTAGAAAGAAAGAGGAAGGGAAAAAGTTTGGGGAATGGGAATTTGTAAATTTTTAGAATAGGAAAAGTTGGACAGCGTATGTGAGAGAAGCACAGGCAGGATACACAAAAGACGGGGGAAAAAGAGGGGTGGGGAACAAATAAAAAGGGAATTAGTCCATGCGATGGCCAATGAACAACAAAAAATGTTTTACTCTAAAGCAAACTTAAACCACAATCATTACATAAACTTAAAATTAAAACAAGAAGATATTGATGATTGGGCAAAGCAGTCACCTCTACAGCACAACACACAGTAAATTATTAAACAATCACGTCTGAACTCGATGTCCAACAGAACGTAGAAGACATTTGGGCATATTTTTAACATGGGTGTAATGATAAATCTACCAGTAGCTTCATGAATGCTCTAGAACTGAATCTATGTTTGAATTGATAGAACCACCATCCCAGGCATTTCTAAACCTCTACAGGCAACTAGGACATTTGGTACAGCTGTGAAGAGGAAATAACTACAACATGGCTAATTAAAAGCTTTGGTCAACGTTTTGCTTCGAAGCCAACTGTATCAAGAAAAGGTGACACCAATGTTAGGGCTCGTCATTAAGGGCTGCCCAATGGCCTAGGGCCCAGGTCCAAATGGTCAACAGCCTTTGTCTCTAAAATTAGAAATGCACTGATTGAATCTACATTTTTTTGCCTGATCGATCTGACCAGTTAAGAGATGGTCAATCTCGTATCGTTCGGTTTCAAAGACCCCTTTCAAGATCTGTGCCAGCAGCACAGCCAAAACGAAGGGAAAGTGACTTAAGCTAACGTTAGTGCTTATGGCCATGCTACCACACTAGCATATCCCTCTCAGTCATTTAAAAATATTGTCAGTTTGCTGTTGGGTATGTGCCTGCGATGCAGATAACATGGACAGAATCATGGAATTCAGGCATTTAAACTGAATATTTGTACTATGCAGAACAGCAAGTTTACTAAATCTTCAACAGGAAGAAGCACTGGACAGGTCATATAATTTTAATTTAATGTAAATTTGGCTTTAAATAGCCGAATAAATATTCAGCTGTGGATGAAACGTGTAATCTGCTTGTTTGTGGACTGTTTAGTGTCTGTGTCTCACACTACAGCAACACGCACACAGAAACAAAGCAGAGTTAATGTCACATTTAAAGTCAAAATAAAGGTCCAGTTAATCACAAGAAAAAAAAATGCTTTTAAAAATGTAAAGAAGCAATTAATGTTAATAGAACAATTTAAAAAACAAAAAAAATGTAATTAGGGAAATAAATGTATAGGGCCCTGTGGTGAAAACATTCTCTTTGTAAAGAAAAATGTGTCATTCATTTAAAAGTTTAAAAGAAAGTTAACAAAGAAAATGTGCCTGGTTATGTAGGTAGTAGCAACTGGACCTATTATTACGAACATTACTACTTTATTATGTACATTTCTGTTTTATACAGAAGAAAGCAATTTTGACTTTGTAATAGTTCTTTTTCAGTTGTATGTTTTGTTGTTTTTCTTACTGTTATTTCTACATTTCTCAAGTCACAGAGCACTAAATTTTGTTGTTAAGGTCAAAAGATCCTTTAATTCATTTATATACGTACCATCGAGATGCATATTTTTTTGTTGGGGCCAGTGAAAATTTTGGCATGGCAAGTAAAAATCAGAGCCACTGGCCCGACCGGGCCAGTAGAAAAAATCATTTGCGTTGAACTCTGGATGTGCTTCTTAAAAAGAAATGTACGTGTCACATCTATGATCATGCACATATTCATAAATACAGTACATACATACATACATACCATACATATCTCTTCCCATCCATTTATGCATTCACATTTTCATGCAAATATGAATCTACTACTCTACTTATTTTGAAAAAATTTATTGATGCATTAAAGGTTGAATAATAAATAAACATGGATGGGAGGAGTTATGGTAAGAAACATTTTAAACCTAGAGAAATTGTAAGACACATATTTTCCACCAATCATGCAGCAAATGATTTTGTACACAAGTTGAGTTGTATTGGAAGAGCTTTAAAAGGAAGTGGGAGGGGGAGAGAGAGAGAGAGAGAGAGAGAGAGAGAGAGAGAGAGAGAGAGAGAGAGAGAGAGAGAGAGTCAGAGAGAGAGAGAGAGAGAGAGAGTCAGAGAGAGTCAGAGAGAGTCAGAGAGAGTCAGAGAGAGTCAGAGAGAGAGCTAAAGAAACTGAAGTCTGATCTGATGAACAAAAGACAATTTAATTTTTAAACATTTTTGCTGTGATGTCCAATGTGTATGAGAACACATGTGGATTAACATGGTTGGATTGCACATAATATATTGTGTGTGTCAGTTCTCCCTACATAGATGTGTTTGTGTGTAAATGTGTCAAGCAAATTTCTGCAGTCACTGTATAACACACAATCACAGCTAAACTTAAATAAGTCTCATGTCTCTTGTGGTGTGTTAATGCTGAGGTCTTTCTCTGGTGTGTATGAAATAAGATATTAAGCTTTGGGTTAGAATTAACGTGCGTGAGTGCATCCTTACGGGTTTTGATGTTGGTGTCTCTGTAAGTTCCGTTCAAAATAGCCAGCTCCATCAGCTGCATTTTCTTCAGATTATCTTCTCCTTCTGCCTAAAAAAAAACAGATTTAAACAATGATGTGTTAACCCATAATAAGTTATAAAAATGTTTAATTTGACTCAAAAAAAACAAAACAGACTGCAGGGTTCAAAATGGTAATAAATGTAAAAGAACATTCACGAATTACAAGAAATATGTCCATTATCAATTACTTGGAGAAACCAAATATTAGCGATCTCAACTCAAAAATAAGCAAAGATTCTAAATTTCCCAAAAGCAGAGAGAGGAATCCGAGTGAGAAAGAGGAAAAACAGAACTCTCTCTATTCAGATTTACACATCAAGAAATTGGACAACTGGAATATCTTTAACTTTTTTGCCAGCTGCTCTGGCAGACACCATATCAGAGTTTAATCGTGAGAATTGTCCTTATAAAGACTCTCAATGCAGAAAAAAAAAACATTCTTCCAGATTGGTACAAATGAACACATCCATACATCTCAAAGCTGAGGAGGACCTTGAGTAATTTCCGCAATCACAGAAAAACACAAATCATGTGTTTAAGCTGCAGATGCACCCAAACGAATGACTCATCCATTCCTGAGCACTTGACAAACTCAATACAGATACAAAAACATTTCTCTGGAAAGCTCCGCTTTTGTATGAACATTGACATCCAAAGTGCTTTTGGAGAGCCAATGAGGATTATTTTAGAGGTTGCTACAATTACATCTGCTTACGTATAGACAGAACAAAAAACAGCTTTGTCTGATCAAATTCAGCACAGAAGACAAACATTATTTATAATGTTCTTGTGAAATGGTCTTGGATTTGTCGATTGCCCTGGGATTTTTCCTGTGAATTTTGAGTGACCGACCTGAGTTTTATTTTCAAATGTCCTTTGGACCTATGCTCTAGCCTCTGTCCGTGTGGAAAGTCAATGGCCACGAGGCTTCAGTAGCCAGACGCGTTTTGCTTGGATTATCGTAAAATGAGCAAATTTCTGAAGATAGTTCTGAAGAAAAGATAAATCACTCCTTTAGGCAACATTAATTTGTATTTTGACTTTGAAATAACATATTTTAAACTATTACGGTGGTAGAACAAATGTGAACAGGATGAATTTTACTGCTGCTCTTACAAAATCACACTCTGCTTTGTAGCATACTTCACTCTTTGAAATTGTCTTGTAAGCAAACTCGTTTATTGCCCTGATGGTGGGAAAGCTTGGCGAAAGTATATATGACATTGAAAACAGACAATGTTGCTTTAAGATCACATTAAAACTCATCAGCTGTTTTAGAGCAGAATAAAAAAAAGGCACTATGCAAAGAATATGAAAAAATAATACAACTCTCCACAGTTTCAATGATAAGCGTATTGATAGGGCAATCAGACCTATTCATCCTTAAAAAAAAAAAACAAGAGTGTGACTTGGCATAAACTCTTGACTTGACAAGCCCAAAAAACAAACTATCACACTCCCATTTCTGCTGACACAGGATTTAGTGCGACTTGCTCAGTCTTAAATCCAAATAACATCTCAGTGCTGCCCCTAAAAGCCGATGAAGTCGATTTTCTTTTTGTGCACTCATCCTACGAACAAGGCGTTTGTTTTTGGATCATACCGCAGGGTATATAAAGAGGCTGCAGTGCTTGTGGTCACTATGGGTAAGTCCCTACAGATCTATGGGTCATGGAGGCTAGTGGAACACAAGATTCCTTTGGGGGCCAGTGAAACTGCTCATCAGAGCCTGTAAAATATACCTGGGCATTTGAGTACATCTTTTTGTTGGTACATTGTTATAACACCCTAGTCCTGTCCCTACAAAGCCTGAGGCATCCTCTAGTTGTGTGTAAAATATGTTAAGAATATTCTAGGCAAGGGAGAAATTGAGTCAGAGAGACTACATTCACTACACTGTCAGGGCCGTTATACAATCATGTTGGCATGAAGCTCGGTTGTGAATGACAAAAACAGTGTAACTGATACGAATTCCATAAAATTAAAAACAAAAAGCATTTTAAAAGCCTACCGGTAAGAAAGAGAACGAAGAGACAGTTAGCATTTCCAAAGAGCCATGTTTCATCATTCAGGGGAGAGGCTCACAGCGAACCTCCCTCTGATTAAACCAACAAAAGCAGATGGAGAGAAAGAAAATTTCCCCCTAACACGGGGCATGAGACATCAGGTAGAGCCGCTCAATAATCCTGCTCTATCCACAGGAATCAGATTCAATCAATGGTGTCTATTTGTAAGGCCAGCAGAGTGAAGCGGCTTCTATTGGCCACAGAGGAGGACGGGGGACAGAAGTCAACATGAAACCACCTCCCGATCACGTCCGATGTGTTAGAAGCGAAACCTTGAAGACAACAAAAACATTAACAATAGCTAAGCACCCAAGCTCATTTTCTTTTTTAGTGTATATGTATAACAGCTCATTTCATACACCACCATGAACCCATGTCCAGCAGAAAAAAAACTGTCACTAAATACACAGTGCCAAGCAAGCTTTTAATAAGTTACAAAAAAAGAGAACAGTGCAGATGACAAGCAGGTATACAACCCCTCTGCCATCCGCCATGTTGAGGTAAATACCTGCAAACCATCCGACAGCCAGCCTGAGTGGAACTAAACCTGCAAGCTTGAGAATCTAGCCGTGCAGGACTCCTAATCTTTTCGTTCAAGCAGTCTGTTGATAGAACAGAGAGTTTGGCAGAATTAAGCACGCTGTGTGTCCCTGGTTTGTGATAGTAAACGAATGGACTTTATTGCAAACCTTTGCAGAAATGCTTTCGCAACCATGGGGCTCAACAGCAGAGCCATCAATATCCTCAATATGCTGTCAGAGGCCTGCTCAAAAAAGGGCAAAATTCTCTCATTTCTCCTACATTTCCTCCTTCAACCCAGCTTGTTTTCAGCAAGCCACAAATGGAATACATGCTAATGAATGCAGATAAGAAAATCGAAATGTTACTCAAATGCTTGTAGGACCGTATAAAGTTATTGTCCCACCCGTTTAAAATTTCCTCAACGATCAATAAACTCTTATCTTAAAAATACAACATGCAGCTCAGCACAACACATGAACTCCATTCCTCTCATAAAAGTAATAGATGGCGTTTCATCTGAGGGGATTGAACAGTTTAAACAAGAATTCCCACAGTGCACCAGATTTTACTACTCATAATATATTGGCAGGCTAACAGTTACATCTCTGGGCTAAAATACAAAAGGTTGCACATTTGATCCTTGAGAAAACAGCACACTTTCCTTTGAGCTTGACACGCAATTCATGTCCTGTAAAGAGTCTGCTACAAGACGACGCAATATGTGGGCCAGGTCATGAGAGCTGTATTTAAAAATGCCGTACAGATGTTGACAAGCACTGGAAACAGGCATCCATATGGGATTACGCCGGATTTTTCCCAGCAGGCTGTGAGCACACAGATCAGAGCAAGTGAAAAAAACAAACTAAAGCAAAAATAGGAAACATTAAAGCAATCTGTGATTTTCCTTGCTACAACTCTCATTGTGAAACCTTCAAGTTGACTCGCCCTTTTCACTCTCTCCCTTTCTAATTTTCCCTCCCCTATTGCTTTTTCTCTTCCTGCTAGACTATGTTTTGTTCTGCTGCTATGATCCTTTAATGCCACCCAATCGAGCCGAGAATATCTTGAAAGGATTTGGAAAGGCTGATCTGGAGGTTTAAATACTGCCGGATTTGCATCAGATTCTGAGATTTGAGAATCAAAGCTGATCCGCGTGCTCTGTGTGCTGCCTAGGCTGTCAGCTCAGGACTGTGACCCAACCTTGCCCACTCGACCACCTCTTAACCTCGTTGAGGGGTTGAAAGAGACCCAGAACAAATAAATCTGCAAATCCCAATGAAAGCTGTAATCATATGACCAACTCTGGGCTGATGGACTGTGAACTCGCCATGAAATTCATTTGAAAAAACACTGCTTCCCTAAAGTCCTAACAAAGGTTATAACATAGTCAAGGTTAGCAGCTGCAAAGCTGATGCGCAAAATGAAGCACGTTGGCCAGCACAGTCAAGGTCTCCCTACTCGTAGCCAAACTGCTCTGTGGGTAAGGGCCAATATATTAGCAAGCAGAAAGCACAGAGACTGATTTACTGATGCATGCTGCGTGAAAATATGTTTTGCTCGAGCAAAACTGGGAAACATTTTGCATGTGAAAGTTGCACAAGTGCACACAAGCCAGAAAGTACTGGACAAAGTGAAGTGTTTGCTGACACTGAGTTTCAAACCTGACACTATGCCTTGACAATGTTACAATATAAATGAAGAGTAATAGGGACGAATTGTGACAAATTGCAACATTAGGGCAGGATCATACCAATGCGCTTTCTGCATTTATACTTGCCTCTTTTGAATGGATTTCAAATGGCAGAGTGCGTTTAGCCGCGTCTCAAGTTTTTGACGGAGCATCATTTTTCTATTGTCCATTCAAATTAACAGAGGGTCGGGGCTTCCAATGTGGTGAGTGAACTTTACAGTTGCTTTTATTGTCCATAGACTGCAAAAATGAAATAGAAATTTGTTGTGGCTCTTGAGGGTTAATCGAGGAAGATCAGAACAAGAGACTCCCACTTGAAAATTTTTAATGTTTCTGCAAATGTAACAGTTACCAGAAACAAAAGCGCTTGCGCTAAAACCTTGATTGACAGGACAGTGTATTCAGTTGTTGCCTAGCGACATTAAAAAAAACGTAGCACGCTGCTCTTTTCAAACAGACAAAAAATAAGCAGTTCGGCACGTCCCTCGTTTCCGAATGTTTAAAAAGCCTGTTTGGTATGATCGGCCCCTTAAATCGCATCAATACAAGTTAAGCAGCAAAAATCAAACCAACCATTTCTTGCCTGAGCCCCAAGGAGAGGAAAAGATAAAAATAAGGAGTAAATATACATTCTTATATATACATATATAGATGTATACACTCGCACACGTGTGTATTTTTACTCATTTATCATCTTTTCCTCGGCTTACATATGTGTATATATGTATTGAAATAACTGTGGTGTGGCCTGTGCTAATCTATGCCCCAACAAAATCCGGTACAGCCCTCGAAAACAGTGCAAAGAGATGAAAGGAAACCATTCCCAGCTCTCTCCATGAGATTGGTTCGAGAGGATTCTCCCAATGCCAGGGCAGATCATAGTGGTGCCCGTCCTTTCTAACTCTGAATGAGCAGATAATTATCCGAAACACCATATAACAGGAGCGGGGAAAGCCAAAGGGGCCAAAAACATCCCCAGGACCAGGCTACTGCGTGAACACTAGTGGTTCCAGTCTGAAGCTATTCTCCCCAAGGTAGAAGGATTAGAGGCCTGTTCAAAGGAAATGCAGTTGGAATGATGTCTTCAGGGGGTCTTCTATGGGCACCAGAAGAGATTACGGCCAACTGTTTTCTAAAGAGTCACGTGCCGAACTAACCTCTAGAGGTGGGCTGCAAAATAAGAGGGTTATTTTATGTTACCAGATAGCTTGTAATAGGAAGTGGAGCTTGGGATGGACAGCAAAAATCCAAAAAGTTGCTCGCTGACCTTGTGCTTCTTAACAAAAAAAGTGATGAGCATGTCAAGTACCTCTTTAGAAAATGTATCAAGGATTGTTTCCTGTAGTTCTATGCAAATAAATATTACAAAAGAATGAATAAAAAAGCTATTTATCAAGTGAATTTCCACATTTCACATAACCATACAGCCCTGACCTGACTGCAATGAACTTTCTGGCTACATTACAGATTTACTATCCCCTGCTCTGTCTTTTTGGCATTCAGCATTACCAAACATCAATAAGGAGTGTAGGAGTGGAATGGTAGTAAAAATTGAAGCAGCATCATGTCTTTCCCGTGAAGAATCCTCCTTGATTTCCTGCACACTTGAGAAAATTTCATCATTTCTCAAAAAAAGCTTTTTATTGCCAGCTACAGTAAAAGAGGAGACTACCCTACACAAACTCTTAAGTAATAAACATTTCTGCTCTTTCTCTGTATTCATTCCTCGGAACTGAATATCTATGCGTGTTTATATGTCTTTTATGGTGACAAATGATTAAAACAAGCTCCTAAAAAATTTAATGCCACCTTCGCACCACTGTCAAGGACAATCACTGGACTGTGAAGATCTAGAACTATCACCTCAGGCTCATACAGAATAGTCTCATAAAGGCTTGCAGATTAAACAGAAATCCGCAGAGAGAAGCCTGGTCTGATGGGAGGTGGCATGCCTGAACTAAGCTTTACCCAACAGGAGGGCATCCACCTTGGGTCAAGACCACCTGTTCTACCCCTGGAGCAGCGCTGGTACAGTACATCTAATTTGGGCATCTAAATGAGCACTATATAAGAAGCAAAAAGGGTCATGCAAAATAAAATGACAAGATTCCTCTAATTTGATTCATTTCAAAAAGATTTGCAACTCTGAATCTTCATCAAGTCCTTAACTGTGAGATCAAACTTTGGAAAATGAAAAATCCCAATGCTGTGTGTATTCCAGTTACATTTGCCATTGCACACTGCTATGCAAACCAGAAACTGAAGTTTTTTGTATTTTCCCAGCTACCAGATATCTGGCTGTCCCTCAGGGTCACAGATGAAGTACTTAAAAAGCCCATAGCTGATTGTGAACGATGGGCAATTTAAATCTCAAAGAGAACAACAAGTAGAGAGACAGCTTGTTCGCTAACCGAGATAAGTGGCATTAAACCAAAACACACAAAAGAGAGACCGTCTCTGTAAATTATGCATCATTTTCATAAAAAAAAAGATGTTCTAATAGCACAGTCTAAAAAACGGAGCAGTTAAATAAAATGCTCCCAATAGTGTCCGTTTATTATTTCTACCTCAGGAAGGCAATTTGCATTAGCTGAAATATTTTCCATCATACAGCAGCCAACGCTAGGCATCCAAAATAATAGATATGAAATGTGATCTTAAAAAAGTGAATAAAATACACTGACAGTCTTATTTCTATGAAACCTCAGTCTCGTCTGTAGTGACACTTGTTGCCAGGAAAATATCTTTGAAAACTGAAAATTAAATGACAAATCCCATTGCACTGTGTGAAGTGGTTCATTTCGCACACTGTCATATGAATTTGTGCCTTTAAATGGCAAGAGCTCAGGTGAAAATAGGCACGCAGTAAATCGCAGTCTATTCTGGGCCGGTCGTTTAAATTCTGTAAAGTATGGAACAGCCAGTCCAGTGGAGCATTTGAAGCTGCTGCCAGCTAACACAGGATTATCATACAGAACCCAAGAGAAGCCTTTTCTGTTGTGGTTCTGGTGGTCGGTAAGCCTGAGGTGCGAACCATGGCTCCAATCAAGGAGACCACAGAAACTAAGAGGACAGCTGCTTTGAGGAAGATAGCGAGGAAGACTTAAAAAGACCTTCCTTTGCCTGGATACAGTTTAGATGAAAACACTTTAATCTATTGAGATTTAAATAAACAAAAACACTGCAAGCACTGGTTAGCAGCATAATGAAATGTTACACTAGTTTGCCAACGCTTGAAGAACAAATTTGTAGCTGATGGCCACAAACTCATCAAAATTACCACATGGTCAGTTTAAAGAGGGATTTAATTTGGTCTGTCTAAGATTTAAGATATCAAATGAAGTTCAAAATGGACACAAAGAGCCAGGCAGAGGTCAATACATGGCCTTCTCAAATTATCAGCAAAGAAAAACACACTATGCTTCAAGTATGTCTTCAATATTATACTCTTTTAATGTTCTATTTGTACCATCACTCATACATGAGCAACGTTGAAAGTTGATGACCCCACAGCGAGCTACGTCATAAATCTAGTACATGGGGATTTTACAACCTCACGGCTAAGGATGTTCCCATTACCCATGATCCTTCACTTCAGAGCCTGCAGCTGGGGTTTGAGCGTCACTGGATGTGACAGATGCGCCGAAAACAGGACACTAGAGCACTCTTGGATGGGTTGCACTGACCCCTGGGCAGAATGCAAGCGTTTCAGTAGGTTGTCTTCACAGGTGGTTGCTAACACCGCGATTCTTTTCTGTCCCGTGTTGCCAGTGATCTCAGCCTATGAAACTAAAGCCACATTGAAGCAATGGAATATAATACAGCTCCACTGAAGCCAAGACAATAATAAAAAACCTGCACAATAAAACAGAGTAACTATAAAACATAGCCAAGGCATACCACTAAATTACGGTTTTATACAAGAAATGATCATGAAATCCTTGCATACAAATGCAGAACCAAGCAAGCAGCCAGGTGGTATTGTGCTCTGGTTTGTCACAGGGTTCTGATAGGAGGTGAGCCTGATTATGCCTATTGAAGAAAGTGTTTATTGATCCTGATAAGCTGGCAGCCCAGATCAGGCCCGTTCGTGCAGCGCTCCACAATACGAGGCCCACGATCTGATGGCAAAAATTATGCAGACGAGGACGTTTACATCCCATAGACCACGATTCCAGTCTTCTATTATATACCATCTCTCACACTCTCTCACACTCTCTCACACTCTCTCACACTCTCTCACACTCTCTCACACTCTCTCACACTCTCTCACTCTCTCTCACACTCTCTCACACTCTCTCACTCTCACTCTCTCACACTCTCTCACTCTCACACTCACACTCACTCTCACACTCACTCTCACACTCACTCTCACACTCACTCTCACACTCACTCTCACACTCACTCTCACACTCACTCTCACACTCACTCTCACACTCACTCTCACACTCACCTCACTCAACTCACTAACCAGGTGTACAGTGTGATATTAACTGCATTTCTGAATTGGAAAAAAATCACAAATGCAAAGAATCCATGACAACTCTGAGAAGCCTGAACCAGCCCGAGATTGGAGATTCATTGTGCGCAGCGGAGCTGCTGAGTGTAATGGTTATTGGAGTACAGTGGATAAAAGACATGCCAAGAGAGGGAGAGAGAGTGGGAGTGCGCACAAGAGAGGCAGAAACTAGAAGAGAACAGGGCTCCGGGCTACAGTGCAAACAATGCTAACCCAGTCACTTTGTTACAGGCAAGGACGGGCCCATTCATGGAGAGATGCTGCAAGCGTTGTATGAACACAGCTTCCCATTTCTCTTCCCTTTCACATCCCTTCCCACCGCTTCTTTTGCGGGTTTTTAAGATATAGAAAGCATCATGGAGGACACTGGGAGCAGCTAGATGGTTCTCTAGTCGATTTCTGCCTCAGAGAACAAGCAGAGTTAAAACAAAATGTTATTGGCAAAGCAGATCGTTTTGAGAAAGGAAGGAACAAAGAAAGGGCCAGACTGTTGGGCTCCAGCTACGATACGCACCCACGTAAAACTTCAAACCCACTGAGCTCTGGAGGCAAAAGTATTACTACAGATACGCCACAATCTAGGAAACGCCTCTGACAAAGTCAGAAACTCAAGACATAACGATTTTTTCAACCATGACCATACACAATTGGAACTACTAGAAGTAATATACTGAATTTAAATCTAGGATTCAAAAGCAGGCTTTTGTCCACCGTTGTAATTTAAAACCTTTGCTCACTCCTGTCAACGGCCGGCCTGGCGCACTGACATTAAAATAACCCAGAAAAAATATTTTGACACTGCGTTTTAATTAGCCTAGGTAAGGGGAATGGACACACAGTGCCCTAGATTCTTAATGAGGTGTCAAAGGTGTGAAGTTCTATTTCCCATCATTCCCTAGTGCACTTATACAAAATGGGAGCCCAAGTATGCTTTATTAGGATTAGCTCACCATTCACAATCCATGAAGGAATAAGGACGAAGGTTTATGTTTTCCCAGAAAAGCATTCACAGGCCCTCTGAAAATGTAAGGACAACAGGATCAACACCAACCTGACAGCAATGTATCTAGTGTCAATCATAAGTCACGATTCTGCTGCTGTGTGAGTCCATCTCTCATTTTAACATCTTAAGGAAACATGAATGTATGTTACCTTGCAGCACAGCTTTATTCCTGGTAACTTCAACACTGCAAATGACATCTTTAAACATCTTAATCCACAACAACCATCCGGGTGTCAGCTCTAGTGGGTTTAGCACCCCTAATGAGAAAACCAATTTGTCAAGTTTTTAACACTTCTGAGAAGCTAATTACCCCGTAGGAGGAAAAAAGTACCGCTGTTTTATTCTCTCTGATCATCTCCAAATGAGTGAGTGTATAAAGCAGTAAATTGAATTAACCGGATCTGATACATAGTCTCTGCGGACTACAGACCGTCACTGTTTACAGGCGTCGGACCTTGTCATAGAATCTACTAGAGATTACAAGCTTCATGTTGGCATCGTTGCTATAATCTGCGATGTGGACTACATAGTTTATAAAGACATGGAAAAAAGTCCTGAATCTTTACAATCTCAACCAGGTCCACAAACATTCAAACAGGATGGCTTGGTTTAAACTAATGTTATGCTACTTACTTTTCCTATATTGCATTTCAAGTGTGAAACTTTAACATACAATCATTTCAAAATGAAGAAAAAAAAATTATATAAAAGAAATGTTAAAAATCAAATTTTGTCGTTTACCACAACCTCCTCTATTCTACCTTCGAGCAAACCGTAGTTGCTCCACACCTGTACTCACCTCTTACTTTAACCGCTTCCAGTTCTGTATAACAATCATTAAAAAGCTAGAGCTATGTAGCCTAGAGCGTGCGATCCCTTCTCCACCCCACCAAACACGATATGTCTTTACTGGCATCCCAGGAAGATTCATCATCCCTCATATGCCTCCTGCTTGCACTCAGCGAACCGCTTGATTCTAATGTTTCTAATCATTTGCAGAACTGCAATAAAACAGTGGGTCATGGTGTGATGCTCTGAATAGGACATTTCAGTTTGTGTGCTTTTGGAAGAATGCGTTGCTACTCATCTGAGGAAATTCTTAAGTCCAAGGCAATGTGATTAACACGTTGGACTTAAATACACCTTTATACGGTTTGTTTTAGCTTTTTAATAACACTTTTCTAAAACAAGAAAAATCCATTTGAGGAGGTATCCTGATTAAATTAAAATCGGTTGTCTCAGTCTGAACATGTTAAACAATGATTGTAAAATAAGACAGTGATATTGTAAATTATAAACTAAGTTTATTATATGATTTTTATATAAAAGTCTTATCCAAAACACACCAAATCCATCCTTTTGGTTCTTGTCTTAAAAATCAAAAACAAAATAACAAGAAATGTATGACATCAGGGGTTCATACTTTAAATTAATGTAAATAGAATAAATGCAAATGTCCAATCTGCCATTTTTTACCTCAAGGTGTATATCTCACTGGATCATCCAGACCAACAAAAGTGTTAATAGAGTTTAAAGCACTCATTTGAAGTCTGAGCACAAACAAACACTTTAAAGCATTGCCATGCTGTATTGCATTGTACAAATTATGATTGTTCAAGAGGACTGCATGTTGGCTAAAAAGAGGTTCTGGATTTTGAAGAAAGAAAACCTGCATCTTTCACTACGTTTTCAACCAGAAAATATAGTGATTTGCCATGAAACCTTGATGCAGCAGCAATAAGATTCAGTACACAACAAAATGGCATGACAAACTTGTATTTTTATCTTGTTTTGGAAAGGGCTCTTTGGTTCTACGTTCTATTACATTTCTTATAAGCATTACAATGACATTATTTCATTAGCTTTATCAATGTATAAAACACATTTCTTTTGACCTACCTTGCTGATCAATCCCCACCCTGTTCCCACTCACAACTGCCTTCATTACCAGCCCACCTTTTACTCAAATCTCTCTGTGAGCATCCCTCCCTTCCTATATCTCTCGCTGGGAGTTGAAAAGTTCACAGGGCCTTTAAGCTGAATCTCTCAATCACCCCCCTACAACCCCCGTCTTAAAGACTGTGTGTGTGCCTTTCCTCGTGCCGTTGATGCACTCTCCCCGACTCAGATGATCATTCAAATGCTGTGTGTAGAACTGATTCCTTGAGCAAGGCTGAAAATTTCAATTTGGGCTTCGCGAGTTGGAACCGCTCGTCTGTGGCAACTCTTCAGGGCCCGAGTCAGGATTACAGATTCATGCCGTAATGTGTGAGCTGCCTCTCAAGGTAAGCAAAAATCAATATTCCAGATGTTTATGAAGCGAAGTCTCTCTGGCAGAGCCCTTAGACGCGTCTGCCCCCCTTCTTCATGCCCTAACCAATCAAATCCTTTTTCAGAATGACAAAATGAAGAGAGCCGAGGGGGAACAGACCGTGACCCGTCTGTTTTATGATGTATTTAATAAGACAATTTCATGCCTCTAAATGAGCCAAAGATATCCTTCATTAAGACCGCATGGGTTTGGAGATGGACGGTTTGTCGTTTAATCCAGTTTAGCTTGGCTTGATAAAGGTCATTAGAGTCAATCTTTCACACACAGTAGCCGGAATATGACAAGTTTAAGAAAAGTGATATCTGCATGACAAAACTAACATTACACACTTTTTGAGAGACTCAAATACGTGACTGCTGAGATATAAATACACAAGCTGGAAGGGCTTTTAGCATTATGTCACAAATATCTAAATATGGTTGTGTAACTCTGAATGGAATACATGAAAACTGCAAAAACATGCCCCCAGAGAGCAAGGTGTGCTTGTGTGTTTGAAGGATATACACTGTGGGGATGGCTTTGATCTCAGAGGTACACAAGGTCAAAGTGAAAATTTGGAGAGAGCATGTAGCCATTTACTCATCTTCCACCCACATACACACAGAACAGAATGACTCACACACACTCAGCCAGGCGTGTATGTTTGTTTTCTTTCTGACTAGTGTGTATGCATACCCATGAGTACGCATATGTATGGTTTAAGGCCTGCCAGCTCAAACAGAACAAAAGGGATACGGAAATAAAAAAGCGAATCCCCACTGCAGAGACAAAACTTGGGGTTTTACTTCACTATTCTTTCATAAAAAGAGAGATGATGACAAAAACTAACAAAGACATAAACTGGAGAAAAGCAGAGCCCAAGAGCAGTGATAAGCCAAGGACTGCATGTTCCTTTCTGAAATTAACCAAAAGGCACATGGCTGGGCGGAGCAGCTGGTTCTGGCCGTGTTTCAGCAGGTCGAAGCCTCTCCACCATGTAGCCTGATCGGAAACAGGCACTTGCAGCTGTCCGTCCATTCTGTTCGCTGCAGGCAAATAGTCTGGAGCCAAAGACCCTTACATCACAGCCCAAGTCCTCTACGGTTACCAACGGAGGTCGGCGGGGAACGAAAACTAGCAAGGAGGAATGGTGCGGAAATACTTGGGAGGAAGGTTGCTGAGCACCATTTGTTCTCTGCTGGGAGCCTGAGATAAAAATATCAAATCCAACAGTAGACGGAGATTTGGGGGTCAGATGTGGGATTAAAACTCAGCCATATGCACAATGCTCCCATCCGGTCAACACCCAGAACAGGAAAGCAAGAGCCACCAGATTTAACACAGCAACTGTTGCGTGAATTTAAACGCTCACGAGTCAGACAGTGAAGAAGCTCTCGGAGGTTATGACAGTTTTACCATCACAAGTATGTCAAGGAAGTGTAAACGTGCAATAGTAACTTACTGCAGGCACCAGTAGTTTCTTGACCTCTTCCATGGCTCTTCTTATCTTGATCTCTGCACGTGTCTGTGTGTCCTCCACTGTAATAAGGACATGCAGGTCTTCATTTAGATGCTCCCAGTTCGGTTTCCCTCGGTTCTGCTCTTCCTGAGAAAGAGAGAGACATAGATGTCAGTTGTGACAAGACATCACTACTTTGACTCAGTGCGAGAGAGAGTGTGAGAGAGAGACACATTTTCTTGTCGCGGATGACAGTACGCATTATGATGTAGTCTTGCAGACCGTCAATATGACGGTTCTTAACAAAGCTGCAATTATGCTAAAAAACTTTAAAAAACAAAGGGAAGTAGCAGAATATTTACAATTAGGCAGTAAGCTAGCGCATTCAATTTTATCAGAGCAATGATTGTAAAATCAAAGAGTTTTATTAGAAATTAAAAATATATATATATTTTCACCAAAGTTCCCCAGTTAGGATGTTCGACATGGTGACTGCAAGAAATAAACTGTATATTCCGCAGAATTAAAACAGACGACATGCTAACACACTGATGGCTGTGGAACCTGCAAAATATTTAAAATATTAAGAACAGGTGAGACAATGAGACTCTTTGAGCACAGTTCTCATGGTAATGCTTTAAAATGGCCTGCAGTTGGCGTGAATGACCATTTGATTGGCCTGGGTTAACAGCAGGCACAGAAGAAAACCATTATACTTGAGTTGAGCTGTCTGAACAGTCGGAGGTGCTAAACTGAACAAAAAAAACTTTGCGCTTTTGAGGGTTGGCCGTTTTCATAGCTAACAATTACCAAACACCCCAGCCCTTCAACACCTCTCAGCAGTGTGACAGTTCATTCTGCTCTACATTGATGAAGCACTTTATACCAGCTGTATAAAAGGTAAAAAGAATATTCAACAACCCCCATTGTGGAAAAAATATAATAGCTGACAATTGAAGAGGTGAGAAAAATCAAATAGTCTGCAAGTCTGAAGAGACACTTGCACAATTTTGCACTGCTCAAAATGATGAATCATCTTTTGAGGATGTTTGAGGAAAACCCACTGAGGTTCGAGAAACCTATCCTAATTTTCGTTTCAACTAACAGATGTTTAGCAGGAGCACTGAATGATTAATTAACATCTACAATTTGGCGGGAGCATCATGGGACATAATGTTGGGCAGCATGTACATTGTTTGGTTCATCACAAACAGTCCATGTAAACAATACCTTCTACGGGAGCTATTGTCTTCTATCTAATTCCAATTCAAAGTGAAACTGTATGGGTGTCTTCTCCAGATAGTGCTTGCTAAAAACATTCCAAGAAGAAATCCAGTTCCCATCCCACATCCCCAATGCCTTAAGTGATCAGTAATACAAAAGGTATGATCTTAAGGCAAGCGGTATAAAACTAGTTGACCCCATGTTTCCCATGATGCTTGGAAATCTTTTCCCAGTAAAAAAACTCTGCTAAAACATTGGCAGAGAGGAAAAGTGCCGTCATGAAAGGCCTACTTATACACAAAGTCTGAAGTGTCTGATACAACATCCCACAATACTTCAATGATACGGTTGCCATGGCAATTACATCTGTTTTAGCCACTCTCCAAATGTACAACTCAAAAAAGCCCATTCCTTTACACTGACCAATCAGATATAAAAATTTTGTGCTTCCTCTAAAAAGACCACAAAACGCACCTTTGACCAATTGTTTAGCCAAATCTTGGATTACTTCTATTCTCAAGGTGAACAAATGTGGTTAATGCTATGCCAGCCATGTAAGGAAGACCTTCGGCTCAGAGAAAAGGCAGTGATTGTAAACATATATCCACCGTCTTATGCCTGTTAGGGAGCAAGGTCATTCCATGTCCTCTAAGGCCAGGCAGAGAGTCCTACCCCGAAGCCTTTGAAGAGGGCAAAAATTCTGTTTACAGTCATATGAAACCAGGACCAAGGCACCAAGCATTTGAAGTGAGACAAGCGATGACAGATCTATAAAGAAACAAAGACTGAGAGCCCCAGAACAGCCCGTCAGCAAATGTAAGCACTGCATGTGAAGAGCGTCATACCGTACAGTGTTTGTAGTTGGTTAAATTTAGAATCTAGGAGCCATTTTGGATTTAACAAGACACACTGTACAAACACCAAACATAATATGCCAAGTTTTACTGAACAAAACATTTCAAATTAAAACATTTATCAAATGAATCTTCATCTCAAAGCTAGTCTTCGTAGCTTGTCGGCTAAGGACTGCCATGATTCCATTGCAGGGATGCTGGCAGTCAGCCCGGATAGAAATAATCCCACCAGCCTATAAATACAGTTTATATCAACCACAGCAGCCAGGGCAGCGGACTTGAACAGTTGTCCTGGGTGGAGTAGTTTACGGCACCTGTTTATCAGCAATGAAAAACTGACTGGAAAGATTAACAGGGACCGGAGCGCAGAATGAGGCTCTTGAAAACAACCAGAAAAGATCCATAGAACATACAAATGAATTAAATAAATGTTCAGATTTCAGTTGGATTTGCATTTAAATCCAACATAAGACTCTAAAAACACTTAAAGTAAGGAAGTGCCAATGTTAAAAATAACACCAACCCTTCAATGAAGATACATGGCTACTAAAAAAACTGAAACGGATGTTCCAAACGCTAAGAACTTTTAGCTTCTTCCTGTCAAGCTTAATTTCCTATTTGCCATATTAACCATATGTGAGTGTGCTTAACGTGTGAAACAAAAAATATAGAACTCAATTTTTGCAACAACAAAGAGTACAAGGTAAAAAGGAAAGCTTTAAAAAGCCTGTTGTGTCGCTCTTGGAGAAGTTCTGTGATGCTCTTGTGAGGGTGCCCGTCTGTTACATTTGATCTGTGCTGTGGTTTCTGAGAGCCCTCAATTTGAACAGCGTTTGATCAGAGGAAGAGGCTACACAGTGGGACAGGTTATTATCCAGAGTTTGTCTGTCCTGTCCTCTCCTATTACATCCGACTGAGCTCCGCTGCTGCATTCGCGCACACACACACAACAAGGAGGACGCTGTGTCTCGTAAGGATGTGTGATGCGGTATGTGTGCAGTACTTGAGAGGGTAACAGGGGTTAAACCACCGCTGGGGAGCTCCTAAATAAAATGTCTGTCTGATTTAAGGCTAACGAAGGGTTTTCTCCTGAGACATGTCTTCTTGTGATCCATGATCTTACCTTTGAGAGCAAACATTATATAATGCTCTACCAGGCGATAACAATACAAACGACACAATCACTCCTTTAAACTCTAAACAACCTTGCCCTATCCTCACAAATGAGCTAAACAAACCGTGTTTTCATTCAATGGACTCGCTTCGGATTTCTCTGATTAAAGGTTGCTTTTCCCTTTGCCTCCATTTTTCTGTCTCATCTGCTCCGGGTCCCCAGAGACAACAGCAAGCTAAATTATTGAAAGTACAAAAACGGCTTTACTAATAAACAACCACCTCAGTTTAGGCCTGTCTTGCTCAGTTCTGTACTGTTTTTGACTACTTTAGATTAGTCTAAACAGGCTCACCACATTGGTTTGCGTATATGTCTCCCCAGAGACCAACACTGGTAGGTAATGATGCCCTGTTACAATATCCTGTGCTGCTGAATGCATCACCATAAAAGATACCAACTAATTATCTTCTTTCATCTACTTTAAAACAAACTGTTATTGTGATTTAAAAAAAATTGCACTTAAAATTAGGGAAGGTTCTATTAAGGGTCATCAATCACATTTTAAGACTTCATCGGTACTCACTAAACTTGGCCGATCTTTCAAAAAGGATCTTAATACTAAAACAAATATTTAAACAAATCTTCCTGTAAAGGCATTTTGAAATGTTCACTGATAATGAATCCTTTTTGTTATTATTAAGTACATTGAAACCAGTTACATTACATATTTAAAGTACACATTACTGTAAAAATGTAACAAAATGTGACAAAGGAAACATCTAAAGTATCACGTTATCCTAAAAAATGTTAACAGTGAGCGGAGTGCTTACAGATTAGTCATATAAACAAAGTATAAGATGGAAAATCTGTATCAGCCGAATACTATGACTATAAAAATAATACTTTTTCTGTGTAAAAACTCCTGATCTGAGCATACCACTTAAACAATAACATTTGGATTGTTATTTTAGTAAGCCTATAGTTCAAAAAAGGTTCAATTTTATCTAAATCAATATAAATCAACTTCTGCATCATGACTCAAGTTCATTCACACAGCGCTTCCAGAGGGTTGCACAGCTGGGGCCCAGGTGAACGTGTGTATGCTAATGCACAGTGATGGGGACTCGTGATAAACTGCTCCACACGGATAGTGACAGAGCAGTAGTTAACAAATGGCTGTTTGTTTGTGGGTTATGCAAGACTTTAGAATTATAATCTGCTTGGTTGCTTCCTATAGAATCCACATTTCTTTACAATTTTCAGCTTGTAGTGCTGAGCATTTGGAGCTGACGGGGCAGTGCTGTAATGTCCCTGCGCTACAACCCCGTCACCTGGAGCTATAATTTCCCATCATTCAGGGTTTAAATTGCTCCCCTGTTGATCATACAGCAGCAGCCTCTTCTTAGAGCACAATGGATCTGGGTTCTTCCTTCTAGTATGTCTACTGTATGCTTTGGTTCTGACACCAACACACCTATGGGTGGGCCTGAAATTCAGCTGAGCCCTAGCCAAATTTATGCCGGCCAACAGGGTGCATGCATTTATATAAAACTGGACGAAACACATCTGTGAAACGGTTGATAAGGGGTAAACTGGACCAAACACTAAACCTCAGAAGAACGTTCTGCAGAAGTTGAGAAAGAAAAGGGTCTCACCTTCTTTCTGTCTCTCATTGAACTCCGTCCTCTCACCATGATCTTACAACCAGTTTCTGCTTCCAACTGCTTCGCTGTAAGTCCACGTGGCCCAAGAATCCTCCCCACAAAGTTGTACTGAAGAAAGGTTGAAAGAGATCATTAGAATTTATTCAAACATTCTTCTTGACATGATGACATGTATACACTGCTGCTACCCTCTATGAAAACCAATTCAAAAAGTAGTTTATAATATAATAATGCTTTTACCATAGAATACTTTGCTAAAAAACGAATACAATGACCGGTCACATTTGTCTCAAGACATGCTTTCAAGAATAAAACAACTTGAAAACTACCCAAAAATGATAATAAGAAAATTATTGAGGGTGAGGGTGTGTAAATTATGTCAATTCTCATTTAAGTAAAGCAGTTTTGCCAGGCTGTTCTGTTTCTGCAGCTGTGCCACACGCACGCACGCACGCACGCACGCACGCACGCACGCACGCACGCACGCACGCACGCACGCACGCACGCACGCACGCACGCACGCACGCACGCACGCACGCACGCACGCACGCACGCACGCACGCACGCACACACACACACACACACACACACACACACACACACACACACACACACACACCTGACCTCATGTTTAATTGTTTATTTCCAGAACATAATCACAAAAAACTTCCCCCAAATTAATGATTCATTAAGTTCCATTGTGTTATGACCAGCAAAAGTCACCCCTTTTCTGAAACACACTTGATCTAATGCAATCCACAAAAAAACTCAAAGTCAGCCGATGTAAAAACCTCCACTGATTAAGCAATAAATAAGCCCCATCTTCAGCAGCAGGTAACAAGCCAATCAGGATCTTTAGAAGGTAAACCAGGAGCTCAAAAACACTGGCAAGCTCATGTTTGTTAAACAGAATCTTAAGTTGCACAGCAAAGCCTCTTTTTTACATTGCATCCTACTCCACTTTTTTCCCTTATAATTATCTATGTTGTTGCACTCTGAGGGAAAAAGGGAGAATGTCAACAGAATGTAATTTAAATAAGAAATAAAACAACAGGAGAGAATTAAGAGTGCGGGCCTTACCGTGGCCCTCATCCCTGGACTTTGTCTGAAAGAATGCATTATTTACCTCCCTAATCCTCCCAGCTGTAGGCGGCCTCGGATGGTAAAGCTCAGAATAGAAATGATAAAAAAAATCCTGCACTCTATTTATATTATAAAGTTCACTTCTCTAAATCAGGGTGAAGACGGAGAGAGACGCTTGAGTTTGAATGTTGCGCATCCAAACAGGACTGTCATTTCACTTTAAGCACTTCAACCTCTTCAGATGGATCTTATCTCATTCTTACCAATTGCTTACTTCAAAAGAGCCTAGTTTCAGAAATTTTAAGACCTCTGAACTTACACTTAAACATTTAATATCCCTCTCATAGGACGCAAAAGCACATTATGCGTGTAAACCGGTTTACTGAAGCAGCTATGTGCAGTAGCTGTGTCACTCGACACATAACATCATCGTCAGCCGGTCCAGGGAACAGATGCGTCATAAGTGCACAAGTGTCCCTAAACAAATCAGACTAATGAAACAATGAAGAAAAAATCATATGGGGCAGCACCAAGCATAAGACAACAGCAGAACGGCCAGTTAACTGATCCTTTCAAACCATCATCTAGACTTCATCTGCTCTTTTTCAGGAGCACACCTGCACAATCTCTCTCTCTCTCTTCATGCAGATGAGAGAGGATTCTCCTCTGTGTGCCTGTTGATGTTGATTGGACATGGCAGAGAGCAGCGGCCTGATGCAGTGGGGGAAATTGTTCACTTTGAATACTGGAACCAGACAGTAATTACAGCCTGGAGGAGACGCCACAATTTCACTTCCTGTAAAGGGAGGAAGGGAGGCATGACAGAAACTATACAAGAAAGATCGAATCAGATAGCAATCTCATCATTTTTATATGACTGCAAGGATGAAATGTTTTCCCTGTAGCATGGCAGGAAACCTCTGTGTTTGTTAGAGACATAAGACGGAAACGGCCAGAGATCACCACAGAAATGCTGGAAAATCCACACTGCCTGCTGCCACTACACAAACGTCAGCCACATTAAAACATGTCTCAGTATGTGTGTTAAATAGACCACATATATGAGCTCATTTCATGATTTCACCAATCGGGCAAATGCAATATGGCCAATGCATATGTTTAGAGGTCAGGGTCAGCCGATGGCCGTATTATGCTACCAACTATAGGGCTCTTAAAGCTTTCGACTTGACTTGCATGCTAAAATGTCACTCTAATAAGCAGATGCACAACATTTATAAACTTAACATAATTTTATAAGGCATTTTAATTCGGATTACATAATTAATTTAAAAACACACAGATGCATTTTCTTGAGCTAATTTTTTTATGTACATAAGATGGATGAAAACCCAGCTGCAGCAGCATGTTCTGACGCACCAATACTTTGTGCCTGACCTTAATTTATTGCTACTAAACACAGAAATCTGCCAATGCTGATATATTAAAAATGTCATATTATTGGTATTTCTCTATTTATGAAGTCACTCCACCCTTTTTCTGGTTTTCCCATAATTCCAAATTATTTTTTATGAATTACAATAATTAAAAAAATAACAGATTCAATGTCATCATTTTGTTAAAGTGGACCAAGGTCTTATATCTGCTTAATTGAAAAATCTATATACAATGTACAATAGCATATGAGCCTACATGTTAATGTGTCAGTGATTAAGTGTAGAGAGGTACACCAGAACAAGCTAAATGTGAGCAAGCAGAGAGTTGAGCAGTTCAGGGAGACCTGACAGAGACAAATGAGCAACAACACTAATGCAACATTATAGCTCCTTCCCCTCCTTCCTGCCATTTCTCCTCCAATCACAATCACCCCTGCATGCTTATAAGGTCACAACCCATCACTGCTGCACATTTACACCTATAACAACATCCTGCACCTCAAACACGCATCTATCCTTCCGCAAAGTTGTCACAGAAGATGACAGAGGATAAACTAAATAAGGATTATCAGAAAGGCTGTCAGCAAAAGTTTCCACAGAAGAGAAAAATGACTGATGTGAAAAATAATGTATCGGAGGAATAAAGGTCACACAGCCATCTTAACAGTGAAGGTCGGATGTTAAAGTCTCTGGTGTATCAGATCAAAGGTATTCAGAATAAAACATCCCACTTTGGATTTTTCTTCTGCTATGGTCACCATTTGATGTCTCATCTGGTTGATACTGCTGGGTATTGTTGAAAAGTTTTTGATAGCAATACCAATACAGATACATTGAATTTGATACAGGTTCCCCGAATGGTACTTTTTCAGATACAGATGTATCAATACAACATGACACATCTAAAATAAAACTTGGAATTAATTTTCTCAGGTTATTGACAGTTTTTACAGACTTCTCTCCAGAGTCACTACAGAAAGTAAAAAGTACAAAGGAACAATATCATTTCTTTAATCTGTCATCGCCCTCTTCACTAGCTAGTTTCACTTTCATGTGGCTTTTGTATGTTTACCTAACGGAGCTCTATTCACAGCGCTTTTGTCTTCATCAGAGGCAGGTAACCGCTATAATGATGACTGCTCCCTCTCAGTCCTCTTGCAATCAAATACGGACATGTTGGCAGCAATTATTTTATAGCTTATGTTGCATAACACTCTCACCAATATTTAGGCATGTGAAGCATGCTGTGTGTTAACTGGCTCACTGACATTGACAAGACTTAAGCCTTAGGTATTAAAAGGAAGCGTATGTGGACAGGCAAAAGTTCTGATGACCATAGCTTCACCACAGGCAATCATAATGCAGCCAGTCAGCATTTCAACCAATCAGACTGCACTTGTCAGCAAGGTGTGTTGCCCATTAAATTTTAACAACACCACACAAGGTCATTAGGTCAAACACACAATACTGAATAAAGCTTGCATGCAATCTTAAATGAGCGGTTAGCACTTGCAGCAACACACGAATTTAGCATCAGAAATGAACAGAGATCCAGCGTTGACTCTGAGCGGGCACATGCATACACGGACACAGTGAGGGCTACACGCTGACATTAAAGGGCCTTTTGTTTACACCCAGGTGATCAACTGAAAGCAGAGAGACAGACAGCAGAAAGGGAAAGAGAAAGAGCAAGACACAGAGCTCTTCGTGTTAAAGCTTGTGCAGTTTTCATGCCACCAGCAGGATTACAAAGTAATGAGCGTTTCTAAAAAGGATTCCATTGTTTGCAAAAACAGTTAATCCTCCCATGGACTAAAACCCATTAGCTTAGCTAAAAGTTGAACCATTAAAAAGATGTCTGCACATGAAAAAAATAAAAAGTATTTATCTAAACACTGAAACTGTTCCAAGACCACCCCGTATGGTGTGCTGACTAGAGAACCGTACTGTGTGAAATGTTCTGCTGAACATGGTTCTAGCTGAAAGCACATGTGGAGGGAAGAGGTACAGTGATGAAAAGCTAATCCAGTGAGCTGCAAGACGAAATCTGAGGTAATGCAACCAACTGTAACCTAACAAAGGAGTGATGCAAAACATACTCCTTACACCAATATAATCAACTTGACATAGTGTAAGCACATCTGTCACTGAGGTGGCAAAGAACAGCATCAGAAAGTGCTTCTCTCAATCTCACCTCTGCATTTTGTCCTTTCTGTATTTGTAAGAATGTTCTTTAAATAAGTGTCACCACGCCTATCACCTCAACAGCCTTCTGATTTCTCTATTCAGCACCTCGGTCAACCCTAGAAAACTCCCTTTCTCTGTTTGCATCTGTTGTTTTCAATTATTCTTCTCTTTCTCTCTGTATGACGTTTGAGAACAGACATTTGGGGCTGTATCCACTTTAGAGTTAAGCCGGTGTCCAACGTGTTTAGTCAATTGTTTTCAACACACAAGTTTTCCAGCAAAGAAGTATTTATTAAATGTCTTTTACTGGACAATAACAACATTGAAATGGAAAAACAATAGATGAATGTTTCCGAGGGACTGTCCAGGTAAGACATAATTTAAAATAAGCAGTACTTTTAGTGCCAACCACTTTGAGTCTAAACTGAAAATTGCTTCACCTTTGAAAATGATGTTCGAAAAACAATAGACATTTCCAGTCAACGCCAATCGTTTCAGCCACAGAGAGATAGAGAGCGATAGAGAGAGAGTTAGAGAGATAACCTATTGGGTGCCCTTGCTAATTACTAATTAACCTGTGTTAAGCAAGCGTGTGTTGTGGCAGAGCTGAGAAACACTTTAATCTCTCTTGCTAGCCACAGAGCTGTCAATCAAGATTCGGTTCTAGTCCGAATCGCTTTCCTTCTTAATGAAATACCAGAACCAGACGTCTAAATTTTTTCTTTGTTGTAAAATACTTAGCCACGGTTCCCTGCATCGCTATTCAGCTGCTCTTACTGAATCTACAGCGGTACGACAAAATAAAAAAAAAATAAAAAAATGTTTTGACTAAATTGTGAGGTCGCAGCCCATCTTCAATTTGAAGAATGCGGAAAACTTGGGTATCAGAAAATACAAAGAAAACAACCTATTTCTATCACATTTGTCCTTGCTGGCCGCACAAAACAAAACATGCATAGTCTGATTCATGAACTCATAAATCAATGAAATGAGTCCGTTCCACTAGATCACAAAAACCACAATCAGTTCTAAACCACTGAGCTATATTGGTATGTACATATGCATAGTATAAATTGTAAAATTGTTTGAAGAAATAAGACTTTTATGCTGTACTGTTCTGTATCCCTCGCTTTGTGTGCGTGTAATAATTTGGAGGGCAGAAAATCCAATCTGAAACATTATGACACGAGTCCTTTGAGAGCAAAGTAATTACTCCCTCTAAAGAGAATGAGAGATGGATGGATAAAAGAGAGGGAGAGGGAAAGGCAGCCCGTTATCCCAAATATAAATCATCTTTTTTATCTAGTTACCTCTCTTTCCCTCTTGTTTAATCCTTTCTAAACACCAGAAGCAAAATCAATCTTTTTAAGCTCCCAGCATTTAGTCCTGACACAATATAACAAAATACAAACAAACAAAAGCCACATGAGTGCCAGAGTGCTGTGGTAAACAGGTGGTTTAACAGATGACTAGGGTTACTGTAAGACATCGCTTTCATTTACATTTAATAATTTTTTTCGATTAAGCTTTTATCGAAAGGGACTTAGCAATTAGAAAAATCATCAGCGATTTATCATGCAAAAGGCAAAATTTTTTCTTATTAGCGTATTTTAAGAGGGCGCTAACAAAAGCTCAGATAAGTATTTTCAGGAAAGCAGAATTGTTGTTAAGCGAAATTGCCCTTAAGGTTGTGATGGTCTCAACTCGTTTCAAAATTGACTAAATGAATTTGGAAGAGCAAGCTAAAAGGCTAATCTCACATGTACTTAAACCTGTATTCTGACACTGAGCAGCTCCCCACACCACAGAATGAATCACATTACTGTACGCATGGTCTCCCCATCTGAGCCAAATATGATCTGTGTGTGAATTAACACAAGCATGCTAAACAGGGCAGAGGAGGCAGCGAGGATGTAATCTCTTTCTTTGTCAGCCCTCTGCACTGGACACGCACACACTTTGCATGCATCCCTGAATATGCTGATGGCTTCCCTTCCACCTGCCAAGACTATCTGCAGAGGCCCCCAATTACAGATTCTAAAATACATTAGCCACACAAACAGCGGCTATGTTTTAAAACCTAGTGTGTTGTCTGCCTAGACGGTTTTGGGAATAAGGTTTATATTAAAAAACAACTTAAAATTACAAGATGTAATTCTTAACTGTTGTTTAGTATTATTTAGTACTAGTATTATAATGATTGCATGTCACTGAAAACAAGCTTCATATTTGCTGAAGACCAAAGCACTGACACCAGCTTGTACATGTGTATTTGGTTGATGGCAGAGAAGCTTAGCGACAGTATTTGCGACAAAACGCTCCACAGAAAACATTTCGTAAATGTTATCTCATTCGGTAAAAGAAGTGAAAACGCGACGACACCTTGTACCTCTGACAGCTTCAGTAATGCTTCGACACTGAAGGGTGGAGTGAGCCGTCTGTTGCATTTTTGCAACCTCATCGCTATATGGCACTGTATTTCAACTGACTTTAAGGTTTTTATGATTTGTTTAAATTTACATCAGGTATATAAGTATTCTAGTTATTCCTTAAAATCTAATACTGGCCAATTAGTAGTCAAATTGGTAGAGAGCTCAACATATTTTGAAGTACAAGCTCTGGGATCCAAATTGTGTTTGTCCCAACAGCAACTACTTCACAGTGTTCCATGAGACAACCATCATTAAAATGCTATGAACGAGCAAAAAGGCAAAAACAGCACCTCAGAGCACACACAGACCAAATCAAGAAAAAAAAAACATCTGGACACACAAACGGCAATTAAAAGTAAACGTCGGGGAAATGAAATGGCGTGCATCCTCTCATGGGTAAGCCTGTGAAAATGGTAAGCAGTGATTGGGGCTCCTTGTGTGCATGTGGGTGCGGCAGACTCTGATGAATCAGTAGGCCTTTCAGAAATGCTTGGAAGTCTTTTGTGAAGCTAAATTGAAGTCCTTTGGCTTCAAAAGACTCAATAATAACCTGCAAATTAAAACTGGAGGCTTGAGTCTGATCTCTGAACAAGCAATCTTCAATACAGCCTTACATAAATAAAAAAGGCAGATTTCCATCCCCATCCCACAGTGTATTTTCACCCAAAAATATGGAAAGAAAATAACAGACTTGCACTCGTAGACAAACATAAGACCAGAAGACAGTGCGTTTATTTAGCTATTGTTGAAGCAGAACTCTGAGGTTTAGACTGGGTCAAGGTAGACACGTGTGCTGCTATCCACCTACTCACCCACAAAGAATTTTCAAAACATAAGACCTTACTAAAGTAGAAGATGAAAAATTATTAACGCTACAAATCCAAAACAAACCCTTCGCTTGGACTGTAAATAGATCTGGTTTCAAACCACAGAATGTTAAATATACACTGAGCAAGTTTACAAGACTAATATAACTTTTTTAAATCAACTGAAAAAACAAATGACAATTTCATTTCTACATGACTGAGCCACGCTATTGTCTAAAATAGCATCAAAGCAATGCTTAAAAGTCTTCCTTTTAGAACATATTATTAACAACTGCAATTACACTGTCCCTGCATGTCTAGAACTTTAGGATGTGTCTGGGTGTTTAAAAATGGTGACTCATGCTAACCACCAGGGGGAAGAATAATGAAGCAAGACTAGCAGGGAACACAGTGAAATAGAAACAGACTTCAGGGGTCAGTTGGGGATTCTATGTACACTGGTGTGTGTGTGTGTGTGTGTGTGTGTGTGTGTGTGTGTGTGTGTGTGTGTGTGTGTGTGTGTGTGTGTGTGTGTGTGTGTGTGTGTGTGTGTGTGTGTGTGTGTGTAGCACTCTCATACACAGTCACTCCATATTTTCCATGGCATGATGGCAATGTGGACTTCATACTATACAGGTCGGCCATGTTTTAAGTAGGTGTTTTCTTGCTATTCTGAGGCACAGGGTCACGTCAACACATACAGAAATATCTATTGCAAACCCTTTAGGGTCAACTACCCTATAGTTTATTCGTTTTTAAAATGCCACATCAGCCCCAAAAGCTACTTATGGCAAACTTATTTGTTAGTTGATTTTATGACACATGTTTATCAAACACCTTAACAGTTAAAAAACAGTATACATAAATACATCTAAAACAAAAATCCCCCTTTGGAAATAAAACCACATAAAATTTTAATACATTATAAAAAAAACTTAATCTGGTAAGGAGTATTATTTTTAAATAGGTCCATTAAAGTAGTCTCTGAATAAAACGTGGCCTGACGTCACTTAAATCAGGACCAATAACCCAACAGAATAAATGTAGCAGTATTTATGAATATATCAAGGGCTATAGAACAAACTGCTCTATAATATTCTGTAGGCTTACACCAGGCTCTAAAATCTGATTAAATATGTAACATCTAGTGTAAAATTATATGAAATTTTATAAAATGTTTTGTATATTTCACTTGTTTATAGGTTTATTTTACAGTGTAGTTATCTGCTCATGGAGTTTGCTTTACAGGGAAAATTATTCTGTTGCCTCAAAAATGTGTCAGTGATCATTTTATTTAACATTAAAACCATATGTTACCCTGCCTGTGAACACCAGGCCAAAGTCGGAAAATCTAATTCTGAGAAAATGAGCATGATTTCAATTTTTGACATGGTCTTACTCAGTCAATATAAAAGATATCAATGTTATATTGTCACATAATTTTCTTTAAATTGTGAAGGATGATATTACGTATTAAAAAGCAAATTCCAAAAAAAGGACTTTAGCTGGGTTTTACAGGCAGGGTAACACACACGCATTATTTGCTGTAAAAGTACTGTAACATCACCACACAGATGACAAGAGGTGAGCAGATTTCTCCTTTAAATAAAATGGTGATTAAAGGCACACATGCCCTTGGACTTTAAATAAATGCATCATTTTGAAAAAATAAAGATAAGCAAAGCAGTTGCCTCCATCATAATTAACTCCAACTCGAATCGTAAGAAAGCAAGGATACAAGTGTGTCTGTGTTTGAGGTGGTCCATCGGGACAGGGTGGTGTGGTCTTTATCAGGGCCGTCAGAGGAAAAATGCATTTCATGCTCTACTAGCCACCTTTCTCTTTCCTCCCCTCCCCTCCCCTTCCTACCACCAAGCAGAATTAGGCAGTTTAATTGCTCTCTATGTAACAAATGGTACCAGTATGCATTTGTGTCTGTGAATAATAGAAAAATTTAAAATACCAGTATCTAAAACTTAAGCTGAATGTTTAAGTATTCGTAATAGGACGAAAATCTCTTTAGTATTTACAACCCCATTTTCGAGTCCTGTATCATTTCCGACTACCAGCGAAGATCTAGTCCTGTAAGTCCTATAGCTGGTCTCCTCTCTTGATGTGTTAGGATTCAAATAGCTTTTCACTTTCAAGTGGTATTTCTGTGACAACCATAAAGTACCAAAAGCAAATCTTAAAGAAAAAAGCGCCAGGTAAACTAACCATAGCAGTAGCCAAGGTTTTAAAAAGTTTAGTAATGTACAAAATGTGTGTGACTTACGTCTGGGTATTCTTTGACTGGTACAAAAAGCTTCTCCTGCAGGTGTACGATGGGTCCAGCTGGATCTGGTAACTCCAGAGGGTGTTTGTCCACCAATCCATTTACAGAGTCATTGTACATGTCTTTCCTCACTCTTGTTATCTCTGCAGGTAAACGAAAAGAACAAACAGTTCAGAATCACAAAACAAATGGACAAGAAAAGCAACATTTTTTCATTGTGAAATTTCCACATTCCAATATGTATTTTAAGATGCATTTTAAAAATGCTGGCACACACTCTACATTCCAACACATTTTCAGTCAAATTCAAATTTAACCATTGTTTAAAAAGAAAAAAAAAACATATTCTTAGACTTAGACTCTTCAATAGTTGTAAATCCCATTTGAGGATAAAAGCCTATCTAGAGATAGTCATAGAAAAACTAGCGATTTGTTGGACAGAATCAAGTTTTCTTGATTTTGCAACCCCTTAGCACCACCCCAGTTGAATTCAATTTGCAGTCTAGTTTTGCAGTGTTCTTTATCCCTGCATTAACTCCAGAGCGCAGGTGCCTTGAGGGTCAATGTTGAGTGATTTTAGCAATTCTCAACAAAAATTACACAGATCATTTTTTTGGAAAGCCATCAATACTGACACTGTGTGTTTCATGGGGCTCTGGGATGGGTGGAAAAGTGCGGTGACTTTGGGGGGGTGATGCAAGACCAAGACCGGAGCAGCAGCGACTTATAAGCCATGTAAGGCTGAAACCTTTAGCCCAGCGTATCTTCACACACACAGAGCCCCAAAGGACTTGACACATCTGCTGCAAGAATTTCAGCCACATTCACAGGACCCAATCTATCTTCCCTCTGCTGACCCGAGAGCAACCTCGCCTCTTCTCCCTTCTCTCTTACAGCTCTAGGGTAGAAAAGATCTCTCTTTGGTTCGCAGGGGTACGTTTGCAGCACGCCTGCATGTTTAATATTCTTGGACTGCTAGAGAGAATTAAAACATTAAAATATCCTCGACTGAACCAGAAGTGGGTCATGAAGAAGAATCTCATTCATTTAATAAAAGCTCAGGCAGAAACACACATTACGATTTCCAGGCCATGTGACCCTTTAATATGCATCTGTAGTTCTCATACATGGGTGTAAATGCGAAACTCCAGCGTGCACAATATTACTTCATTTCAAATATTTTAGCAACCTTATGTCACACATACACTCCACTCTCACTAAAAGCAGCGTTTTAGTGTGCACTTAAAGAGCCAAAGAAAAATAGAAACTAAAGTGTTTCTGTCCTCTGGCTGAACGAGAGAGGCACAGCAAAATGCCACATTACCATAAAGCAGCGCTAGAGAGGACGCAGGCCATTAGCAGGCACAAACTCTGAGATGAGCCCTGGCTGGTAGACTAATGGTTAGTATATCCTGTTTGCCAGCACAAAGGTTGCTGTTTAAACTCAACTAAGGGGTGAAGCAGGAGTGAGGAGAGGTGGTGACAATAGCTTCCCTGTGGGGATGTGTGCTTACTGGTTCTGCATGTTGTTACTGAACTGGGGTCAGTGGATTTGGTAATGAATTTTCTTTTGACAAAAACTGGTGGGTTACAGTTGATTGCAGGAGAGAAGAAACAGATTTAATGTGAAAATAATGTTTTTGCGATTATTTTTAAATGATAAGGCATGCAATATCTGCATTTCACAAGAGAGTATAATGTTGGAGCTTTCAAGTTCTATAGCCAATGACAATAAAGCAAAACACCTTCAAGTAAACGATCAACAATCAACAAGGTTAACAAGGTTTAACATGTATCTGATGTCGGTACATGTCATTGTGTGCCTTGTTCTTTTTATCCTAACAGGTCAAATACTTTAGGACACAAAATAATGAATCCATTAATAAATGAATAATTAAGAATTGCTTTCTAAATCGTGACATCGGAAAACATCACATCCCGACGCCCATCTTAACAAAGTAACAAGTAATACAGAGAAAACAGGAGGTAGTGTGTTCACTGTTGCTGATGTAACACTATGTACAATATTGGTAAGCAAGACAGACACACCACATTTTAAGAAGCAAAACAATCTTCAAAGCCGACGAGCAGGTAAACAAGGTTTAATGTCTCGAGACACTGAATCAGAGGCCGTTTGAACAGATTTCTCTCCCTTCCTCCATCACTCTCTTGAACATTCCCTGGTATCAACCTACTGTCAAAAAACATCCCAGTCTGCACTAAGCAGCATTACCAGCACAGTCGAGATGAGCTAAAACCATAAATAAAACGTTCATAAACATAAATGCTATCAGTGGCATGCAGAGGCACCTGTCCTAGGAAATGCCGGTTTGGCTCTCATTAGAATAAAAAGGGTTACGGCGGGCAGGACAACTATAGACACACAAATAACTGTAAAACCTGCTGCTTTCAGCACTTTAGCAAACATCAGCATCTATCTGTAAACTAGTTGCTGCTAATAGGTAATAAACACATCTACAGTACTAACTGTACGCTGGAATGAAAGGGTGTAGAAATTACTCAGATCACTGCATGCCATCGAAGAAGCATAAAAGCCTCAACATTACAGCAGCCCAGAAAGTAAGCTTAAAAGCAATCAAGTGTGTTAGCCTTAACATACTAGACTAAAGGCATAAAAAGGTAACACTTAATTGATACAGAAAATAAAATGAAGGAGCCAAAAGCAAGTGTCTAAAGAAATGGTGATTCCAACAATACTGTAGTAGACGCACGCAACACAAAGGATGGAGAGCGCTCAAAGCTCTTAAAGATTAAAATAAAAGAGAGGTGCTTGAGATGAAAGCCTGCGTGCTGATGTACAAGTTTTTCCACTTTGAAGCACTGCACTTTAGATATCATAAAGCACAGCTTGCTTCTGCAGCCTCAAGATTTTGGATTAGTGCATTCGCTGCTGTATCCAACCTCTCAACAGACAATTCAATGCTACTCTAAAAACTTCCAAACAGAGAGAAGAAAGGGTTACTTTTTAAATAAGGTTCTTGTTGAGCATGTTCAATTCTCAGTCTTATCAAATGTCCACACCTTCTCCTAAGAAATGTAAAATCATCTGCCTCCAAAACCAAACTTCAGGGTATTTTGCTGCTGACGACCAGCAAGTAAAAACTCTTTTCTGAAATATTTGCTTCGTGCGTGAATTCTGTGAGCTCAGCACTGCATTTCATGTTTTGCCTGAGAGAATATTTCCAGGCAGCATTAATACGCTTCTTGCATAGACATTTTCTTCAGACTTTAAAAAGATGCAACAGCTTGTCAAAATGAGGTGATGGGAGCTTGTTTACGCAGGTAAAACATTCAGAAAAGAGATTGTGAAAGTCTCTTGAAGCAGGTGGGATTTTTCATGTCACAAATATAAAGAAAACTGAGGATTTTAACAGCTAACATCCGTTATGGCAAAACATCATTAAGATTATACACTGTACAAAAATTGTGACTGGATATGCATATATAAAGCTCTTTTCCCACGAGGAGAGCAAAAACATTTTTACTCAAAAGAAAATGTAGTAATGTATGGGTAACATCAAATAACGGTACTCACTAGTCTCAGGGTAAAAAGCTTCGTTTTTTTTTTTACTTCTCAATTTTCTTTACATGACTAAGAACTCAAGCATAAACTCTGTTGGTAGAACATTTTAATAGAGAATGCCTTCTGTAAATATCTGATCTGAAAAACAAAATTTCATAAATTAAGGTTTATTACCTTGGGCAGCCCCGTAGTCCACTTTCAAGTGGGAATAAAAATAAGATCATTTGTGAACCTGCCTGTGAAAACCAGACTAAAGTCATAAAAAAGTCAGAGATAATGAGCTTATTTCAATAGAATTTTAATCTTTGACATGGCCTCCTCAGTACAAATTAAATATATGAGGCTTAAATTTTCACAGAATGTTATTTACATTATGTAGAATGATTTTATGTAGAAAACAGTAAATCGACTTTGGCTGGGTTTTAGTAGGCAGGAACACATTTTTTTCTGAGAGGGGAAACAGAGAGGTGAGAAAGTCAACAGAAACAAATAAAGAAGAATCTTTCTCCTTTAATTTACAGCTTTAATAGATGGCGTTCTTTTCTGTCGAGTTTCAGTATTCCAATGATGGTAACTTAACAATTAGGGTTATTGCATGAATTAAATGCAACATGGACATATACAAAGCCACTAAATAGTAAGTTTAAAAAAACAGGCAATATCTTGCTTGCTCTCACAGACAAACAGTAAACCCCAGGGACAAATTTGGAGGAAACAGAGCATTTCAGTGTAGGCCAGAGATCTCAGTAAAAACAGACAGATTGCAGAGCGTCTGCTTTAAAGCTTCACCAGTCAGAGGGAAATGCATCAAGTGTATTGGAATTTTCAGCAGCAAGGAAGCAGCAAAAACAACATTCCAGGTCGGAGGGTAGTTTCGGAGAGCACCAACAACCAACAGGTTTCAGAAGTTCACTCGGTCATGTCTGACACTCAGAGATAAATCAAACACCTGTTTTTGTTGGCTGGGATATATAATATCAGAAACACTCAGGATTAAAAGATTAGAAGTCTAACATCAGTACTGGAATGAACCTGATCCCTAACCAAACACATACTCTGATCTCTCCTTCATCCCCTGCGCATTCCCAGATTGTCCTGCTGCAGTCCGGGTTTCCGCAGAGCCATTATGAAGAGCTAAATTTAGCAGTGAGGCTTGTCACACTTGATGATATGGCGCAGGGTTATAGAGTAGAGCTGATGGGGAGGGAGTGGGTTTGGGTTATCATTCAGGACGAGAGCACAACACAGTCACTGCAGTTGTTTCAATGGCCAGGTCTAGCAACAGCCTGCATATTAGAATAGGTTCCAATTTATATGAAAACTCAAGCATCCACAAATCCTTTAGGAATCAAGAACCTGTGGTAACATGTATTCTGAGATTTGGGCCTGCAAGATTTTTTCTTCAACTGTGTGTGTAACTAAACTCAGAATTTATTTAATAATTAAACATATAATCCAAACAAATATGAGATTTGATAAAACTTATTTAAAAACATTAAAAATTAATATTTAAGAACGAATGTTTGCAAATAGTTTTGTGCCACAACAAAACCTTAGGGCATTTTATTAGGAAAGAAGTTATTATTCTTTTATTGGTCATATGACTGTTCAAGGCCTAACATTAAAATAAATAGTTTGAAAAATAATAGACGTTAGCTTTGTTAAGGTCCATATGCTGCTATAATTTTATTTTCCAACAGGGATTTTTAAGGTAATTTGACCCATTTCATACATAACTATCAGACCTCTAAGCAACAGTTCTTAAATACTGTTAAAGAGCATAATGGGACATGTTAAGTTGAAACATTTGATTGTTTATTTATCGCTTTTAATAAACACATTTTCAAGTCTTTTTTTATACCACAATAAATATTGCATGGTGAACTTCATAAGGTATAATCATAAATAAATATTTTAAAATTGCAGCATCTCTGTTTTTTATGAAGTCACAGTAAGGTAACATATTATTTAACAAGAATAGCATTTAAATACACTGCACTAAGCCACTAACTCAAGAAAATGTTCTGTTAACTAGCCTAAAACTCTTAAAATGGCCTAGAGCCATCTTCAGAGTCGGACACTGCAATGCAATGGCATTCACTGAACCAGACACATCAGGGACTGCACATGTTTCTGTAATTTAACTGATTGTGCTGGAGAGATGAGAGAAACTGTAATATTAACAAATGTACAGATAAATCACCTGACATGCCATACTACTTGCAATAAAATCCATCTGTGCACACACACATGAAGAGGAGCTTAAGCAGGATGTAGAATTAAGGAATAACAGGATGTCGACTGAGGATGTTGAACGGGTGCTGAAAGGAAAAGATATAGTTGTTTTAACAGACCATCCAGTGTGTCTAGACTTCCTGCTATGCCCAGAAACACAGTGTGAATTGAGGAAAAAAAGGCTCATGTGAGTTCAGCCTAAACTGGAGTTCAAGATGATAAGCAGACCAAACACAGGTTACACATTTACTTGTCAGACAGATGTTAAGTTTCAGTATCAATTAATTCCTCAGGAACGCTGTCATGGGTCTTGGTCACACCCACATTAAATACAGTAAACAATTGCGAACAATGACAGGAAGAACTGAACACAGGAAGGACGGAAACTAACAGAAAATATGCTAAGAGAAGATAACCAATCATTCCCTTCCTCCTTGGAGACACGGCCTACATCCTCCCTATTCATGATGACATGGACTTGTGTACTGTGACACATCATAATAAAACAGACAATAGACGTCTTCCTCTTTCTACTTAAACTGCATATATTAAACTCTCTTAACCACGACATAAGCTGCTTCTAGGACAGAAAATAACTAATAGCAGTGATGTTACGGACAACAGAACTGATCTAATCCTGTGGTCAAGTGGTCACAAATGTGGCAAACAAAGAAAACTTCTGGCCTGCATTCTTCTACTTATCTTTTTCCCTTTCTGGTTTCTATCAGCTTGAGAGATGGAGTGGCAGGGCTGCATTCCTCTGCTTTTAATTAGCAGGAAATGAGGGCAGCCAATGACAAGGACCATTTACACTAGTGCTCAAGAGGGCGAGAGGAAAAGAGAGAGGGAATGTGTGATCTCAAGGTGCTAGTTTCACTATGTAACTGATCTCATAAAAGATGACTGGGGACACATGATGGCAGACAGACAACACAGAGTGCCGTCCTTCACCGGAGTGGTAATGACAGCAGAGCACTCTGGGTAACGTCACCACAACAACAGAAACTTACCAGACAAGCCTGAGTGCATCCCTGTGTGACAGGAAGGAGACTTTCTCCCACTTTTCTGAAGACACTGTACTCCAATTTTATATAGGAACACAAATTTTTATACATTACAAAAGTAGAAGAATAAGAAAAAAGGGGTTTTATGATGGAACTGCATGGACCAGTTTCAGATATAACAGTTGATAAACATGTAAGGTTTACTCATCTGATGCCCATGTCACAAGGCAAAATGTTGGAGCGACAAGGTAGAGATATTCCTCCCAAATACCAGTCAGGCTAAGCAGATCTATAGATGTTTAAAAGTTGTTCACTTGGATTCTGTAAATGAAGCTTTGCTTTCCAAAGTCCATTAGAGAACAGCGATGTGAGGAGGTTCAGAAATTCATAGAAACAAACATTTACAGCATTACTCTTTGGTGAGTGTAGACAAGGGGGGTGGGGATGACTGTATCTCTCCACTGTTAGATGGACAGAGTAACATATAAAATGATTCTGTTTTTGTAAAACTGACACAATAAGTTCTGTCTACCATGAGCTTTCAAGCGACTGTCCTAATGACAAGAACAGAAAGATGGAGGTGGAGAAAATTATAACATGCTAAAAGCAGCATGTGCATGTGACTCTTGACTAATATAAACAGACATTGCTTCAGACATGATGATATAGCTTTCTGGCACAGAAAAGTAAGAGAGGGCAAGTCGTTCAAAAATTTGGTCTTTGGTGAATTCTGACAAGGCTGTGGGAAAAACAGTAACAACAGAAAAAATCAAATCAACAACAGGCATTGTGAATCAACAGTTTAGATAACACTGCTGAGCAATGTTAATAAAATGAGTTTCATTAGCTGCATACACATTATTGGAAGGTCACCATCGTGCCCTTAAACACAGATCTGTCAGCAGCACAGTACCCAAAGAATGTTCATTATGCTTGTATAACATGCTTGTACAAGTAGGCCAACTATTACTATCCACATAGTTGTGTAAAGTATGTTTCTAGCCTTTTCCATTGAACGTGAACTGAACCGTCAGGCATTCACGCTTATATAAACGTCAGCCATTCATTTATGGCCTCTATTAAAGTATTGTGTGGCTTCTTGTCATGTTTGCTGAAGGCTTATAGATTGTGTGTGTGTGCGTGCGTGTGTGCATAAAAACACTGATACAGATAGCATTGCGCTAGTTACATAGCAGTTGTAAAAAGGGCTCATACTGAAACTCCAACAGACATCTACGTACTGTTCAGTGGGACAATGATGTCATGTGTGAGTGCAAGAGCACATAATGCCTCATTGTCCGAGCACAAGCACCCTCTGAAACCACAAACACCCCACCTCCATGCTAGCTGACCTCAATAACAACACATGCTATTTATCTTTCCATGTCTCCCTTTCTCCACCACTGGGTCAGTTTGACACTGTCATCTCTCTTTCTGCACACACAATCAATCAGTTCAGAGCTGTGTTGTTGACCTGACTTACTCACAACTAACCCTTTTTACAAAGCGAGTAATCTTCCTCTCCCATGGTGCTCTTTTGTTTTTGACACATTTAAGAGCTAATCGAGCAAAAATGTGGCGGGGTAACAAAGACCTAGCAAGCAAAGATATGAGTGGTGTGACAGCAGAATTGATGAAGACCGATAAAATGTTCATAGCAGAACAGAAGTGCTCTCTCTCTCTCGCGCTCTCTCTCTCTCTCGCGCTCTCTCTCTCTCTCTCTCGCTCTCTCGCGCTCTCTCTCGCTCTCTCGCGCTCTCTCTCGCTCTCTCTCTCGCTCTCTCTCTCGCTCTCTCTCTCTCGCTCTCTCTCCTGACAGTAGTGGAATGTGAATATGACAACAGGTGAGTGTAAGCTTCAGTGCCTATTTAGCTTCAGTTTACACCAACACACAGTTTACACTTCTTAACAGCTGTCTTTTGAACCAATAAATGGGATTTTCTCAAATGTTTGTTTCTTTCTTGAAATAATTTTTTGGCAGATGTTCTTTATCATTAATGTTTATTCACATTGTTAAGAATTTTGTCTAATTTTCTCTAAATCAATAGCAAGATGAAAACAGAATTTAAGAACATAGAAGGTCTCAAAACGTCCTCAAAGTTAAAACTACTCACTCAAACTTGACGCATTTACATGGAACATTTATTGAAAGAGCAAATGTTTCTCTCCAAAGTACCAAACAAATTAAAACATACATAAACAACAGAAGATAGACCTGAAATTTTTCTGATTCATGTGTGACCCTCTCTGTGAAAACCAAGCTAAATACTGAAAATAAAATTCTGAGAACATAAGCATTAAAGTTTGATTTTACCTATTAATTCAATAGAATTTCAATCTTTGACATGCTCAGTCAATATAAAAATGCCAATGCTATATTCTCACAGAATGTTTCTCACATTGTGTAGAAAAACTTTATTTATAAAGAAGTAAATCACAAAAAATAGCTTTAGCCAGGTTTTCAACAGGCAGGGTCACATATGTCCAGTAAATGCATGCAAGACTATATCCTGCTTGAACGACCCCTTACAGGAAGAGAAATTAGATACATTCCTTTTTCTTTTAACAAGAAAGAGAGAACTATAACGAAACAGGAACAAAAGATGTTGCAAACGAATAACAACACAATGCAATGAGTCCGATATTACATACTGTAGAAAAAGACATGGACAAATAACCTACTTATCACAAAGTGACATCTGTGTGCTCCCATGAGGCCCAGTGCACCCGGATTGGCTCACTATTAACCAACGCTCAAAACACATATAAAAAAACACATTTCATTTGGAAACTCATTTTCCTACAGCGAAATTCAAAGCTGCAGGTTTTTCATGTGCTGCTGAGAACGAATCGAAGGTGAAGAGTTGAAATCACAGGGTGAGACAGTCAAACCGAACCGCCTCTGCCAGATACCACGGTCTTCACAGATCAGTTCAAGAATCATTTCCAGCCGGCAAAAAAACAAGAGCAATCATAATTACGACCAATTATGGCATTTAAAGAGATATAACAAACATTAGCCGGATTAAAGCAATTTATGAACATGTTGATGAGCACATGGAGGAATACCGCTCTATGATTTAGGCAAACACGTCTCTTCTTCTATTAGTGAGAGTAACAACAATTTTCTTAGGGACCTCAGAAAAGCAATTAAAAAGAAACAAAGAAATGCTCAGTCTCCAATCTGGTGATGGCAAAAACAGAGAGCCGGAAAAAAAAGGAGTGTGAAGGGGTGTGGAGATATTTCAGGCAGCTGTGGAATGTAAAGGGTGAGGCCCTTCCCCCTCTCCAAAGAGAGAGAGGATAAACACTAGCTGCTCATGGATCACACTAAAACACATACATCCTTCCCTGTCTCGCTCTATAAAAGCATGACTTCTGGATATATTTTGCTTTTTGTCAAGACTGTTTTTTGTATCAAACGAAGCACGCTCCACCCCTTCCAAAAACACTGAATCAACCTCTTCATGTGCGAGCTGGCCCATGAAAGCCTTGCTGTTCTCCTCAAGGGAGCCAATGTGTGTGTGTCATGGTGGTTAGGGAGTCATAGCAGAGTCTGAATCATTGCATCAGTTTACGTCTATCACACTCACGGCAACAGTGAATGTTATGACCTGGTCTAACAAAAACTGTGCATCCATGCTGAACGAACAAACAGTAATTGTTTCATTAACTCAAAAAAAGGCTTCAAAAGTTTTAGGATGGTGATCCAGTGTCTGTCTGGCGTCAAGCAGACAGCAGAGTTAGCAGGGTACAGTCTGATAAGGAACCCCTGGGCTCGTGGGAGAGAGACCTCCCTGATAACAGGGCACAGCCTGATGCATACTGACATGACTTTATCAGGGGCCACACAAGGGCAGAGCAAGGGCCAGTACCAGCATACACATCCCACAACGTCACTGGGAGGAGAGGGAGAGAGAAAATGAGCGAGACTTCTCCATTCCCTGTGCTAACCCTGTCAACCTCTTCTTGCTATCCAATTTATCACCACCCAGCAGGACACAGAAAAAGACCGAGAAACAAAGATAGAGGGAATAAAATTATCTCTGCACACACTCCACCGAATCCTGGCTCGAGTCAGGTACCTGAGCTAATGGATCTAGCTAGCTAATTAAACTAGATGTTGTAAAGAAAAAAACTTACACTGATCACAAAGGTTGAGAAAATAAGTGTTCCTTCAACTGAAGGTAACTGGAAGTAACTGTATCAAAGGGTCCTTGGCACAAAAACTAAACAAAGCATCTGCTTGATACGTTGTGAGATGAGAACACCAATATCAGTTCCAAGCCTTCACTTGTGTCACGTAAACCTTTAATATCACACCTTCTATTTAAGGCCTATATAAATGTTTAAACTTAACACGCATATTTCAGTTAACAGGCTCATGGTGCCCAAACACCAATATTTAATACAAAAATAAATCGCTGTCTGGCCATCTGGGATTTGGGTGTAGGGATAATAAAGGTTAGGACTAGGATTTTCCAGTGGTACACTACAGCACACTGCAGGTCAGTTGTAATATTTGTTGCCTTTGGCACCTGAGCGGGAAAGGGAAGCAGTGACACCTGATGTCAGATTTAATAAGAAGATAATATAAAGTCTACTGGTCAATACTGCAACATAAACATGGAATGAGTATTTCTTTTTCAATAACAACAGACCAACATTACAGTATAACGCTGTGGCGCCATGTACAGCAGCACTAAAATGGACAAACTGCTCTATAGGAGGATTTTCGTAAATACGTCATCTTCTTCGGCGAAGAAGTGAAACTGTGATAACTCTGACAGGTTCCTTAGGGCTTCGCAAACAAAGTGTTTACAGTCAATATTAAATATACCAATGTTATAAGCTAAATAAATGTTCTTTGCTTTGTACATTTTGTAACTTTTTACGTTTAAAATGTAAATACTGCAAAAATTACTGGGTTTTTACAGGCAGGTTCACAATAACTTATTTGTGTGTAAAAAGTAAAAAACATTGGTCACTTTGCAATCATCCTTTAAAAAGCATAAACATTTATAGATACACACTGCACACAACTATTATAGACACATCCTAATAAATCCTGTGACCATGACAAGCCAAGATCTTTAACCTTGACTTCCCTCCATCGCCGTGTCCATTTCTGAAGCTGCCTGCCTTTAGCTCCAGCACCGGACTCAGCTGCCACTGTCTTATCAAAGACAGCTCTCCAAACACCCGCAGGGTCACCTCTGAAGATCACAGGCACACTGGAAACCTGTCTCTCTCTCATCAGCCTGACACATGCTCACACAAACAGCACATCGAGAGAGTGCAGTTGTCATTTGTGGAGATCAACTTGGGTGACGCTAAAGGTATTGGTTTTCATTTGCTATGACAACAGCTGCAAATACACACAATCCACTGGAGATATAAGCATTTGTGTGCAGCTGTTTCGAGAACTCTTACAAGGAGCAAACCAAAAGAGAGTACCTACTTTCAACCCCCGCGCACACGCTTTCTATCATTCAAACAGAAATGTTTGCAGGAATCTCAAAGCAAACGCCTTGAGTCAAGTTTGGGGCTTTTTAACATATTGGAGGCCACAAAAAACCTAATGATTAACAAAACACCTTAGATAATAAAACCTGACGAACTTTACAATTACAAAATACCTTGCCATCATTCACCTGTAACTGCACTGATTTGAAAGTCTGAGAGGGCTTCTTTGATTATTAGCCCCCCAGATTCCAAAATGTACCAATAACCTTGACAATATCTTACGCACCTTATCAGTTTTCAAATTTCTTCCCAGAACAGCAGAAGTTTTTAAGCTGAGATCAGAAAGAAAGGGGAATGCGTATTTAAACTGTACAGATTTTCCTGTAAAAGCACAACAGTTAAGTCTTTACCACAACAAACACACAACTGGCCCACGTTATCCTAAGCTGCTCATTTGCATAGTCCTATCAGTATGTAAATTCATCTTTGCACAGCACAGATTTACACCTAGCTCAATCCGCACAAGGTTTCAAAAACCTCGGCTCTTTGAACTCAGCTAGGTTTAGAGCGGATTTAGGAAAACAGATGACAGCAAAAGAGGAACAAAGTCCAGGTAAACAGAGAGGAATCAAACAAGACATGTCAGCCGTATTACTGCGGGACGACCTAAGACCTCAAGGTTGGGTGTCAAAGTAGTCAGCTCCTTGAGAAATCTCTCACTGAAACATTAAAAAGAGACAGAAGACATCAAACCAAATGTAGATCAGTCTAGTGTGAAAATATGACTGCACAACAAAAACTTTTGTTCAGCATGTCTGATTTAAACAGGTATGGAAAGTGACATTTATACAACTCAACTAGAAAAAAACTAACTCAAAAATGACCATGAACAAACTTGAAATGACATGTTGCCCCCTAACAGCAGCCAAAATAAACAAGTATAAGAGTTTGCCAGCCCAATGCAAAGCAGGAAAACTGTGCTATGTGGCTGTGTGTAGACATGTGAAGGTGTCATCAGTCAAACCAAACTAGTTTATCTGGTGACGCACGGGTGATTTTGCAACACGCCGATGAAGAAGAACGCAAAAACAAAGCACATTGCAGCACATTTTAAGGCCGATCTTCTCTCTTTGTTACCGGACACACACAGCCAGTAACACAAGCATGCAACACAACGGTCATCTGTGCTGTAACCGACTCCAGATCAGACAAATCCTTAAAGTAAACTCGACGAGCTCCACACATAAAAGCGTGCCATGCTGCAGGGATACACAATCTCAGACACACAATCTGAAACACACAATCTCTTTTCCCTATGGATCTAGGCATAAAACTCCACACAACGCCTCAAAAATGCCAAACAAACATCGCATAGTTGGGATTCATCCCGTTGTTTTAAGCACATGTCGGGACATCACGTGTTTGTGTAACGCTTGAACAAAAACAAGTCACAAATTCAAAGTTTCTGCGCGTGCTGCTGCTAACGTTAACCGATTCTGCTTACGTCACACAAACCCTCAAATTCAAGCGAGAAAAACCGTTAGAAGCACCAATAACGGCTCTTTTGTAACTGAAAGTACTCAAACACAAACAAAAGTAAAAATTCAACGTATTTAAGCGAAAATGCAACATTTTAAAAATTCAAACAAAAGTGACGGTTGTGAAAGAGTTGCTGCTAACGGCGCTAGCAACACAAACACACTGAGGGAAAAGAAGTTTAGCAAGTGAACACATGTAAAGATTTGATGCATTGAAACACTCCCCAAAACTTTCAGGGCCCTCTCTCTCGTCGAAACTGGAGTTGGCAAAGTTCTAAAAGCGGCCCAAACACACGCGTACCTTCGTCCAGGAGTCTCTCCAGGTGTGTGAAGATGCCACACAGGTTTGGTAAACTCGTCATGAGCTTCTTCTCGTTCAGTAACTGCATGAGATAGTCGGGACTCGGCCTCGGTCTCTCCTTCACCTCCATCTCCCCGACCATCATCTTTACACACAAGTCCTCACAATCCTTCCGCGAGAAAAAGAAGAAAAAAAAGAAAACACAAAAGAAAAATAACGCTGCGGATCAAATCCCTCGTTCCCCCTCCACGGCGTGGCAACCCTCTCCGGAGATAACGGCCGATAACGGATTAAAGAATCGCAACCCCCTCTGTGTCCTTCTCTCCTCGCTTGGTGTGGACTCGTCGGGTTCTGTTGGCTGTACTGAGCTCACGCTGCCAACCGTGCACGCCTCTTCTGAGTCCTCCGAAATGACCCGCCCCGCGCGAAGCTCATTGGCCGCCTGCGTGTAAAAGGGGTGGAGGTGACGCCAGGGTTGGACGGGGTTCGTTGGAGGCGGGGCTAGCGGTTGGCTGAACGAGCCGGAGCCTGAGATGATGGACAGAGAGCGGAGCCAATGATGTGCGTTTGCATTCACGCTGGTAGTCACCGGGAGGGTGGACATGGGAAACGCCGTGTCAGTCTGTCTTTGACAACGAGTGTTGTGTGTCGAGTGTTGTGTGACGAGTGTTGTGTGACGAGCTTTTGAAGATTTGTCGTAAACGGGGGTTTGTAGAAAGAATTTTGGGTAAAATTTCACCTAAAACGCAAACATGATGGGATTTAATTTAAAGCCCAACCCAAAAAAAAATCTTGTCACGAATTAATCATCCTCAAGATGGTCCAAACATGTAGATTTTTAAGTTTGTTTTATTGTTTTGTTTTGTTTTGTTTTGTTTTGTTTTGTTTTGTTTTGTGTTTTGTTTTGTTTTGTTCATTTTTGTTTTGATTTGTTTTGATTTTTGTTTAGTTTTTTGTTTTGTTTTATTCATTTCTGTTTTGTTTTGTTCATTTCATTTCTGTTTTGTTTTATTCTATTTGGGTTTGTTTGGTTCTGTTTTAAAAAAAAATTTAGCAAGTGAGATTTCTACCATAGCAGACAAAAACATGTAACAATGGTGTCCCCGAAATCTCAGTTGCTTACATTCTTCTGATTATCTTGTTTGAGCTCAGCCGAACAAAGACTTTTTTACAGGTTTGAAACAACTTGAAAGTCCTGTAATTTTTTAGGTGGAATATATCTTCAGAACCTTCTTTTAAAAAGCTAAATTAATAAATTAAATAAACCGAGGGAATAAAAGCAGTACACAAAATAATTATCCGTCGATTTACTAAAAGTAATTTAATCCAATGGAAACTTATAACAATAAACTCATAACTTTTTCATTTTTAACATTCAATTTTCAGCATTTTTATTCATAACAAAATAATTAAGCATTACAAATCATTTGATGATAATTCCATTATTTTACAACACTGTTTTTACATTTTGGTTTCCCTACCCTGGACGTTTAATTTAACTGCTTCAGTGCTTGAAAAAGTTAAACATTCATTCTAGTAATGATAAAAGACAATTATAGCCATGCCTATGCTATGAATAAAAGAGTTAATTGAAAAGATACAAGATTAGATTCCAATCACATATTCACATTCATTGACATGCGAGACATATTGGCAGACAGCACTATATCAGCCACGTAAGAGGTGCTTGTGACCGCAGGCTAAGCTGACCCTCTCCAGATCCTCAGTTATCCATGTGGAAGATAACTTGACACATTCCTCCAGCTGATGCCAATAATATCAAAATATCTATCAGAAAAGGAAATGCAGTGTCAGTGATGACCTTCCACTATACCAGTTCACCTAAACCAGGAAAAATCTCAGACACATGTAGGGGATCTAGGCCAGTAAGCTAAACCCATTGAGATCAATGTCCTGATACAGTAAGTTGCAGACTTCCCCTAATGCCATTGTACCTTAGGGAAACTAAGACACTTAATACCAGGATGCTCTAGGGTTGCTTGGGAGCAGCAATGAAATGTCCTTTCAATGTACTTGTGTCAGTTTTTCGAAAAACAAAGGTGTCATGAAGCTTTTGATCCGAATTTTAAGATGTGATGTCTTCATCTGGCACTGCTTAGAAAAGTAAAGATCTGTGGATATAACCTAACAAGCATCCTTAGTCTTTCTTAATGCAGGCATAATAATACTTAAAATACCGATGCTACGATGCCATAGAAGATGTTTTGACAAGAAACATCCTGTGAAAATATAACATTGATATCTTTTATATTAACAGAGTAAGATCATGTCAAAGTTTGAAATCATAAGGAAATAAATAGGTAAAATCAACCTTAAATGCTCATTAGGGTCGCATTATTATTTATTATAAGACTTTTTTGTGTGGATCTGTGTGTTGTCGAGTGTGTGTATGTGTCTCAGGATTTCTGCCAGAAATTAATCCCCACCCTTCCCCTGTATTTTCCTCCTCTATTAATAACACGGTTTCTTTCTGCAATTAATCCAATTAGCTGCACTTGAGATAAAAACTGAATATGAAATCAGATGGTTGTGAAGCAGCAGGGAGTGGAGTCAGAAAGGAGGAGATGCCTCCCTCCCCAAAAAGGTGCATAACTCATGATGTTACGGTCAACCCGGTGAGCTCATTAGGAAAGCAATAGGTGGCATGACTGTGTCTGGAATGCAATAACACGAGATCCCTGCTTTTTTTCTAAGAAATACTCGCAGAGTGAGAATGAAATATAAGCGTGAAACAAAAGAGATGTGTGGGTGAGGCATAAAACACTTAAGTGAAATCTGGGTCAATTGTGACAAAGTAAGACATCACAGGTTGTTGAGCTAGGTCAAACAGTGACACATTCTCAGTCAAAGCGCGAGTGCTCTGAAAAAAGGCATAAGACAGTCATTGTGTATTTATGGCAGCGGGAGTAAAAGCACTTATGTACCTATACGTGAGGTGATGATAGGAAAGCAAGACATAGCTTTCTTTCCCTCTGTTGGTCAGATGTTGGGTGTTGTGTGCTGGATTAGGGTGTTGACAGCATCGATGGATCCTGTTCGGTTCATCCGGTCCACAGTGCAGTAATCTCAACGTTGACCTGAGGGGTGTGAGACCCCATGTCATTCATGGCTCCACAGCTCCCCAGGGCTCTGCTGTGAAGATTACAGTAAAACGCACACTGCTTCATCACTCACTCGGCTCCTCCCTCAGGGTCCAACGGCTTTTACGCCGCATGGGGGATGGGGGACACAAGTCTTGTCAAAGTAAGGGAGGAAAAGGCAAGGGAAGGCTTTACATCTGACCTTTTGATATGTATATATCAAGGTAAGATTAAATGTGAAACCAAATATTTATTTTGAGTATTGAGCAGTTGTGTGAATGAAGTTCAACTGGGCCTGTAGTCAAGGCATGTGGAGGGGTCACCTTGCATATACGGAATGGAATGTGTGTATGACGTGTGCAAAGAGTTTGTAGGATGTGTGGATTTGAAAATGTCCAGATGAAGCAGGGTTGCACCACTCGCCTGCTAATTTAAGAATGTTTCTAGATAATGAGTGGTACACCCATGCAAAAATACCAGTTGCTTTCATTAGGGAGTCTTAATTTGAGTTTATTGAGTCTATTAGCCTGCAGCGACACCACTGAATAGTTCACCAAAAAATGAACATTTCGACATAATTTGATCTATTGTGCTAAACAGAAAAAGGAAGATATTCATAAAGGTTAGTATCAAACAAGTTATTTGGGGTCACCATTGGGTCCCATAGTAGGACAGAGGACTGGTGACCCAAAATGGCTTCATTCAGGATTGTAACAAACAGAGGGGAGGGAATGATGAAAAATAATGATTTTTGGTTGAACTGTTCCTATTTCAAGAAGAAATACTTTTATTAATCTTTAGGTTGTTAGACCTCTGATTTCTTAATGTACTATTTTATGGAAGGTTTATAAAATGATTTTTACTTGATTTACTTTTTGTGTTGATTCTGTTTTAAATTTCACTTTTAATTCCAATCAATTGCACGTATTTGCACAAATGAAAAATTGGAGAAACTGTTCAAAAATATGCAATGTTTTATGATGTTAAATGGTGCAAAGGAAATTAATATATTTAAAATGCATAGATTATAAAACAAATGCAAAGAAATTTAATTTAAAGAAGAATTGAGAAAATGTATTCAACTTTTCTTGTGTATTGTCATACTCTTTTATATATTGCTAAATTATATTTATCCTGATTGACATCTTTTAGTTTTGTATTCTTAATAATTTGCAAAATGTTCATTTACAATAAAATAAGAGTACAGACATGACACAGCTAGACAAGACGGACATTTCTGAAGATGGTATCAGCTATTACTTTAATATTAAATTCTTCTTTACACATCAATATAACATGTAATATTATTTAATTTCAACAATAAAGATAGCCTGTTATTAAATGATAACATAAGCAATCTGGTATTAAACTTACTTAGCAGGACAAACCAAACAGAAAAAGTCACTGCATTTGAGTGCGTTTAAAAGAATGTGTTTGTTGCTTTATGTTGATGGAAGAGAAAGACCAACAGTTTTGCAAGTGTGTGTGTGTGCGCGCGCAGTGTGTCAAAGAATGGCAGATGTGCTTGTGTCCGATAAGAGCGTCTGGCTGTGGAAGTGGAGGTGTAAGGATCAGAAAAGCAGAGCTCTGCCGTTTTGGAGCACCAGCTAGAGGAAAATCTCCCAACCTCCTGCAGAAAAACTATCTGCCTCCTGTGAGCTTTTCTTCAAAACCCTACACGCTCTCACACTCCACAAACCAGTGAGGGTTGAGTCCAGCAGCACTGCTGTAAATAGACTCAATATAAAAACAAACTTACGCTCAAAGACATCTAAATAACGGCCCAATTCTACTGCTTTAAAAATTGGTAAAGTGCATTTAAGATCAGTGTGATATGCTGTCTGCCCACTTAGATTTTGGGAATGAAATTGAATATTATGTAAACTAGAAAAGTAAAGGAAGACTTTTAAAATTGTTTGATAGTAAGAGGGGATCTTAAAAGAGAGCAAAATTTTTTATTTTTTAATGAAAGATTACAAATTTGATTAAATGAAATGCATTGACAAAATGTGAATTAAAAATATTTTTTTATCAGAAGGGAGTCAAGAATATCAATAGTGTTTTTAGGGTAGTTCACTACAATTTTGAAGCAAATAGACCAGTTGCTTCTCATTCATTGGTGGTCTGGGGTTTAGAGGTGCAGGTGACACCTGAACCATGAAGTCATTCCGAAATAAATCTCCATTCCGCTCATGGTTTTGCACATGCTCAGTCGCGGGCGCTGTGTTTTCGTGTGGGCCCTGGCAGATGCTCTGAACAAGAAGAATAGGTCCCAAAGGGCCATTTATTCCTGCTGCTCCCTTCCCCTTCTCTCCCTCCTCTCTACGCTGTTGCTCCTAACAATCTGGCACTCTTACAATCTAATGTTTTCCCTTCCCTCTGCTCTCACATCAACGTCTCCATCTATTCCTCTCTCTTTTATAAATGCGTTCATTCATTGACTCGTTCACCTGAGAGCCAATTAGAGCAGAGCCAAACAGAGCAGATGTAAAGGATTTATTCAGAACATATCTCCTTGTTTACTCTTGTTATTTTAAACATGTGTTCTTTTCTTTTAGCTTTAGAACCAAGGATATATGGATCTTTGTTATATATAACAAAGATCCATCGGCTTTCTTAAAAATTACTCCATTAGTTGTTCTTTCCATTTCAGAAGTCATTTACAACTATGCAATTGGTTCTTTTGAGGAATAGAATTAAGGTCAAACACATAAAGATAATCTTTACCTCTTTGGTAGCTGTGGGCATCTGAAGAAAAAAAAACAATTGACTATCTTCAGCTCCCCTTCTCAGGCTACAAGCTGGGACTCCGGGTCTCTTTATTGACCCTGATTGTTGCCGTAAAAGTGATTTGAGGGCAAATCCCTGCTCAATTTCCCCATGTGTCTGTTCGGAGCTCTAATTTACAGGCAGTGTGATCAAACCCAGATTGAACTGAAAGTGAGTTCAAAGTTGTCGAAAACAGCTTATGGGAATCACATTTGCCAGAAAAGTAAACAACACTCTAGTCTATGGTCTAGGAGATTTTGAAGAGATTGGGAGAAAGATACACCAACCAAGCTTCCTTCCTTGCAGCCACAAAGTTATAACTATTGGTTTAAACATTGTATGTTTATGTTACTATATTATTATATAATGTATTTTAACACGATTGGCTATGATCATTATGATCATGAGTCATTTACAGTACTCGATGTGGTGAGTTATACAACAAAGCTCCTTAAAAGATGCCCTGTGATAAGAAGAAGATGTTTGTGGTCTTCCTAACATACTTTAAGACAAATTGTGTGCATTTTTTATATTTGAAATCTTGCCGAGTATTTTCTGTTTTGAACAATCTAGTTTGAAACTGCCAGGTTAATGACATTAAAAACCTGTAACCAATCATATCCAATTCTTTGATCATGTGGATCAGAAGTTTGAGCCACATATATGCAAGGACATTGTGTTCATGCAGACATTGTGTTCTGGCACAGTTCACGGCTTTCAAACGCACATAATGTTGCTATCTGAATAGTCATGTGTTATTTCTAAATGTTGTTCTGCACTCTGTGTGTCCCTTTGAGGTGTTATGGTCTCAATGAAGATCTCAAAGTCTGAATGGAAATAAATTGGAATGAACAAAAAGCATAATCATAAATGTTGATATTCATAAAAGAAAGCCTGAAAGAAATAGATTCATGCTTCATAAGTGAGACTGCAGAGCCATTTTGATTCGATTAATCTCCTTCATCCCGTACTTATGAAAGAAGAGGCAGTCAAATAAATAACGAAGTGATCAATGTTGCTTTCTAGCAGGGATGTTTCACTGCAGCCAAACAAAGATTTATAAACCAAAATACTTAGATATAAAATAAAACTATCCAACAAATAGTTCGCCTGAACAGGGAAAGATGATACAGCAGGAGACGAGAGCCAAGAATCAGTTGACGAGAAGATTTATTTCATTGATTTGGTTTTAAAAGCCCAGTTGCAACAAACACATTTATTAGACATTAGTAATGCCAAAATGCCATGAAGAGTATTGTTACACTGAATGCAAAATTAACAGAGTGACCCATAAGAAGATTTTGTGGTTTTGAAACAATACAAAGTTTTTAACATGTCTAAAACATTATAATCACATCAATCTGAAAATTATTAAAATGATAGTTCATTTTAACAATGAAAGTCGTGTCGTTATTTATTTACCAAGAATCCTGGAAACTGGCACCCATTCACTTGCAACGGTTTTGTGCCAATTAAAGAACAATGGGAGCGACTTGTCAATTACTAACTAACTTCAAATACATTCTTTTGTGTCTGGAGAAAGAAGTAATGCCATAAAGGATAAAAAGGATAATTGTGAGTAAGTTATGACACAATTTAAATTTTTGGTTGAACTTTCAATTTAATAGAGCTTGTCTGGTCTAAATAAAATTAAGTACAGGTTAGATTTTCTTAAAAAGCTTCATTGACCCCTGCGTTCCTTCTCTATAGTCTGTTCACAGAGAGCCACATTTGGTTTTTCTCTGATACAAACCACAGCGGTGCGCTCCAGCACCTCGGGACACGTTCCACTGAAAATCAGCTGTATTATGAGTTTAATAAAGTCTGAAATTAAGATTGTGTAATAATGTGGATGCGATTACATGGTAATATAAATGTGTGAATAATTATGCCGGTATTCTCCGGTCTTATTAGTTGAGGAGGCAGGACTCGTAGGTGGGCACCATGTATTTGATGTTTATGAAGGCATCATCGCCACCGTATCGTTCAAAAACCTCCAGGGTCTCTTGGATCAGGTCTCCAATGTTTTCTCTCCTCTGTTGACTGTAGTCAATCCCATCACCTGAGTTTTCTATACACACAAACAAAGGAAAAGACTTGTTAACGCATTAAATTAGCATAGTTCTGTGACTGTAATATAAAAAGTACATTGAGGAACAGATGTGTCAGAGTGCTTTATTCTAGAGCTCTATTTCCTGTCATGTGCTCAGACTTTGATCACTATATCATCAGCACTCTGGTGGTTTTATTAAGTTGTAAAGGCTTAAATGCTTTTAACAGCCATCCCTAATAAAGTGTGGTTAGTGGGAGTACACACACATACTGTTTTTGCTGAATGGTGAGATCTCACAACTGTTAAGCCATTTAGAAAATGTTTTTATTGGTATATACAGTAGACTGAAACAATCCAGAATCCTTCAGCAGGCCGAGAATGTGTGTGTCAGGTCTAAGGGGATCAGATGTCCCGTAAAGATGGTAAAACATAATATCAGATTGTGAGGAACAGCCATTCTTTTTTGGAAGGGTTCATGTCCTGATCCCACACTCTGTCTTGTACCATGATTCTCCTGGCTGTCTCCTGTTTCCTATTTATGAAAATGCATTTAAAAACTAAAAATCTTAACTTAATAAAATAATTTAGTATGATTAATTACTAAACAACTTACAAAAAAACAACATCTAATTTCTCTAAATTCTTAGTAATTCGAGTATTTTTATATTTTAGAATTTTAGAAATAAATTGTATATATTTGTTAAATGAATAGGTTGGTTGAATTGAATAAACTTAAAAAGCATATGTGACCCTGCCTGTGAAAACCCTGCTAAATTAATATTTGGGGTATTTACTTTTTCTAAATATAATATAATTCTACAGTACACAATGTAAAAACATTTTGTGAGTATATACCATAAATATCTTTAATATTGACTGTTTAACTCTGATTAAAATCAAAGTAAAATTAGTAGTTCAAATCAAGAATTTGATTTTTGAACTTCAGCCTGGTTTTCACTGGCAGGGTCACATATACTTTTTAAGTTTATTTCATTCAATGTATTCAACCTACAAGTAAATACTTTATTATTGATATACATTAAATATTTTTTGTGGATTATAATAAAATACTCAGATTACCCTGATTTCCATAAAAATTGTACCTACATTTACTCAATGTTAACAGTATACCTCATTGACTTCATAGCTTTAAAATGTGTAGATTTTTGAAGGGGGGAAACACCTCAAAGCTTGCAATGATATGATAGACGTCCAATCATGCCAAATACATAATGTGTGTGTGTGTATACACATTTGGCTTTAAAATGGTAAAATCTTCCTTTTGTCCTCAAAACACTCAAAAATCCTCTTCTAAAACAGCAACTTGAATAGCCTTGCTATTTAAAAAGCTTATTAACTGTTCAAATAATGTGTTGCTTTCATAACAAATTTTCTTTGAGAGTTAGGATTGGGATACTAAAACGATGATGGTGATGTTACATCTATGAGTAGTGTCCTTGTGCTAACTAAAGGATGTCCATGTATGTCTGCTTGTCTGACATTAGAGAAACCTATCCATCACACAGTAACCTACAACGCACACACAAATCAATATCTCCACACTCCTCCACCATCCCTAACAAACAAACTTATACACAAATACACACAAACAGTTTCCTAACCTGACACACAAACTCTCTGAAGAGGAAGAAAGATTCTATAGAACCTTCATTCTGAGGTCACACGACCAATTAGACCTGTAAAAGAAGTCTGTACACCTCTCTCTCTATCTCTCTCTCTCTCTCTTTCTGTTTGTCATTTAAATGAAAGTATGACAGGCAGATGAAAAGATGGCAGTTAGGGACATGAGTCTCTGTCCCTTCGAGCACATGTGAACGTGTGTTGCCTTTTCCGGATATCTAAATGGTTCTAGAACGGCCTTTATACTAAGCTTAATGTAATAATTGTACAGTACATTTATAACTTTGCATACTTGTGGCCACAAAATGAATGTTAATGAATGCCACCCAAGTGCTGCCTGTTGAATAAGTGGGCTCTGTAGAGTAAAGAATGTTACAAAGACGAATAAGACTATTGCATCTAATCCTTTTAGTTTTTTTTCTACAGGGGATTCGTCCTTATACCATCCCAGACATAAATCTAGAACCCACTGGACACTTTTCAGCCTTGTTAAGACACTGGTGTAACAGACCAACGTATGGGCCGCGGACTCCTCATTTTCAGGGGTGACACACTGTTTGTTTCGGGTCAATACGTCCCCATCCAGTAGGCCTCAAGTATCCACAAGGGGTTAGGATCAAGGTGAGGCTGTCAATCACACTGCAGACGCCGCTTCAAACACATCTGTACGGCCCTCAAACACAGGAAAATATAATCAACTTTCTTCATTAATCCTGCCTTCAGGCTTCCTTCTCTTGCTCACGATCTTTGTCAATCTATTTACAACGGAGGATACAAACACCAGAGTGCTTTTAAAAGAGAAAGAGAGAAGGTGTGGGGTTATAGCCTGAGCAGAAAAATCCTCACCAGAGGGTTTTAAAGAAAAGAGATGTATCGAGAATGCTTTGAAGATGTAGGAGAGCTTCATTTGCCATCTGTGCATGAACTGCACACAGTTATGGTTCTGTTTGGAGACATGTGGAGACCAGACATCGATCTGAAGGGTTCAGGGGTAGTGTGAAGTTCAAGCGGAAGAAAGAGAAATCTTATTTTAAAAGGGATTGTCTACCCCAAATAATCGAAATTCTGTCATGAAAAACTTAACCCTTAATTTACTTGTTCTACTCAACCCAAAGGGACATATCTGAAAAATTGTTAGCACTTTTAATTTGTAACTTTATAGGCTAAGGAACACATGTATGGACACATAAGAAATAATAAGATTATCTTTGAATCAAAATGCATGTCTTGATAAAAGTTGCGTTAAAGCATTTAGCCCTCATTTCTGAGTTCATGATGGAAAAAAGTGAACATTTCTGTAACCCCGTAAAATTTTGTTCAATTGGTAACAGTAAGCATGATCAAATGAGCACACAAGGGATGAAGCATTTGTAAGATTCTATCAAAGACAGGGATTTGGTTTCGGCAGAAATCTGCAAATCATTCTGCCAGAAATACAGGAATAACCAGCTTGCTAAAATTCAACTGATCACATAGTAACTAACTTTTCTTAGTTACATTTCATTTCTCTTCACAATTATGAAGGAGTTTTTAATAATCATTGTAATACAAAATGTCTAACAATGGTATCACGGTATTGTACAAATGTATAACAATTATCATGGATAGAAGAAAGAAGATCAGGAAATTGATCTGTGAAAGACCATCTCCCTCTTGTCCTCTGTTCATTGTGAGTGTGAGATGAGGTCCAACAGCTGTGTCTTCCTCTTAAACTCCATTTCCACACCTCTATTCTCACACCATCTATTCCCTCTATTCTAGTCTCTTGCCGTCTAGGCAGACAGGTTGGCGTCACGAGGGTTGTCACGCCAAAGCAATGTCTACACAAGTAGTTATTTTTCTACATCTCTGTTTTAAAACCTAGTGAGGTACTTCGCCGTCTTCTTGCTACACAGGCAGCTGCCTACTAAGGTTACGTCAAAACAGAGCAGAAATTTCACAGTTTCAGGAAAGTTAATGCCTAAGCTAATGTGTTTTCTAATAAACACGACACAGCAGTGTTTTCAGGGATTGTATTGGAAAGAATAATCGCAATCCATGAGACATTAGATGGCCTTTGCATCCTTTACTCTGATGCCCTTAAATGCAGCTTTCGTAGGTTTTGGAACAGTGCTTCGTTTTTCTCTCTGGGCTCACTCACAGCTGTGATTCTGCTCTGGGGCAGCAGCTGGAGAACTGACAGATCTTGTATTTGGGTTTAAACTAGACTGATCCGCACAGAATGTTGATATTGGATTACAACACTGCTAACACCAGGCAGGGTGTAAAGAGAGTACAAACAGTACAACTCTGTGAGGCGATACGTTTTCCTAAACACCAAAGAATGCCGTCCTTGTCAAAATGTCAAAATAATCACAGCAAGTTCACTCAAGTGCTTGTTACATAATTGAAAAAATGAAAAAAAATGAAGAGAAATTTGAAAGGAAAGAAAATCTTGAAGTGAAGATAGCCAGTGTGTAGCAGGGGTGAATAGAGACAGATTGTACATTAGTACAACACAGCAAACAGCGCTTAGACCATTGATGTTTAAATAAACAAACACAACGCTGCAACCTTGTATCTTTATATCTTGTAAGTTTTTGCCCTCTTGGCAAAAATTGGGATTTTGATTGTCCAGAGGTTCAAAACAATAACAATGATAGAATACAGACAGAAAGTAACAAAAGTGATCACTTTAATATCTTAACTGATTGTTCTCAAAAACAGCGCGTCAAATTGGAGCACATTTTGAGCCTCTCAGAAGTTTCCCCTTGGGACCTTCATGTATTCCCATCTGTTTTGGTATATTAATATGAACAGTTATTAAATAAATTGATTCATTATAATATTATATTAAAATGAATGGATAGTTTAAGCTCTTATATCATATACAGTTTATTTAACTGTAGGTATTTATTTCTGAGAAAGCACACATAGGCATAATCATGATATAGGAAAACAACATTTGAGTAAAGTTTACTCCAATATTAGAACAAACAAGGGAAAATAAAAACTACTTTACTCAATGGGAATTAATGGGAAATTCCAGAGTTACTGAGATAACATTTTGTGGTATGGATGTGACATATTAAAACATTAAAAACCGGCCTAAGTCAAAGCTAAGTTAAAAAAAATTTAAACAGGTTAAAAATGCAGGAATTATGGATGTGATAAAACACATTTTTTATGCTTCGTAGGAAATAAAATTCCCAAACCAAAAGCAATAATTCTCAACCAATGGAAAAGGCTCTTAATAAAAAACATAAGACAGTTTCTTGTTAGTTTTATTTTATCTTTATGTGTTCATTCATGAGGAATATGATTGTTATGGATATGTATATTGTGAAAACCCACTTACCCGACTATTGAAAATCACACTTTCATGTTTTTGATTACACAAATGATGTGTGTATTTGAAGTAAACATATTATCTTGGGGTTGAAGTATAACTCTCAGTAATACTTTATGAGGTGAATGGAATTGCCCTATCGAAACAAGCTTCCCCTAAAAAGATTACACAACCAGGAACCAGAAAATCCAGACAGGTAACCTGTCATTCCTTCAGTTTATCATAGTTTAACCATCAGCCTTTGGCATTAAAGTAAACCAGCATCCATTCCAGAGTTATATAAAAGAAAGTGTCACCCACACACATACACATCACTGTCATCGTCGGTATATTATCTCTGTGTCATCATTAGCACCTTATTAACAGATCTGATGTGGATCACACCCCCCCTCACAAATACAGCACATGTACACTCTATTAAACTACTGTTGTGTATTCTACCATTAAATTCGCTACATAAGATTTCTCTGCACACTAACAGTGAAAACAGATAGATCAAATTAGCAGTTATCTTATATAATAAAAACTGGGCAACGTTTTTATTCTTAAGTCTCAGCACTGCCTCTCACAGGTCATGACCTCGTGTGAGCTTTACTAATGGTGCTAGCATTAATATTCATACCCAACAGCTTGATGAAATGTACCTTTGCACCGTGAACAGGTGTGCATGTGTGAAAAGCTCATTTACAACTCTTAATGGGTGTGTATGCATTTGTTCATGTAATGACAGCACTTCGTTATTTGTGTAAATGATCTGTTTCTTTGTACAGCAAAACAGCACAACAGAACATTTTACAAATGCTTTTGACTAAAGCAAAAACAATGTTTATGTCAGTTTGGGTGCTTCCTTGCATTTTTATACTAATAAAATACAGATAAATACCATTCAAATTACGCATTTCTAGATGTAATGTGTTCATTCCAATCTAGCGTGTGTTGTTTGTTAAATATATCAAATCAAACCTCATCAAATAAAATGACAAAATCATCAAAATGCAATGTGAAAGACTGACAGCATGACAAGACCCATCAACTCTTATATAATTAATTATCACATTAAATAAATGTTTTATGAAATACATTTGTCAAAAATACAGCTTTATTTCTTATTCATATTTCATATTATTAAATCTATTTCTCTGGTTTTTATAACTGCAAAATGAACAGAAATAGAAACTGTATTCTTGTTTGAAATTTGGGGTAAATTATTTAATACACAACACATACCTACAAATAAAAAAAAATAATAAAAATGGTCTTTGAAATGGTTTCTTATTGTATCCTGTATAGAACCCAAACATGTGGTTGATCTTAAATATTTTATAAATTTTGCTAGGTTTAAATTTGGTACTCTTTCATTAAGACATATGCAATACTTTCCAAAATGTTTTCAACATTGCGATATAAAAAATCAGAGTAGAAAGTCATGCAGAACATTTACATGTACATGTAGTCATTTGCCTGACGCTTTATCCAAAGCGACTTACAAATGAGGTTTACAAAAGAAGCATGTAGTGCAAGAGGTAACAAAGCAAACGTCCATGAAAACTTACACCTATAAGAAAACTTCAAGTCTACAAATAAAATCTAAAGGACCGACAGAAAGGATGGCACCTGTGAAATCAATCCTGCTAAGTTCCACAGAAAGAGAGGCGTAAAGCTGAAAAGCACACATAGGCACAGAAATAGGGAAATGTTCCTAGTGTAACGTGAGCACGGACAGATTCTTAAGAGCCGCTGTTCGTGGAAGATGAGCTGGGGCCTGAGACAGCTGGGTATGAGGGGAAACTCTGCGCCAAAATCCTCCGTAAAAATAAAGAGAGAGGGGGGAGAGTTTTTGACAAGCAGGTTTGGCATATAAAGCTCAAGCGAATCTAACGTGTTTCGGAAGAAGGGTTATTTCGGTTTAAGCTTTGTCACCTGACCTGACTGTAGCTTTAGCAGAGGTCAAACATTCACATGTCTCGCTTCTCCGATCCTTTATGAAAATTGAAGCACCAGGTATGCATGACATCACAAACATAAACAATTTAACAAACGATCAGAAATATCCTACCATAGAAAGTGACAAACCTTCTGAAGTATTTAAAATGGGAAGGGGAACAGTTTGTTATATTTTGAAAGACACTTGAGGCACATCTATGGAATTCACAGTTTCATAGAAAATGGTTCCAATGTACTCTGACAGCAATACCAACAAGTTATACTGTAAGAATATCAACTTGAGCATGAAATTCATGCGAAGAGCTCACCGGCATTTGGCAGATGCACAAAGACACTCCCAGTCACACATTGTTTTCCGCATCGCTCACACTAGTATGACAAAACAAATCCTACGAAACAAATGATGTGAAAATGCTATCATAACAGCAGGTATGTTAAAATCTTTTGTGACATTACACTATAGAATGCAAAAACTCCAACAAAACCGATGATCTGGCCAAAATAAAAAGTTTCCCCTGGTAGAATGCTTGTCACAATTCTTGTGGCTACCATAGTAGGGAAAATAATTCATACATTTGTTGTAAACAAAGATAGATATTTTGAAGTTTGTTGGGCAACAAAAAGTAATGTGGTACAAGAATATTCCCTTTTTATTTCGTACTATATATGGTAGTCAATGTTTGGTAAAAAGCATTTGTCTGAACATCTTTCTCCATGTCTTACTAAACCAAATTAATTCATCCAGGTTACTAGATTACAGGTTTAAGACTTAATAAGCTCAGTGAAAAACCACTAAAATGCTAAAGCGATAAAACACGACTTATTTTATACCCTTTATATCTCACACAAAGTAAGAACATTTTCATTATATCTATTTTATTATGTGTATTAATCAAATCGTATCTCTCCGCTTTGCTTTCAACACTAAAATGCCTGTGTTTTCTGTGATCCTTACAGCAATGGTTCAGACAAAGTCAGGCTAATGAATAAATGGTCAGGAGCACTTATGATCCGCTCTTCCACCGTCCACGAGTTAAACTGCTTTCTGCTCTTTCCATTAATGATATAAAGAGTCTTTAGGCCGAGCGTCTGATCCAGTCTTTCCACTCCTCTACTTTCCCAGGAGTCCTATTAGAATTTCAATCCATTCCACTCCGGCGATTTTCATTGGTCCAGGTTATTCGTTCCTTTATTGTGATTGGCTGGGAACGAACAAAGAGGCGGAAAGGGAAAATTCGTAGCCTGTCAAAGTGATTAAATGCACAGCCCAACCATGACACCAGCACTCTGATCGGCTCTCACATTCTTTGTCTTTCTTTCACACTGTCGCACTTAAATGCAAAGCGACATCATCGCCGTGACAAAAATCGTTTGGAGGGTTTGTCAAGGCCGGCTCATGAGCTCTCACTCTCTGTCTCTTACTGTTATGAGAGGAGGGGTAGCTCTCCAGTAAATGAGAGTTTTATGGGTCTGCAGGCAGGAGCTTGTTGTGTTTATAGACAACAAATCTCTTTAACCGGCAGAATTTAACAGTGCTATTTACATAAAGCTCAGTGTGTGCGCGGTTCAGGGTTAGATTATGGACCGCGTCAGTGGTCAGGTCCGAACTCTGAGAGCCCTCAAACATAAGGCCAGGCGTACATTAATATTCTCTGGATGTTTAAAGTTCCTTATGGAATCTTTCAAAAGTCTTTCAAAAGACCTTTTGTATGATTATAAGTCAAAACTTGCCACACTAATGACCTGTCGGATCAGATATGAGAGCTGAGTCTTCCCTAACATACAGGTGGTGTGCATTCTGGAAACCATCAGACTGAATTCCCAAAGTGAGAAATACAAAAACAAACATCTTTAAGCACATGTGTGAATCACATCCCTTTTAACACACACATGTTTCTTTATAGCTAGCATCACACATGTGTGGTCACTGCTAGCATATACCCTCTATTCAAAAAGAAGAGGAGACATGCTTAAACCAAGGAGAACCTTCTTCCTCTACCTGTTTGTTAAGACATGACATTGTGGTTTATGTAAGCTAGGAGACCGCAGAACAAATGTATATTTACTACATTTAAATAAACACAGACTTGTATAACATGTATACTGTATTATACAACATTTGTATTTTGTGTACTTTTTGAATCATGTAGATTTGTATTTGTATCATGTTCATATTGGAATTATGTGTATTTTTGTATATTTCGAAGCTACAGGTCTTTTTTAAAATTAATCAGTTTATGAATTACTAACATTCAGAAATGTAAGAAATAATAATTTAACCTCTAGTTAATGCAATTTAAGTAAATATAACCAATAGACTATTGGTATTGGTTTCATATGGGAAGTTTAGTATCGGAACGTCTCTAATAAAACCATTACACAATTACTTTTGTAGTATGTTTTGGGATTTATTCCAATAGGAAAATATCCCAGATGACACCCGACCAATTCAATCCATCACATACAACTAGACACCATTAAACCATTAGATTTCATTAAAACCAATACAATTCCCAATATAACCTTTAGATCCATAATATTTCTAATAAGTTTTTAGTAGGGAAGTTGGATATCTTGCATTTTTGCTACATACACGTACACCGTACATGATCTTATTTATTTAAATACATCAAGATTGTTAAAAGCTAAATATAGAAAGGTAAAGGAGCACATGCCGTAGCAAACAGGCAACAAAACCAAGAAAGGAAGAGTCAGACAGAAAGAGTCTGTACTGGATGTATTTTTTCATTTTGTCCCACATGACTTGCCTCCTCATCAGTGGTGCAGCGGTAAAAGGAATAGCCTCTCACTGCTCACCTCATTACCGTCTGTACACATGACACAGACTCTTTCTCTCTCTCTCTCCTTCCTCAGGGTGGATGCTTAAATGACAGCTATTAGCCAAACACAGGGCTATTTGTTTTCATATTTCCTTGCCCCGGTGCTGTCTGACATGATTCTTTTGTGCCTGCAGTGTTCGCATTCCGTGTGTGTGTGATGACTGATGGGGCGGCAGGCAGAGCTGGTTTTGCTTGACTGCTAAACTGGGGCATTTGTGGAGGTGGGGGGCACAGCATACTGATATAAGTCATTTATCATATGAAGAGAGACAATTTATATATCCCATTTTCAGGAAATATTGTATTCCTTACAGTCAAACTAATATAAGTCTTTTTAAAACGAATAGGGGAGTGAGAGAGAAAGAGATCCATTCGGGGTTGAGAGTACTCCAATATTCCGATAAGTGGACGGTTATTATGAGTTTTCAAAAGCAGATTTTTGTCCCTCAAGTCTTTTAGTTGGATCCTCAGAGATATACACATGAGGCTTTCTGTAAAGATCGGGTTGCCAAGTATTTATAAAATGTAATAATAGTCCTTCAATACAAATATTTACCAATTTTACTAGGGAGGACTATGCTGCTATTCACAGTTTGTCATTTTAGGCAATGTGATGTGAAGCATGTAAGCAAAGTCACTATTTAGGTGTGTAAGATGCATCAATGCATGATGTGATATTAAAATTGTAATGCATCGTTAACCAAATTTAATAATCAATTATCGCTACTAAAATAACAACTGTAAAACAAATCTCACAACAAATCTTTATCATGTACGACAAACAAAAAGGAAAAAAATAATACAACTTAAGTAAATTTGCATCACTATTCATTTATGCATCCAAACGACTTGATATCGATACCCATTGGTAAGTATTGCCAATGCCAATATTTGCAACCCTGGTAGACTAACGGTGCACCCACCCTTCATAAGTACAAATTCATGTCCACACACTCCCTCATGCTCAGAATAACATTCTGAACAGTAAACATTAGAATAAACATTTGACCTCTATAGGTCTCACAGGGAACACATGACTAATTTAACCTGTCATTCCCTGCATGTGTGAGTAAATGTTGGGATTTGAATGTAAACAGAGCTGCAATTCTAAACAGGGGCATAAATAAAGAGCAGTCAAGGTTTATAACATCAACCACAACAAGAGAGAAATAGAGAGAGATAGACAGGCCACCAGAGGCACACATTTTACATTTACATTAATGCATTTGGCAGACGCTTTTATCTGAAGCGACCTACATGGTTTATTGCATTTTATGTTTGATTAAGAGTATGTGCAATCCTTTGGATCGAACCTACCTCTCTGACGTTTTTGGTGCTATGCACATAAAAGTGTTTGACAAGTAACCCTTTTAAACATAAAGTGCACTATTAAAGACTGCTGGTTTTAACACAAGTATGAAAAAAATATACTCAAAAATGTATTTTAAGGGTTCCTTGTTTAGTTATAAAAATGTTATAACTAAAACACTCTATGTTAGTTCCTGACTCTTTAAGGCCCGTCTCCCAGTGTACTCTCCTTGGTCATATGGTCTAGTCTACTGTTATTGCTCAACTCAGCATTTATTTACTGCATTACTACCAGCTACAATGCGGACATGTGAATCTATTAACATCCATAACGTGTCTCTGATGACACGCCATGGAAGTAACTGGATGGCTAAAATTCTGGCGTTTGCTAAAGTCAAAGAAGTCATAAAAATGGTTTCAGTTTAGAAAAAAAATAATTTGATGCTTTACGACAATGGCAATCATTCATTTTATGCTACTCTAAAGCGGTAGCTGGATGAAATATACAGTGTTCATTTAATTTATGACTCATCTTCGTTTTTTTGCGTTAGTGTATTACAAAAATGATTCATATAATTTTCCCAAGGTGAGGGGGTTTGTAGTGGAAAGACAAATTCAGACTTCTTAATGTTCTTTTATGTAACATAAATGCAAAATTGATAGAAAAGGCAAGATATACTATATATTTGATGATGCAACATTGGACCTTCACGAGGGAACAAGAGGGGTGGCATGTGGAAATGGTTAAATAATGCATAAAAAAGTTCCAACCTTGCTTTGTATTCTGTTAAAGCAAAACATACACACACAGGTTGTCCTTGGTTTCATAAAGGGCAAAGGTGATCATCAATTCACGCAGGGTTCTAATAAAAGGGTTCATGTATAGCATCTTTTTAGTCTATACCCAGCTGTGGATGGTTTTTGAGTGTTAGGGAAGACAAAGTGCCGACTGCAAATACTGTACACAAACAGACCCAAAACTGCTTGTCTCAATATGTGATATATGCATGTGTGTATCATGTGTAATAATCCCTGCAAAAAAAACTAACAGATGTTTAGCAGGACTATTGTTATTCAGAACATGTGTCCAGAGCAGTCGTAAGGCATTGCTGTATTTATGTGTGTATACTTAAATGTTTAATACTACAATTTTGTTCCATTCATAAAACCAGCTTGAGAAGTTCTCAAAATCTGTGCTAACCTACATGTTCACATGTACGCACATCTACAAATGATGGGGTGTGTTGATTAAAGAGCCAAGATAAACACACACTTATGCTCCACAAGCATTAGTATTCAGGTCTAACTCTCAGTTCCCCAGAGTATGTCTCAGCTATGGCTGCAGGTAACAGTTTTATGAAAGCAAAGGACGCGAGTAATAGAGAGAGAGGGAGAAAAATGCTTGTCTCTTTTTCTTGGAAAAGAGAGAGAGAATAGATTAATCCTGTGATTTCAACTGCCTGTATCAGCTCAATAGGGGAAATTACGGCTGGCACAAGGCTCCATTTTCATTAGAGTGCAGACTACATATATATTCAGTCTTTAATTGAGGGCAGGGCCCTCCTGCTCTGTAATCGGGCCCTCCATAACTGTCTGTTTAGTGCTTTCTGTTCCTTTCCCTTCGTTTTAATGATTTCTGTGTGTAGTGGCCTATGGGTATTTAACAGATCACTTCCTACCCGGGCTCCCCATTCACTCCAGACAAAGTTTGGTGCAATGGAGACGATTCATCACCGGTGCATTCGGCTTTTGGAGATTAAAAAAAGAAAGAGAAAGGAGAGATGTAGATGTAGATGGCTTGTGTGCCATCACAGCCACAAAATTTTTTTGCAAGGAAAGAGGACATTACCCTTTCTGTTTGCATTTTAACAATCTAAAAAAATATCTTCTTTTGTGTTTTGCAAAAAAAGGAGAATTTGGGTAATCTGAGCCGTTTTTTGTAATTTTGAATTCTGAGAGTTATATGGTATCTATTTGATCAAAAATCCTACAAGGTTTCCCTACCACACCAGAAGAAATAACGTAGACATATTTGGATTTTTGTGCCAAAAGTAACACAATATCACCAAAAGCATTACAAAAAAATTTACAGAAATCTCAATAAAAAATATCTTTTTCCCAATTCACGAAATTGCTTACACCCAATTAACATCTTTATATTCATTTTAAAGTGTATTATTTTTTTACATTTGTTTAACATTTTAACCTTTTAGAAACTCTACTTAAATTCTGGGAAAAGAAAGCCAAAAATGATTAACAAACTATTCAATTACACTTATTTAATTTGTGCATTCTATTATAATTTGGAGTAAATTAGATTAAAAATAATAAAAAGATTTCATATTTATATAAATATTTTAATATCATATATTAACATGTATTACATTGTCCCATATCACCCAAAGCATGATATCCCACGTTCTTAATCCGAATTGTGGGACAACAAAAAAACTAAAACACTCTTTGTGGAACTTTAATACAATTGTCACGAGTGACGAAATAAACACATTGGACCGTAGGTGTCCCAGTTTATACCTTATGAACCTTCAGTTTTGATGTGGCAAAAGGGGAAGAAAACGTTGACTTAAGGTAAACAAAAATAGGGTTTGGGTATATTTGGTGTCCTACATTAAATTTCAACTCACATCTCAAAAGTTTGACAAGTCGATTAGATTCATTACAAAGCATAAATCGTTCAAGTAAGCCTCAAACTCACCAATAAAGCTTTGGAACTTTACTGCGTGGACAGTTTCCAGGGAGAACTCTAAGGTTAAGTGGTTTGCTTAAGGGCATGCTGTCGATAGAGAAACTCTTACCAACTCGGAGCTCATAGGGCAACCTACCTGAATCAAATCAGTTGTGTTTGTGGTACGAGCCCAGAGACTTAATTACTGAGCATCACCCACCCATGTGTGTCTATTAACCTGTCAAAGAGATCTCTGCTTTAATGGAAATCTATCCATACTGCAGATATGAAGCCATGAGTCTGTTCCGTGTGTTTGAAGTGTACGGAGATGGCCCCATCCAGATCAATGGCTTTATTTTATCCCTTGAAGGAACGATCTGCATAAAGGCATTAGAGAGAAAAAAACGAGACGCATGGATCTTATAAAAAGGAGTAGACACCACACAACCAAAATAGACCATTACTGTCATTTTTCGTGAAACAATTTAGACAAAAAAGAGTTCATTTTAAGGTTTTGAAAGTAATTAAATTATATAACATTTATTAAATATGCTATTTAAATTTTGTTTATATGTAAATAAAAAAATAAGTTAATCCGATTAATCTACATATTAGTTGTATATTTCAAATATTTATTTGTTCACTAAATACTTATTTTATTCATTACATTATCATTAAAAATATTATTTAGTATTTGCCACTGAAAATTAAATGTATTTAATGTTTTTTAAAAGATTTTATTAACGGCAGGGTCAACTATTTCTTCTAGTTAATGTTAATATTCGAAAAATGCGCAGACGCTCTTTGTATTTTCCACGCTCTGCCCCAGCGTTCAGGGCGGGATGCCATGAGTTGAAAATTTTGGGGGAACTTGCGGAAGAACGCTCAGCCCATCAATGTCACTTGTTACGAAGCCGTACAATCACAGTGCTGCAGGGGCGGGACAAATGATACTGGCAACACAGAACAACAACTGTAGAGCACCTAAAGACAACAAAAGATGAGAAGAAAATTGGTTGTTTTTAGAATAGATGTTGTTGTCAAATGTCTTTCACCGGACCTATATAATAGGATGAATCTTTCACCTGCCCTGGGACTTTCCAGGTAAGAACTTGTTTAATACAAGCAGTTCTTTTTGCGTCTTGCTTACATCTAACCGTTACTTTTCTATATTCAGCCCTTAAATAAAATTATTTTCTTCTATTCCATATCATAGCAACCTCATGGCATCTTAACTGAAAAATGCCACATTTTCAAAAACCCTGTTCAAATGCCCATAAATGGCATTTTCAATCAGTGCCAAGCAAATTAATATTTACTAAGCCACAATAATAATTTTTTACAGTGTACACAATATCAACTAAACAAATCTTGAAATAAAAATCAATAAGTTTATGGAATGAAAAGAGTATTTCTTAAACAAATATATATTTGTAAGCGACACCTATATTTTTGATGAATTCCAATATTTGAGAGTCAATTACTTAATTTTTACTTACATATAGATTAAATTAAAACAGTACATTTACTTAAGTTCAAAGCTTTTAAATTTAAAACTTTTTAAGATTAAATTGTTTAAATATTATTTATAATTTATAAACATGAAAAACTACTATAGTCAGACAAACTTCTCGACTTAACACAATAAGATCCTCGGAGATGTATTTTGCTGGCACTAGTAAAGCGAGTACTGAGCTGAAACAGGAGGGAAGAGATAAGAACAGTGGCGTCCAAAGAGGAAAAAGAGAAGATATTTGTCATAAATTGTGGCTGTTACAGATCCAATCTGGCCAAAGATTTGAACCACGGGAACACAAGGGTGCAGATTCTCGAGCGAGTGTGAGGAGACAGGAGGCTGAGGGATTGGTTGCCACGGAGATTCTGACACATCGGACCCCACTCCCTGCTGCCCTCGGTTTAGCCCTGACAAGGCAGAGAAAATGCTTGGAGGTAGGAGGGCTAATTTAGCATCCCTCTCTACCCCTTTTCTCATTCTCTCAGTTTCCTTTCTGGTTTCTTTCTCGCTCTCTCTGTGAGGTCTCGTTACAGAGTTAGAGGGTACTTGAGTAATTAATGTGGAATTCAAATGAGCTTATCAGGTCAAAAGCAGCTTTGCTCCTTTAGGATACTCTCCACTCATGAAAAACAGCTCTGACAAGCTTACTCTACAATAACGCATTGTGAATACAGATGACAGGCCCAGATTCATTACAAAACAAAACTTACACAGTCTTTCTTCTTCTCAGGGAAAAAGGGATTAGCCAGCTTAACTTTATAGTGTAACAAAAATGCATTATTAACTGACACAGGCAGAACAACACTCGAACGAGCTGCCGGGACAAGTTCAGGTTCACAGCTTTATTGAGTTTGTTGCTTTCAAAGATTTATTGTATGACAGAGGGGCTGGGCAAAATTCGGATTTTGAGAATGAGATGGAAATTGAATTGAACGGGATGTGACCCAGAGGACTGAAAATTAAATTGAAATGAGAGAAATGCAGTGTATCGAGAATATTCAACACAGTGGTTCAGGACACAGGCAAAACATATGAATTGATTAACTAATTTTACAGACTTGACAGATTTAAGTCCTCCTGTGGTATACTGGATAAAATTGTACCCTTTAACTAAACTGTGACCACTGAAATTACAGTATTAAATTTTACTCATTTATATTTAATAAAATGTCTGTCTTGAAATGTCTTACATGTAACTCTAAATTGCAGCTTTATTAAGAACAGACACATGAATATGTAAATTAACCCCTACTCAGATTTTCAAACCAAAATATGTGCCACAAAATAACCAAATATATAGACATATAAATATCCAAATGTATATAGATTCTGAAGACACACTCTTTAAAAATGTATAGCTCTCTCACTACAAAAAGTAAAGCACTTTTAAATATGATATAATCTAATAAATTATGCTATTTCACACATTGTTAATGAATATTATAAATTGTTTTCTAAAAATGCCTGAGGAGAAGACACGTCCAAGACAGGAAAGTGGAATAAAAGAGGTCTATCAAGCTAATATTGGTTTGTTCATTCTTTGGAAGCGTCCCGAAAATGCAACAGCTGCAGAAACAGGATATTTCATTACACCATGAGAATGTGGGCAAAAGCGGAAACCAACAATTGGATGAGAGAGGGAAAGAGAAGAGAAAGAAGGCAGAAAATGAGAGAAAAAGGGGGGGGGTGGGAGATAGACCCCTCTGATGCATTTCATGTTTCGCTGAGGCCCTCCATCTGTTTCGGCATTTCATTTGCCGTGATACAACTAGATTTAAACCCAATCGGTTAGAGAGGCCTCTTCGAATGTTTGTGTGTTCCATGCTTCACAGTAAAACTAAATTTGACACCATTTGAGAGATCACGTTTCTGCACATTTCTGCCATAGAGCAATATTTCTGTACAGCAAGACGAACAACAATCCACGCAAACGCTCGTAATATTCCCAAAGGCAGACTTAACCACACAAAAACACACAAGAGTAATTCTTCCAAGCATGAAATGTGGGACTTGGGTTTTGAAGATTGGGTAATGGTTGTAGTTGAAGTTAAAATCCCTTTCTCATTTTAGCTCTGATTAAATGATGTCCCATTAGATATGGTCTGTCTACCGTAATAAAAACTGAACTTCAGCTATATTGCTCACCAAAATCAAACCCAGTTTAATTACGTTATTTTTGTGTTTAAATTTACAGATGGTGTCTAAACTTTATTCATCCACATATGGTATTTATTCATTAATCTCTCTCTCTCGTGTTCATGACTGTTATTTCCTTATTCTTCCAGTGCTTCACACCTGTCAACAGAATCCGAACCCTCATCTGACAACTTCAATACAAGACGGGAAACCCAGCATCCTCAGCGTAGGTAAGAATCCAGAAAAACAAACGCAAACGCTCTCGTTCCAACATGCTGGAGTCACCCCGCCAGAAGGAGATTGTCAGGAGTTCCCTTTTCGAAATCTGAGTGCAGAATAAACAGAACTACAACAGATGTCCAGTGCAAGGCAAGACGTCCAGAACCGATCATCTCGCTAATTGATCCATTTATCTTCAAAACGAACAGTTCAGTAAGAAGCTTAGATGGAAGTTGTCAGCGAAGCACATGCAGAGGAGAGCCTAAGGGGGTGCGGGAGTTTGGCTGGTTATTGGAAGTCATTAAACTGGCTCAGACAGCGGGAGATCCCCCCCGCTCTTTTCCCCAGGACGGCTTCCCGTCATGCTGAGACTTTGAGCTGGAGTTTCTAAATAAGCAAATCTTTGTTGGTCTCTCTGGAATTCGGACACATTCTCTAATTCTCTTTTAGCTTTGCTAACCTCACATTCAAAAATTTCAATCCTTTATCTCCCCGTCCCCATTATAATGAATTAGAAACAGATCTATATGATCTATTTCTCTGAACTCTTTTTAAAATTAACAGTAGTTCTTACTACTGGTCATACTAAGGGTAAGACATGTTTATGTTTAATGGAATAGTTAAAGCAACAATGTACATTTTGTCATCCATTGCATCAGCATTTTCAAACCTGTATGCATTTCTTTGTTGTGCTGAACACAAATGAAGATATTTTATCATAAATCGTTTTTGGATCAGCCCTCATTTTCATTGTAGTTTTTTGTCCTACTATGGAAGTCAATGGTGAATCAAAATGTCTTGGATAAGAAAACGTTCATAATAGGATACTCCAACCAAATATTTAAATTCTGTCATGAATTACTTTACATCAAGTTGTTGTTTATGACATAGAAAGATGTTAAGAGCAACGTTAGCAACAGACATCTCAAGGGTCTATTGACTACCATAGAAGTGAAAAAAAAATGGTAATATAGGCGCCCAAAAACTGAATGATCAAAATATCATTTTTATTTTCTACAATGGTAATAAATGGTGCCCCAGAAATCTCACATTCTTCCAAATACCTTTCTTTGTGTTAAACACAACATAGATATGTAAACAGGTTTGAGAGCGAGCAAATATAAAAAAAATCTTTTTCTGTTCATCTTTCCCCTCAAGAGCTAAAAGAATAACCTACCCCACCTTGAGGTAATAATGAATACTCATGAAATATCACTCTATTACTTATGAAAAACATCAGTAAACACTATCATCATTACCTGCTGATAATATGAATTTACAGAAAATATCTCACAGCGCATGACTTCCCACCAGATGGTTGGCAACAACTTACTTCAGCACAACAGTCTGTACGTTCAAAACGAATGCCCTCTCTCTCTCTCTTCTCTCTCTTACACACAGTTTTTCATTTTCCAGGTATACTTAATGAGCTCACATTAGTATCTGATTACAGACGTCTCCCGCATGTTCAAATCTCAGCCATGCGATGCGGAGAGACACATGAGTGTGATAACTTCATTTTTAATGGGAACGCTATTGAAGAAACATCAAGTCTTAAAAAAAGGTGCGAACCGTGAGGAATCGATGGCGATATTCCCAGTGAGATGTGAGGCGGAGCGGGGAAAATGTCACAGGCGATGGCTAATGAAGGGAAATAAGTTAGATAAATTATTTAAAGGTTGTCATTAAAAAATGTCTAGAAAGAACAGAGGGTTGATGCTGGAAAGGTCAGCGCGATGAAGGAGAGATTCATTAACCTTAGTTCACCTCAGCCATGCAATTATCACTCTGACTGATCTCTCTCGCTCGCTCGCTCTCTCTTGGGTGTGAAGAAAACAGTAGAAAAATGTAGCCGATATCTCTTCTCAAAGAGAAATCTTAGCTGCCGGGAGGACTTTAGAAAAACCATCTCCTCAACTGATGAAAAGACAAAGCGAGATTTTATAAAAGTCTCAATAAACGGAGGAAAGCCTTTTTTGTTTTTGATCAAAGTCACGGACGTTTCTGTAGCTTTCAACCTGCTCTTTCTCTGCTTTTCCTCTCAGTGGTTATTATTGCATGTTTTTATCTGGATCTAATTGCAGGGGTTGTGGGGTTTGAGCAACCATTCCCGGAATGTTCCTGGCATTCACACTCAGCTCAGGGATTTGGGTTCTAATGTTTTAAATCTTTCTGGTAATTCTTCATTTGTAGGTCAGTGGCCAGCTGAGGGTTCCTTAGGGCATAAAGCGCTGGTTAATTCCAGCCAAACACACATATGTTTTGAGGAAATACTTGGTTTATGTATACTTTTTTTTGCCCAGTCTCTCACTCCGTCTACCACTCAGAGAACAGGAAATGAAAGTAAAACTCAGGGTGGTGGTACACATTTACTTAACATATGTACTGTTTTCAGAGTTCGCACAAAATATGAATTCTGTCCCTATTTACTTACTCACTTCACATTTTAAATCTTGACTTTCCTTGCAGAACACAAAACAAGATAACTTGTAGAAAGTTGGTAAACGAACAATTCTATGGGTACTGTGGTTGTTAGGTTAACAACATTTTTCAAACAATTTTTTTTGTGTTCTGCAAAAGGGTGAAAGTCAGACTTTTTTTATCATCATGTACAATCAAAACTCATTTTGTTGTATTTAGGTCAGGACTGAAGCCTGCTGGATTCCTGCAGGAGTGGCACACAGGTGAGAGATGAATTGACTGTAATCTGTCTGATTGAGGATACAAAATTAGAACAAGAAGTGAACAACGTTGAAGTTGTGTATGTTTCTCAGACATGCCACCTAACATCTGTCCTAAATGATCTGATCATTCGGTGTGGAAACGAGGCACCGCCTACTCACCAGTCTATCAACCTTTGGACCTAGTCCTTGTGCATCCATCACAAGAGAAGCATCTGACACTCAAGGAAATTCTAGATGCATTTCAATTTGTATCATGTTAATACAATTATCCGTTCAGCATTTCAGACTCAAACCGGGTCAACCTCACAGCCCAGACAAGAGAACAACAGTCTATTAACCCACACTTTACTGAACTCTATTCAAGCACACGATAGAAACAGAATCCATGGCGTGAAGAAGTCAATCCAGCCGATTAACTGAGTCCCTGCTGCAGGTATATCTAGACGGAAGATTCACAAATCTAATCTAGAGACCTCAACCCTGTGGATGAGATGCTATTTGCATTGAAATAGAACCATCTTCAGCTGCCTGGTATCAGGTGTGTGTGTGTGTGTGTGTGTGTGTGTGTGTGTGTGTGTGTGTGTGTGTGTGTGTGTGTGTGTGTGTGTGTGTGTGTGTGTGTGTGTGTGTGTGTGTGTGTGTGTGTGTGTGTGTGCGTGAACGTGAGTGCGTGTGTTTGTGTGTGTCAAGTTGTGCGTTTGCCTGGGTCTCAGGTGGTTGTGAATCAGGAAGCTTTCGACTGGAGGGCTAACGCTGAATTAAAGATACACACAGAGGTTCTCTGGAGTGGAAATATAGACTGGATAGTTGCTTCATGCTGTAGAACTCTGGGACACAACATAAGTGAGAATGAATATTCTGCATTTGCATTATAGCTTCCTTATGTGTCGCATAAAATGACACAATAAGGCTGAACTAAAGATAATTTATTTTGCAAATAGTGATTTTAAGCACTCAAATGTTTTAATTGAAGCTTCTTGAAAATTTTAAATAAAAATATAAAATAAAGTAAAAAAAATTAATACAATAAAATACAATTATTCACCATTTTCATTTCAAATTTGCATAAGATATTTGAAATAATTTTGTTAACTGGCATTGATTCACTCGTTTTTGTGTAAAATAAAGCTATTAGGTGTTACAGGTGATCGATTACCAATTTTCTTCAAAACATTTTTTATCTTTATCAGAAAAAAACATATACAGGTTTGTAAATAAAGTTGTTTATTTAATTTGTATACTTTATATACAATTTATATAATTGTTAACTCCTTTTTAAGTTAACAATACATTTAAGTGCTTTAGATGCATGTTGCCATTAAAGCTTTGTACTCCAAGTAAAATATACATTTTTAACTAACATTCTTTAGAACCCCCCTTTTTAACATGTTTTAATGTTATAGTGTGAGCCAGATGTACACATACATATTGAGAGTTGGTTCAGGTGAGAAACATTTGCCCTCCAGAACAGATGGTTCTACTTCTCACCACATATGGAGGCAGGTCTGGTCAGGTGTCTTTTCACGCGTTCTTTCCTCAGAAGGGTGTGATGGTGTGATACCTGAGCTGGGGTCACTTGCCGTTTTTACTGTTTCAGCTTCAGTAGATCCATAAGTTTCTGGCACACCATCACATCCTGCTATCACGAAATCACTTTTATGCATATCTCATATATCCATGTTCACTATTATTACACTTATTATTTTTCTCCCTTAGTTTCATTAGTTGCTTTCTGAAGGTAGCATTACTCAGGGGAGCTTATACTTTAAGCAACACACACACATAGAAAAATCTTATCTGCGAGAAGGTCAGACACAGCAATAAGCAGCAGTGCTTGTCTTCTTAGTCTAGAAGATCAGACCATTAGTCTCAAAAAGTGCCACAATGCGGAGAACTAAAGCATAAAAGTATACAGCATGATACTGTTTCTATTAATTAAAAAACAGATGACTATTGACAGGGACTTAATAGGTGGTGGGGGGGGGGGGGGGGAAGGAGATTCATAGGGATCTTGAAGGAAAGGGGTTACTGCTGATCATTGATAATAACAAACGAACCCCAAAATATAGACCAAATACAAACACAGAGCAACACTGCTTTGCAATAAAGTAAAAATGTAACTTTTTAATTCTCATAGATTAACAGTTACATAGTATAAACACACACCCGAGATGACCTCTAATTTGACCTCTACTGCACCTACTTCTCTCTTGGATACACCATCTATTTTAGAGCTTTTTCATTCTCTTATTACTAAAGTCAGACCCAAAAGACAGGTTTGGTGAGAGAACAATACAGGTACATACACATGGCTGCGTATATGAGCAACAGACATACATATGGAGAGAAGCACAGTTGGAGAATGTTTTAGAGTATTCATGAGTCAAGACTGTTATCAGTTAACCTTTAAATTGGAGCCTTTGCTTGGTCGGAAACCCTAGGGGCCCGTCTCAAATATGACTGGCTCTAAGCCCTCAACCAGCATATAATAAAGTCTGCACCTGCCGGAGGGCAAATCTACACTGTACATATGGCACTTTCCATAAATATGGTATATATATCAGTTTTGGCACTGAACTACAGGCTATGTCAAACAAATTTTAACATAAACTAACAGTAGCAGGTAAATATAAAAAATAAGGAGCACTCATATTAACTATGTGCTAAAAAACTATTTTTAATTTACAGTCATCAACAATTGATTGTTTACCAACAATCTTCAAAATGCTTTCTTGTCTGTCTTTTAACTGGTATACATATATATGAGAATATTTCTCCAATTCTTGCTTCGCTTCACTGGTTGTCTGTACATTTTAGGATTCAATTCAAAATTATTTTATTTATTTTTAAATCCTTAAATAGTTATCCCATTATAGATTTCTTATCTGCTACACCCATACATATCATCTCGTTCTCTCGGGTCAGCTGATCTGTTCTATTAAATGTACCCAAAACAGAGTGCAGAAACAGAGGGGACCCTGCCATTGAAGTAGCAGCTCCTAAACTGTGTAAAGATTTGTCCCTGACAGGCCTCTTCTTTGTCTTTTTACAAATCATACCTTATACACAAATTTGGTTCTTCCTGGCCTTTGAGACCTGTTGTCATTTTGTTTATTTGTCTATTTAATGGTTTCTTAAGTTTTATGTCATGTTTTATTGAGTTTTAATTTCTGTACAGACCATGGTTCACTTGTTTTTTTTTAAGTCCTTTATAAATAAAGTTTGAGTTGTTTTGAGTTCGGCAGGAAAATGGACGTTGAAATGTCAAGAGAATGAAAAACCGATGACAGTATTGTCATTTTTTGGTTAACTTTAAGCAGTTCCTTAATTTTAGCTACAGACAAACTATTTCAAAAATTTTGAGCAATTGAAAGAAATTTTGATATGGTCTAAAATAATGCTTATGGCTGCAAAAATCTCTAACTTTTTTTTAATAATTGGCGCTCAACATTTTCCAAAGCACCTACTTTCACAGACCATTTGTTGCAAAGAAATAAAACATGTAAGACTTTTAAGAGTTAAGGCCCTATTTGTAGCCTCTCAGTGGAAACTGCTATATATAAATTGACTGTCTGTGTTAAAGCGATGTCATTAAGGGCTATGAAGCATGCTGGGACGGGGCAGACGAGCACAGAAAAAGACAGAAGTGTAAGGACGGGTTGACAGAGTTCTTCTCCTCTCTCAGGGGGCAGCAGTGTCAGAAATGATGAATTTATCACTGCTGTAAATGTCCTGCAGGAGGCCAGATTTGCTCAAATCCCCCTTGAGGTAAAGACACGTGACATTAACAGATAAATGATGAGTCTTGGGTACGACACTTATATGAGACTCAAATACATGTATGCCTGTTTTGTCTGTAGAAAAATTTTTAGATTTTTATTTTTTAAAATGCTTTTTCATTCGGTCAAGAATGTTAGTAACAGGCACTCATTTATTAAGTTTTGTGTCCGTACACTAGAAGTTAATGGCTGCTAGTGCTGTTCAGTTGCCAACTTTCTTCAAAATATCTTCATTTGTGTTCTACAGAATAAAGAAAGTCAAACAGGACCCTTTAAATCTCTTGAACATGTACTATGCAGTGTGAGCACATGTCTATTAAATTTAAAATGACAGGAACATAATAGGAAAAACTGGTGTTGTTAAAGTGCTGTTCAAACCAGTATGCCTTTCTTTTGTATTTTGATGAAAGTTGCTATCTGAACAGCAGTGGCACCCTTTCCATTTTATAATTTCCAACAAAAAACAAAGCAAATGCAAAGGTACCAGTTGCAACATTCTTCAAAATATCTTCTTAGGTACCCTGCAGAAGAAAGCCATGCAATTTGAAAATAACAAGAGAGTGAGTAAATGGTGACTGAATTTTCATTTTTGGTGGAACTATCACTTTAACAGCCCCACTGAGACGAACACACATGCATGCAGTCCAAGCACAGACCCACCACAAAGACATTACCCAACAACCCCTGCACCCCTGAACCAACCATCTTAAATGCCCTGGAAACAAATGGTTCTTGTATATAGAATAAAAGCCTACTGGAGACAGGCCAGCCCCTCCTGTGTGTGCGTGTGTATGTGTGAATGTTGGTTCTTATCAGACCTGTCGGCATTGCCAGCGGGAAGATTCATAGGACCAAAAAAATTGTTTCCCAGCAGGTCGTCTGTAGATTAATGTGGAAAGCAGACTAACAGCACAAAGATAATGCAGGCCAATAAAGAACACACACACACACTGAAGCGGAGCACAGGAGTGTAGCAGGGGCTAACAGCAGAACAGCTCGGGGTCGTTAAGCATCATTAGTGGGACATTTGTTCACACACATTTGTCAGGAAGCTTCTTGCTAAGCAGGGAGTGTGTTTTCCTCAAGGAGTGTGTACTGGACAGAAGCAAGCAGGCAGGAAATGAAGTTACTGCCGTGTGTGTGTAATCTAGTGCATGATGAAGCAGATCTCTTTCTCATAAGAGACGTCATCGGGTTTGATTAACAATAGGACTCATCCCAGCCGGAAAGCAACGGAAGCGTATAAACTGCATCTGTGATTCACAACAGACACCTTCGCACACGCATAATTTAAAATCCGCCATTTTCAGTAGTTCTTTACAAGTGCAGCAATACATAAACATATGTGCTCACACATGCACAGACATAAAAGTCCTTCATTTCTGAAAACAGGAAATAGTCTAGCTGGAGCTCAACTGACCCCAAACAGCCGTAGAAAGTAAAATAACAACTTGGGAAAAAAATACGATTTAAGTACGAGAGGTTACAACCTCCTGATTTATAATGATATAGACAGACTGAAACAAAATGGGGAAAAAACACACACAAAGTTTGTCGGAGTCAAAGAGTTCAATGGCTTAGAATGGAACTACAAATATTGGTTGAAATATATATAGTGGAATAGTTTTCCAAAAAATTAAATACACGAAAACCTCACAAAACACATAAACAATATTTAAACAATTAAAGGTTAACTATATTTCAATTATAATTGAATACGAAAGCATTGCAACCAGTGCATAACAAAATCAGCTTAAAGTATGTGTTAAAAATGTATTCACACATATGTGTTGAGTGTTAGACAAATGTGACCTTGTGAGAAAATCCAAGATCTAACAGGCACAGCAAGGCGTAAGGGAGCAAGCACACACACACACACACACACACACACACACACACACACACGCACACACACACACGCACACACATCAACACAGTGCCAACAGCTGCATCCTGGGAAACAAAGGACCACTATGTAGACACAGTTTCCCTCTGGCCACTCTGCCACTAGGCATGAAAACACACAGAGTGCTTACATTCCACACACATTCACACTGTACAAAAAGTTGCCCGAGAAATACTCTGAGAGCGAGCCAATACACAACCCCCAATTCTCCCGGAGGAATCCAGCAGAGTAAAGCGGATCATTTAAAGCCTGAGTTAAAATAACCACACATCTCTCCTTTAAACACACACAGACTGTTTAACTAAACTAAAAGCCTAAAAACCGTCCTAAAAAATTTGTTTTTATTACTGCAAACTAAAGAAAGCAGATACACGACTTTGGCCGGATCTTAAATTATGTGTTGTACAAAACAGCATTCTGAAATGAAATGAAAATCAAATGTTGGCAACTGAGATTTCTACCGTAATAGGAAAAATAAAATGTTAGTCAATGGCCCCGCAGAACGGTTTTCTTTTCCAAATTTTTCAAAATACTTCCTTTTCAGTTCAAAAGAACAAAATATAATTTTTCTACTATTGTAGTCAATTTTGCCAACTCCTTGCTTTTCTACATTTTTCAAAATATCTTAATTTGTGTTAAAAATTCTACAATCATAGTCAAAGATGGCACATACATTCACTTGTTACTTACTTCCAAATATCTATCTTTGTGTTAAACCAAACAAAGAAATTTGCACAGTTTTGGAACAACTTTAGTGTGAATCGTTTATAAAAGAATTTTCATTTTATAATTCCTTTAAGTACTATATATGTAATCTCATGCAACTACTCACTCTTTCTTTTATATAACTAAATAAACCTGATTAGGTAAAATGACACAACAACTCGACTTAAAATATTAAATTGTATACATTTTTCTAAACACAACCTGGGACCATGAAAATATCGGTGTTGACGAAACACCAATTTGCTTATTGCTCTAGTTAACAAGATGCACAATGGCTTACCGCCAAAGGAAAACCAGACGCAGACGAATCTGTCTGTAGCGAATCTGCCCTAAACTGCGCCTTTAAACCATGTTTTAAACACTTAAGAGACGTTACCTACTGCTTATTCACATAGGAGATTAGCAATGAGCCTTTAGCTAATGAGAGAAGCTTTCTCTTTTCCTTCAGCTCTCCTTCTTTTTCTCAAACAAAACATTAGCTGGTAATGTAACGGAATTAAGAAGACAATAGATTCAAATTGGATATTGACTAGGGGAGTGAGGTGGCAACGTTTCCACTGGTTAAGCCTGAGATGAGGTGATTGATCCACAATGCTTGTCCTCACGTCTGGAGATGTCTGGCAGGACTATAGTCTGCCCGACAAAAGAAACCTGTCCAGGGCCGGCGCGGGCCGAACAGAGAATGTTCATGTCAGTTCGGTGAATGACGTTTCAAAGGTGATGGATGTCAATTGACAAATAAAAACACAAGGACATTTCTATATCAGATTAGTTAAGAAACTCGTATTTGCAGGCAAAGGGTCGGCACAAAGCGTTCGATAATGATGCTGAAAGTTCAATAAGAGATACTGAGTGCAATAGTGATGGCTGCTGATCTGAGACCAGCTTTAAATATCAGAGCTGAAGGCTTTAATTCGGAAAGACAATCACTGATAGCCATCAAGCCGAGAGGGGAAGGAATCAATGTTAAGTCAATGTTAACTGTCAGGGTTTTTCTATGGGGCCAAATTAGTGATCAAATTAGGGCATACAAAACTAAATGGTCCAAAACTTAAAAATGTAGGAATATCAAATTTAAAAATATAAATTTGTTCCCTACACCAAATAATCCAGTGTTTTTTTACACCTAGCATAGGTTAAAATCATACTGTATAACATAAATCACAACAATGTTTTTCCATAATGGTCTGAATAACTGTAATAACAGGTCTAAGCATATGTGATGTGGGACTTGATGTGATGTGATGGCTGCTTACTGTTCATGTTTTTGAAAATATTCAATATGGGGAGGATCTGTCTGTAGTATGGCACCAGAGCCTCTCCCACCATCTCTGCTGAAACAACCAAATGCTGCAGAACCTTAAGCGTGGTACAGATGACCTGCCTGATTCTTGTGTTCAGAGCATCTGCAGATACAAAGACAGAAAAATTACAACTGTATTATTATAAAAATGTCAGCCTGTGGTATTTAAAATGTTACTTTTCAAGTAAAAGTTATTCAATGTTTTAAATCTCATAGAATTTCCTAGAAGAAATTCAGTTGGTTAAATCTCATAGAAGGACAATAGACCTCTATGGAAGTCAGGGCCAAACAGGGCAGTTACAAACTGATCAAAAATAAATATATTTACAAGAATGTTAGCAAAGAGGCCTGAAATTTCTATTTTGTTTGACTGATCCCTTTAATACAATAGAAATCGCAAAGTCTAAAATGTAGAGAGAGTATTGATTGGTTGGCTGGCTGGCTTAGGAAATTCTTTGGTTGCAACTGTGAAAGCTTTAAAGCATGTCCGTATCCAACATATAACGTATAACATCCTGTCTACCAAAGGCGCTTCTGTCTGTTACATTTTTTTAACCATCTTCGTATCCTACAATCCTATGCATTCAGTTTGGTGGTTGGTCAAAAGCATAAAGAGTATTTAACAATAAGCTTTAAATGGGTAGTTATCCCCAAAATAACAAAAAACATTTATATTATATTTTATGTTCTGTTGAAGACAGGATGAAATAAATTGAAGAAAGTATACGACAGCAAAAAGTTATGTGGTAATTTAAAGCACTATTTTATTTTGCCCCCATGGTAGTTAATGAGGTACAGAGACTATAGAATAAGTCAAGTCAATTTTGAGAGAACTTTTCACTATAGTCAAGTTCTTCTCTTAATAACTGAGTACCCAATAGCTTTTACTCTAAATAATTATATGTACCTTTTAATAATACACACATTCACATCTACACAAAAAAACTGAAACAGATATTAAGAATGTTTTGCAACACCCAAACATCTGGTGGCTTGGGTTATTAAAGAAGTTCTTGCTTTTAAATGACAGGTGTACTTGTCGTTCCTATTTACGTCTTGCTCTTTTATACACCTGCCCATACCTACAGTATATGAAATTCTAATTACCAAATAAACACAGCGCACTGTTTTCCAATGGTGTGACATTTGCACCGTGTTTAATAATTCATGGTGTGTGACTCGTCTGGAAGAGTGAAGATCTGTTTCTAAATCTCTCTAAATAAAGGAACCATTAATTCCTCCCCCATATTAGGCTCTAAAAATGAACGACCTCATATACCTTTTCCTTCTCCAAATACCAGAGGTCCACGACATTTAGATGCTTTAGTAATTGAGTTAGTTTAACTTCTCATACAAATATATCAGCGCCTGGCCCTGCAAGAGAGCCATAAGAAAGAAAGATCACAGAGGAGTCTTTAATATCTCAATCACCTCTCCAAGACATCATTGAGCTTAAATAGAAAGCTGGCCTATTCTGTATGTGTCAGGTCATCATCTTTCAATTGCCAGTTCTCTTATTCCACATCCATGAGTTTTATTAACTAACTCTATTTATTCTTTCTTCTACCTTAAAGATTAGTCTTATTTTTGACACTCACTCTTGGTGGGTATGATGAGCTGTGGGACAACAGGAAGGATCTTACTGCCACCATGTTCCAGCATGTCATGGATTCCCTGGCGAGCAAAGAACTCATATGGGTGAACGGTCTCGCATAAACCGTCAAAGAAAAGAGGGAGGTAGTGATGGTAGTCCAGTTTTTCAATCTCCACCTGTTGAAAACACAAATACACAAGCTGTTTCAAAGTCATGTATGAGCTGCTTGAAATGACTAGAGGGCAAAGATTTTGTGTGCTATGAAACATGTGTTTGCGTCTGTCCTTATATTAGTAACATACTTTTACAACCTTCGATCCACAGAACAACCTTCCCCCGATTTGTGCCCCCAAGCATGTCGCCACACATACTGGAGGGGAGACTGGAGGCAACAGGTGGCCAGGGACTTTAGATCACTCAAACATGTGACTTCCTTTTGGATCACACGTTCACAGCTGTCGGAATGGACATGAATAGACAAAGGCATGTAGCTCGTCCTTGACAATTTGATAAAGTCACACACACTACTGGCACTTGCCATGAATAGGGTACTTAACCTTCAGGAAATGTTGTTTGTTAACCTCGGAGTTAATCTAATGTAATATGTGCTGCTTTATTTAACATAGCTTTAGGGTCACTTAAAATGTTCCTTGTGACTTTATACACATTTTGCTTTTAAGGTTCTTCAATGTCTAATATTATATAAAGATTGTATGGTTGTTGACTGAATGGCGACTGCACCCATTCACTTGCATTGGTTTTGTGTCCATACAATAGAAGTGAATGGTAGCCACTGCTGTTCGGCAGCCAACATTCTTCCAAATACCTTCTTTTGCATTGTGCTGAAGTAGACAGAGCTACACAGGGTTTATTAGATGATGATGTTTTTTTATTTTTGAAAGAACAATTTGTTTTTAAATGTATTTCACATTGAAGAAAATCAGTCAATATGTTTTCAATAGGGACTCCCTTAGTACTAAAAGTTATGTTGTATTTTCAGTATATTTAATATATTATGTTATAGTATGATACAATTTTATTTAATGTAATGAATATAATATTATTTAATAGAGAATGCTAATTAATTAATAATGTTTCATATAATTTAGCATAATTTCCATAAATACAAATTGATAGTTTTGATTATCAAAGAACAGGTTTATATGGAACAAGAAGGTAAATGTTTTAAATTGTAACATAGTGTTTAAATGTTGATATACTTCCTATACATGATTTTAAATAATTGTGAACAACATTAGTTTTGTGTTGTTTTTTACAACTAGAAAATTAACTGCTGCAGATTGAGCCACATATTCATTTATTTGGGAACAAATGTTGACTATAGGTTTTTAGAAACATCATTTTTCCGTAAACATAGGACAAATATTGGTTTGCGCATTTAAAAAAAGTCATTTGCAGGTTTGAGTGCATGGTTGAATGTTTGAGCCAGATGAATAGAGTCAACGTACTTAATTTCAAAATTACTTTGAAAACAGATTTGGATTACTCACTCATTATGTTTTCACAAACTAAAAAAGTAAAAATAACAGCATTTAAGACCATTTTTTTTACCAAAAATCACAGGGAACTTATTTGTGTATTTACCATATTTGAATAATATGCCTGCAGCATTTTCTCATTATTTTGCTAGGTGTCAAAACATTGTTTACACTATGTCTGTTTTTGTATCCTCTCTCAAGATTAGTAGATTTTTTTGAGTATTTTGTGTGTCTGAGTATTTGGTGTGTGTGTGTGTGTGTGTGTGTGTGTGTGTGTGTGCGTGCGTGCGTGCGTGCGTGCGTGCGTGCGTGCGTGCGTGCGTGCGTGTGTGTGTGTGCGGGTGTGTGTCACATTACTCTTCTATAACTGCTCTTTGTAGTTGCTGCGTCACAGATACCTGAAGCTCAGAGCTTGAAAGTGGCTAGAACTCATCAAACCCCTCCTAAGAGATGAAAGCACCGCCACATTCAAAGCTTAGCAAGAGGGTTGATTGCTTAGAGCCAATTTACTGGCTAACCTTGACCTTTAATGACATGGTCAAGATCAGCTCGGTGAGTCATACAGCAAGACTCAAGCAGAAAAGCAAATATGTGCAGAGCGCTGCAGAAAGATGATATTCTCTCTTTCTCTCTGTTTAGTTTCCTTATTGCGCACACACAACTGAAACCAGGTATACAGGGGTTTTGAACAAGGAGAGCAAGAGATGCAGCAAACCACAGACAGATGTCTCACATCACTAGGGTGATGTCTTTGGGATACAATCTCTGCCTGTAGCATTAATCACTGACAAAGTGTGTGGTGTGTGTGTGCGCGGGCGTGTGTGTGATAGAGAGAGACAGAGAGGTTATCTCCAAAGGAAGTCTACAAGGCTATAGTTGTACATGAACACACACAACCATGCACACACACACACACACACACACACACACACACACACACACACACACACACACACACACATGCACGCATGCACACAGATGTACACACATGGTTTTTGATTAAATATCTCCTTAGCCACTGTGACTTCAGAACCAACACATACATTTATTAGACATCAATCTTTTGAGTCATATTTTAAAACTCACCCTCCTACAGATTTAAGAAATACAACAGCCTGGCAAGAATATACTTCACAAAGTCATGACATTATATTTCATTGGACAAGAAAGGAAAAGCAACGTGAGACTAAGTACAGTCCATTCAATAGTTCTGATCAAATTGAATATTCCTAATAATGCGTTCTGCATTCTGATTTGAATTAAATTACAGTTCTGTATCCTATTCTTAAAATAGCCATCCTTAAATAATTATTTTTTTCTGTCCATGGCAGTCATTTTCCATGACATCATTTTCATCCAAGCTCTCCTATCAAACCCGACTCAAGCTCCACCTCACAAAGATCTGTCGAGTTTGTTATAAAGCACACCTGATGTTAGCAGGTTTTCACAATGTCCATAAATCTCCTTTAAACTAAACTTTATGTTCCTTTAATCTCATTAAAAGGCCACTTTTTATCTGTTTGTATGTGTGACTGCTTGTCGTTTTAAAGGGTAATTGTACATCCCAAGCTTTCGTATAAATCTTGCGTCTGTCACACCATTTGTGCAACATATTGATTTAGAGCAGCTGGAGGTGTTCAAGGAAAGACAAATTGTTTGTCACAATTGCAAAAACAAAGAAATATGAGGAGTGTCATGCATGCTGCGTATGTGACACATCCAAAACCACAGAAATCTACATAACCACAAGTCCAGTGCAATGAGACAATTTGGGGGGAAGACCACACATAACCAGAGATTTTAAACTTTGCCATGCTAGGCACCCACCTTTATTTCATAGAGAAGCATTACAGTTATATGTAGTATAAATAGCAAGTGCGAGAATATGATAAGATATATTAAATATGGGGGCAGTCGTGGCCTGGTGGTTCGAGTCTTGGACTCGTAATCCGCAGGTTGCAGGTTCGAGACTCGGAACCAGCGGGATACCACAACTGAGGTGAGTCCCTTGAGCAAGACAACGCCCTCCCCCGACTGCTCCCTGGGCGCCGCAGCATGGCTGCCCATTGCTCCGGGTGTGTGTTCACAGTGTGTGTGTGTGTGTTCACTTACTGGATGGGTAAAATGCAGAGCACAAATTCCAAGTATGGAACACCATACTTGGCACTACGTCACTTCACTTCACTTCACTACAGTGTGTGCCTTGACCTTCACCTTAATATAATAATAAATATTTTGGGGGGACCCCTTAGAACATTTTGGACACACACTCCGGTTTTAAAAACCCTGACCTAGGCGACTATTTCCAGGTTTTTTCTCATTACCTTAGGAAAAAAATAGTAAAAGTTTGTTACACAACAACACATATACGTATACATTTCTTTGTTGTGCTGAACACAATTAATAGATTTAATTGTTATGACCCATGTCATAATTGACACCGTTGATAGATTTTAATGATATCAATGGTGTCAATGGGGTGATCATATTTTTTTGTTGAACTATTATTATAATAGATCTTTACAAAAAACACAGATCCTTTAACTGAATGTGATATATGCTTAAAAAGTGTAATCAGGTAAAATAAGTCAAACTTAAAAAGAAGTTGATAAAGGGGTCATGAGTGAATTAGTTATGACGACAGCAAAAGATTTTAGAAGCAAATTTGTGTCCACAAAAAGTGTAGGTTCAGAACAGAAGTCAAATAAGAAGTCAGTGAAACATGAAAAGTGCTGGTCTCACTGAAAGACATTCTGTCGAATGGTTGCAATTATGATCCTTTTGGAAGCCATTAAAACCGTAACTGCAGTGAGCTGTGTTGCTGAAAGTCTTAATGCCTGACAGACTGGGCAGAAATACAGGGAGGTAAAACTAAAGCTGGGCAAGACAAACTTGTTTGGATCGGAGGTGGTGAGTCAAAGCTAAATTCGGTGGTGAAGATGCCTTCTGGCATTGAGGTAAAGCGCCAAGAGACACACGGCAAGGTTTTATGCGCCTGCAGCCCATTCATCCAAGCATGTCTAGCACAAAGACACCTCGGGGGAGACCGGGCACCCCTGTGGCAGCTATTGCGAAGATGAACAACCAAACTGTCCACTTGATTTTCTTCCAACCTAGGACGTGGCACAGTGAAACAAAGAAATCATAACAAAGAGGATGACCACAAAAATAGGCTAGAGGGGGTCTACGTGTCGACTCTACACCTACATTAGGTCAAAATAAAACAGATGCAACAGAGACATGATGTCATTGAGAACAACTCAAATCTCAATGTGACAGTGGGTTTGACCGGCACCACACATTCTGATATTTGAAATTGGCCTTCCATTTGTAAGAGGAGGTAAATGCTCAAAGCACTGTCCTGGCTAGAAGACTGTGACCTGTACAAGTGAAATATGTCACTGCATTCAGGGGACCATGAAAAGAACCTGACATCGTTTCTTTCTGTGTGTACAAGGAATACATGTTTTTCTCTAGCATGAGTTTATAATCCTCATTCTGACTGGACATCATGTTTCTTTGGAATGGTTGTTGTAAATATCACGAGCTGTCATGCAGGTGCATAGAATAAGAAAGTGACCGAAAAGATACTTTCACTCTATCTACATATAGTACAGTATTGATCACATGCTACACACAAAATATAATCCAAATATATTTTGCACAGCTTCTGAAGAGAAATAAAAGACTTTCGGGAACACAAAGGGCTTTATTCGGGAAACAGGAGCAGAACAAATTTCTTTCTAAATGGCTCATAAATCCATTCTCACGTAAATTTCCGTGCAAGTCAAACGTGCAACCATTTTTTATAGATCGGTGTACTCAATTCAATGCAGTGATTTGATGGAATGGTTTTACCAACAACTTACACAGGAATTTGTTCTGCTTGTGTTTAATGAATGAGTCTCAATACCTAGATAAAATAGGATTTGATCAAAAACCATTCATTTGCAAATAATGATGTGGGTTATTTACCAATTAGAATGAATTGAATTGAATATACCCTTTTTCCAGACGTGAGTCAAGCGATTTGAGTAAATCACATACTGTACAAAGTCAATGCAAAGACGCAAATGGTTGCAAACTTGCCTCTAGTTAAAATATTTCAACTTGTGCGAGAAATTCACACAAAGAGCTCATCGACACCACTTGTCTAAAGGTCTCTTCCTGTCGCCTGATGATTTTTTCGTCACTCTTGTGAAAATAACATACTTCTTCAAGGATTGATGAAGAGAGTAGAACGTGATTGTTGCACTTTATTTGAACATGGCATTGAATTTAAAATTAATATATGATCTATTTTTCCTAAGTCCCCTTTTAGATTTAATTTATAATTTACATTTTATAAATCATGGCAGTAGAATATTATCCCCCAAATTCATGAATTAATCCCAAATATGGAAAATGGCACCCATAAAAACAACGCAGACTCGTTTTAAAAATCAAGATGAAGTTTGTTGCGTTTCACAGAAGAATGTACTGTTAATATTGCAATCTCTAAATGTCCCTTACTGTAACCCCATTTCAAAGTAAACATTGAAAAGCTGTGCTTTTTTTATTTTAGTAAATGCATATAAATGCATGTGAGCCTGACCTTGTGGTTATGAGGGCATACACCAAACATACCTCAGAACATAATTTTTGTAGCAAAAGCCTATAAAAACATGATACCATGGAAACATAAATATATTAGATTCGAGATGCACAAATGGTTTGGTTCTTCAGACCACTAAGGTAAAGAAAAGCAAAGCTTGTGATATTGTACATATCAAACATATGCCCTGGATAACAGTGAGGCTGTGTGACTCAGCCCTCACCAAACAAATGCATTTACCTTAAGTACTTAAGCTAATGTCAGGAGAGACCACCAGCACACATCAGTTCTGATGCCGGCGGTTCTGAAGAGCTTCACTGCATACTCATGGTGCTGCTGCCGTCGGCGTGTGAGAGTTGACAGGTTATGTCAGAAAACTCAGTATGTGGGCTTGTCTCTCATGGGTTTATTACAAAAGCTGCGGGCACAACAGCTGGAGCCAACACACCTCAGAAACACATTTAGCCACAATACATGAAGTTCTGATTCTTTAAGTGTCTTTTCTTCAGGCCCTTAATACAGTCAGCAGGGGGAGGAGAGAAAAATAAAGAAGGGCAAGAAATACCAATGTAAAATATAAAACATTGTTGGTATAGAAAGTTTTTGAGGTTCAGAGCATTTTGTCTGAAAGCAATTCCTATTTCATTTTAATGGTTCACAAATGTTTGAGGAAAATCAAAGCCCGTTCACAAAGTTGTGCCACTTGGTGGCCATGTCTTCAATGCCTGTGAGCAGCCATTTGGGGTTCAAATGTGAAAGACTTCTATAAACAAACTAAAACAGGAAGTGCTTCTGTGCTGTTCTTTATGAGCTCTTCAGTAGCAGTCAAGATCTGGTACGAACCCACACCCAAAAAAATAAAACTCAAGTAAACAATACAGAAAAATTAATAAAAGAAGATAATTATAAATTAGAATTAAAAATATAATGACACTTACATAATTGAATATTGAATATTGTTAAACATTAAATGCTAATGCTCTAGGGGACATACTGTTTTATAAACCAAGCAACTTTATTTATTTATTTAATGAATTTAACCTGCACTGGCTTTCAGCACATTCAAGCAGAGACTTTTAAATGGAAAGACCACTTATTCTATTTATGTAGTGCAGTCAGATAGCAGCTGAAGTGAGGGGGAGGAAGGGTGTCTGCTTAATCACAAAATGCAAAAGAAGAGTGAAGTCAGCTTCAAAAAGCTGCGTAGGGCGAGCAACCATCACCCATTCTACATTCCAGCTCTGGTATTACTTATATGGGTGAAATGAGGACAGCTAGAACGCAAACAAGTCAAGTTTGAGAGTGTTATTAGTAATGACCGTCTAGAATAAACATAACAGCAAAAATTCTTCAAACAGAGGGCATTGCTCAATCCTGTGTGTAGTAGGGAGGAAGACGGATACTAGAAAGAAAAATGCAGAAATAGATGGAATTCACTCGTGTGCTTAAGGAGAGATTGTCAGACATAGAAAAAGGAGAAAGATAATAGGAAAGTATGAGGATTTTTGTGAGGCCTTTGAATGAAATATTGCTTATATTCTATGGGTGCGGTGGGCACTGGGCTGTCGCACGCCGAGGGCAGAGAATCTAGGCTAAGTGCTCAGGCCATTTCTGTTGCCTTTCCAAGTGACTGCATAGATATGAGGATTTCACAGCCTATTACACATGATAATTGGAGAACATATTGAATTGGAGGCAATTTTCTCTTCTTCTTTGTATGCATAAATGTTTACAGTATTCACAGTAAAGGCCTGTCTGTGAGCATATGAATGAGCACACTGGATGATGGATCCTGACACGAATCAAATATTTGTTTTCCTTTCTCAAAAATAAAAAACCCGGCATAATACAGAAGGATATTCAAATGATGAATGTTTTGTTTACTCGGTTCTTTGTAAATTCCTGCCACGTAGATATATTCAATAATGGCACTTTACTAAGAGTGCAGTTTTACCTCACTTCATTGCTGAAACCTCTCCAAATCAATCAGCAAAGTGAGAAAGAAACCAAAAGAAAAGCAATCCCTGGACAATAATTAGAAAGCAGTCAAAGGGTTTTAATCGCAAACATTGAACGCCTTTGTCAAACAAAAACAAATAGTTCTGAGTTTCGAAAACAAATTTATAATGGGATTTAGAATGTTCTTTAAGATATCTTCTTTTGTGTACTGCATAAGACAGAAATATAGAATGTCATAAAGGTTTGAAATGACAAGTGGGTAAGTAAATTTGTTCATTTTTGCAAGACCATCATTTTTCAAGAAGCTTATAAATGCACAAGCACAAATAATTCATAATTTGGAATATCCAGGATTGTAAATGCTTTGCATTTTTGCATTGTCACATCCATGAATACATGCAGAGCTGTCTTAAAACTGTACAAAGGGGTGCACCGGATTCCAAGGAAAGATAAGCATTTCCTTAAAACAGAAAGAATGAAGAGACGACCCTCTATTAAGTGGTGACTAAATGTCCTCATCAGATCTGTCAGACACATAATCAGATTTAATCACTGTTGTCAGTCTGCTGACACACACACATCTGTACAACTGTCAGCAGTCTAAATGCTCCTGAGGTGCCACAACATGACAGGTAGACTTCTGTTTGCTTACCAAGAACAAAGGATCTGAAGCAAATATATTTCAGTGAAACCAAATATGCCTTTGAAAAAGAAATTGTTTACCCAACTTTTGCATTATGGTTTCAGATTTCTTGTCGAATAGTAACCAAGACTAAAAACACATAAAAATGTCTTTATGTGCCCTTTATAAGATCATGTGATAGAAAAAAACTAAATGAATAAATTATTATATTAAAGGGACAGTTTGGGAAATTCAGTAGCAATTACTGGTGAGGATACGGATTACAACCAACGGCACACTCCATCACCAAATCCGTTCTTTTGAAGCACTACACACACTGTAAAAATATTTTTTGGCCTAGTTAATATCACAAAAATAAACCGTTATATTAACTAAACAAAGTTATTTTAAAACATTAAATACATTTTTTCATATAAAAATAGCAGACAAAAAATGCTATGGCCAAATGTCAAACATTTATTAGGTTTATCCAATAAAATACATTTTTCTTTAACACATACATATTTGTAATATATACCAGTATTTATAGTTATTATAATAGATGTATTTGGGTTTATCATATTTGTTCAGATCTTTTTATTTACATTCACACAAAATTGAAACAGTATATTTCATTTATTTAAAAGCTTTAAAATATATTTATTCATTTTGTAATTGGTAATGGAAAAGCACAATGTTCTTTTAAAGTACAGGACATTTCAATTTCTTTGCCGAAGAAGAAAACATATTTACAAAACACGCTTTCAGAGCAGTTTGTGCATTTAAGGCTATTGTTCTGTAAAAACATTGCGGAATATTCCAAATTAAAGAACCCCTAGCAAAGCAATTTTTACTTTTAACTCCCCTTCCCAAGTCTGAAATATATTTTTTTGCCTTTTAGAAATTTTACATGCCTTGGTCACGATAATCTACACGGGACATTTTCATTTCATATGGCTTGGTAAATATCACAAAAATTAATCAAATAAAATCTTTTGTTACATTACACAGATTTTCGTAAAATATTAAAATAATTAAGACATCCATCTGTTCATTTCTACTTTTTTTAAAGTAAAAACTACTTTTTATCTTTATTTTTTATTTAACAAATATATTTCGATAATATGTACCAATATTTTTCCTTAATTCATATAGTCACATTTACTTATTTCTTTACGTAAATACACACATAATTAATATTTATATACTGTAAATATACTGTCTCTTTACTTAATTTAAAAGCTTTTAAATTTCCTAATTTTTTTATTAATTGTTTCACGAAATAGCACAATAACAGTTTTGAGTGTAGACTGTAATTTTGTGCAAACTTTTCGTTCAAGTGTTCCAAGTACCACATTGGCTTGACTTGCATCCTAAGCTACCCAATACATAACTGCATGCACTGTATGTTGCCGAGGTTAGAAATTACCTAGGCAGAACATATATAATAAATCTCACTTAATTACTTCATTGAAAATTCTCACTTTAACAACAACAAAAAATAGCCAAGGCTTTGACATTAGCATAAGGAGTTCAGTTCAACTTGAAGTTTAACAGATCAGACTTAATTCCCTTAGTGGCAGGTTTAATGCTTAAGGTAACACAAGTATACAGAGTTCTCAGTTCTGTTCTTCCCTGCGAGAATGTTCTTAATAAGTCCCAGACCAGGAGCGCCCCGGGAACCCAGCCGAACCCATTACACATGCTGATCTGATTGCCTTCATTCATTATTAAATCAAAATGCTGTGTGGCCTTCATGTCGGGCACTTTATGAGACTTTAAAATTTAAACACTTGAAACTGACTGGTAATTTTGACTTAACCATCTAGTAAGAAAAGGGCAGTAAGCGATACGCCCCATCCGCTCCCAGGTGCTCTCAGTCATGACACTAACAGTTCAAATACAACCCCCTGCCATCAACACCAGCTCTGAGACTAATTAAACAGTGATGCTGACCAATTATACACAAAACAACCTCATTACAGCACTGTAAGCCTGTTTTATTAATATCTCCATAAGCTTTATAAAGCTCACTTTGATCTGTACAACACATCAGAGACGAAACAGTCTATTCTGTAAAATGTATCTGTATATATAAAAAAAAATATATATATATATATATATATATATATATATATATATATATATATATATATATATATATATTACAGCACTGTAGAGGGTATTGCATTCATATCTTCCTTTTCCATATCATACATGCATGTCCTAATGTGAAGGGTGGGCTGCTGCCCCAAAGCTTCTTAAAAATCTGATCACATATGGGGTATATTGCCAATCAAAATAAGATGTCATTCAAATTTAACAGGCAATCAGATTCTTTCCTCTACTGTATGTGAATTCACATTCTGAAGACAGGCAATGTGTGTGCATTGCATCAGTGCATCATGCATTTTGTCATGAACAGGATTGAGAATTATTAATGCTTGAGTGAAATTCATTCTGAATGTCACAGGACACTTAACCGAGTATTTTTTCTTATATTCTTGTCTGTAAGCAGAGACAAATCATACAGAACAGGGTAATATTACAGTCTTGACTGCACTCATGAGTAGAGTATCTGGTGGAGCGTCACCTGTGCCTTTAAGTCTCTCATTTGCATAGATTTGTATCAGATATTACAAAGCAATGGATACGCGCCAATAGCATTGCAGATGCTCGCCCCTGTCCTCCAACTCTCATTGAGTTTTGCTTGGAACGGCAATCTGTGTGAACTCTCCTTTTGCCTGACCACTTGAAATAGGCTGCAATTATATGTCACAGTTTAAATGAGCATATGACTGAGACTGCAGCTGAAGGGAATGCCTACAGAGGATCCTGCTCTTCACTCAATCCAGATAGGCCAGACAGGCTGGCGACGGTCTGGTGACCACTGCCATGCTCATGGCTGAATATACTCACTCAGCTGCTCTTAATATTGCTTTTTTCAAACACCATTCTGTCTGTCTATCCTTCCTTTTAAGCTCTCTATGCAGGTCTGAACGATTTTTTATTAAATCATCATCAGAAGTTTTCTGACTGATGTTTGCTTGTGTAAGTGTATAGGACAAACTCTTAGATGTACACTTCTAGTCAAAAGTTTGGAAACACTTTTCCACCTTGGAGAATAACAGCAATCTTATCAAAATGATAGCACAACTGCAACGGTGAGACTCAGGTTGCAAAAAAACCACCTGAAATACTGGATATTATACGGTAAATACTGCAAAGCCATATTTAACAGCCTCAAAGTCTCAACCTTTGAAATAGAAACTGGAAGAAATTTAATTTTGTGAATTTGATTAAAAATGCTGTCATATATTCTTGGAAAAATCTGATTTTGTGTTAAACAGAACAAAAAAGTATTTTTTTCTACTATGTAAGACAATGGGGTATAAGAATTTTTACTGTTACAAGCAATATGCAACTGTTCAAATATCTTTTTTCTGTTAACACATTTTAAACAACTCAAAGGTGTGTATATTACGATATAATTCAAGCTTTACAGACGCTCTTGTGTAGAGTTACAGTAAAGCCTTTTTAAGTCAGGAACAAATATTTTTAAATAAAAAATGTTAAAATGTCTCAATTTTTATTGTCAATTTTATTGTCAATTTTATTGTCAATTGTTTAAAACGATGAAATTATTGATCACAGGAGGACTTGAAAGTGCGGGTATTTCAGTATTTGAAAACTCAAATGGTGGTTTTTGGAGATTCCAACAACAAGCTGGTGTATGTCCAAGGTTAAAAATCATATTTTATGTTGTCATTTTTTGTTTTAAAAGCCCTCCTCTACTGAGGTCACACTTCAACTGCTCGCAGACACGGTGCATGTTACCCAACTAAAAATTCCATAAAACCCATCGAACAAAGTCGTTTTATATTAAACAACAAGCATACACACCATACAGGCATGACTTCTGCAAGGGCTAATTCAGCAAGTTATAATGAGCACTGGCTTTATGATCTGATCAAAAATCTGTCTGGTTTTTACAGTCTGTGGATTAGAAAGCAATTTGATCTTTTTTTCTCCATGGCACATAAAGCTCTCAATGTTCCTACTGGCACACAGTCAGTGACAAACATTTGATGATGTTAAAACCCTATTTCTCTTCCTCTTACTACTTGACTTTTGTTTATCCATAGGAAATTATTGCTCTAGTGAAGTAGATTAAAGCTAATAAAGCTAAAAGAGAGATGGAGCAGCAGGTCCAGAAACTTATCAGATATGCGGGCAACACCAGCACTGTTAAAATAATTATTATTACTTAGTAAATGCCACAAAAATAACTTAATACATTATTTACATATATACTACATATATAAACATGAAATAGATTTTTTTTTTCAGTGGAAATCATATAATAAATGGATTAAAAATCGAATTGATTTGGATTTTATGTAATTTTAAAAAGTTTTTATTTAACAAACATATATTTGAATTTAACACATTTTTTGTCAATTCTAACAGAAATACATTTACTTAATATTTACTAATATGTACACAAAATTTAAACAGTATATTGAATTGATTTTAATTCTTTATAACATACTCTTTGTGTAAATCAACATGAAAAATCGCAGCACATTTTTTGAGTGAGGGCAATTCTATGTAGTATTAGTAACATTTATGTGCAGAGGATAAAATTACAATCAGAATCAATATACAATATATATAATATTAATATTTAAATCCCCTGAGATTAATACTATATTAACTATATTTAAGTAATAATACCCATTAGTTTCATCTATTAGGACCATTATAGCTTTCAGGTAAAATATGCATTCAAATCAAAAATATACCTTGACTATAATAAAAACAGCTTTTTTGCTTGGAACGGTGTCAGTGTTTTTTAGTGTTAATTCACTGACATCAGTATACATTTCATAACTAGATTTATATTTGCCATAACTTACTACAATCTTGTTTTGTAGTTATCAACTTTAACTTATGTCAGTTAGAATTAAAAAAGATGCAAGTGAGAATTATATGGAAAGCAGCACAAACATTCTTCATAAATTCATGTGGCTGCTCTGCTTCAAAGTAGAAAATAGTAAAGCTTTTTGGAATAAAGAGATGTTGAGGAAATTATGGCATTTTTAAGAGAACGGAATTAATTCCAAAACATGTGCTTGATCTGGGGTTCAAGAATAAAGACAGAGAGAGACAGAGAGAATGAGGGATGGCCCGAAGGGATGCCTGCATTAAAAACAGCACAGCAGGGAGTCAGAAGCGATAAGGATGAACTGGGGTTAAAGGAAGCAGGCGTGTTTGTTGCTTGGCTAATTAATGAGTATGTGAAAGTGTCTGGGAGAGTTGGGGTTCTGTAAATACAATGAAGGTGCTCTCATACACTGCTGATATCATAGCAGCTCAGCTCAACAATAAAAGACTCTGGCCCATAAATACAGAAGCAAATTACACATGCTTGACAAATTGCCCCACCACCCCCAAAACACCTTGAGTTAAGACTGCCTTATTAATATAAACCACCAATATTTCAAAGGGAGAGCTGTTGCCATTCATCATGTGCAGTCCTCTGCATTTCTCTGCTTTTATTATCCGAGATTAGGAATTGTGGCTTTTTGTGTCTTTTTTATGGTCGAAACAATTCAGAAAACCGAGGGTTCTTTTTCAGGGAGACTTAAGATTAATTATAATAAAGTTTGGCATTATCATGCTGTTACAAAACATAATTACATTTACATTTATTCAAAAAGCAACTTACAGTATAATGCAGTGGTCAATCATCACTGCAGAGCACACAGGGATAAGGAGCCTGGCTCAAGGGCACTTTAGTCGCTGTGTGCTGGCCTTGGGATTTGTACCCTCATGCTAGTAAACAAATTGAGTAGGCCTGATAAACTGTAATGTTTCCATTAGAGTTCACAAAAATCCTTTTATTTTACACATAGCTTTGATAAATAATCTTTAGTTTTCATTATACTAAACGTAAAATATAATTGTAAATTTTAGAAAAATGTTAATATTTTCCTTTAAACAAAATCTATTTAATGTTTTTAAAAGATTATTTTAAGATATTACAACTTTCAAATGAAAAAAAGCCACAAATTTCTACTTTGACAAGCAGCGTCGCTCGTAAATGTCGACAGAGGCGGGCCAAGCACTGCAAGTTATTTTTACAGCAACAAATCATCATGAAAAAGTCTGTTATTGAATCACGTCTTAAAACGCATCTCGAAAACCATTTTGCACTATTCTTTTTATAAAACATTCCTGAGCGCTTCATTTCATGATTTTTTGACACAAAAGTGCGTTCAGCAGAAAGCACATACTGCCTCCATAGGCATCCCACAAAATGTCTAAACAAAGTTTCTATAAAGATCTGCTACTTCTCCAGCACGAAAAATGAAGATCCTTCCTCATTAAACCCTTCTCTTCCTTTCCACAGTGTGTACGTGTCTGGATGCTGTATGCAGCAGAGATCCACAGATGGCTGCCTGCGATAGTAAAAGACTACCATTTTGCACGCTGCCAGTTTACTAATGGCTGCCACAACCGTAACTCATTATTATCAAAGATCTCTTTCCGTAGCGCTGGCAGGGGAAAAATTATCACTTTAAAGTGCAAACAAACGAACAAGCGGAGAAAACATCAAAGACATCTGGGAGACAACGACTTCAACACACATAAAACAACAGCAATATATGAGAGCAATTAATAGTAACTTTATGTTAATTGAGGGATTGTGAAGGATGAATGCGCTTTAAGGCGCGTCGTGCGGTGCAACTTAGACAGAGCAATAATTAAGCAACATGGCTTACATCACAAGTACACTAAAACGCAGATGCACAAAATCTCCCAACGGGGAGCAATTCCTGCGTCTTCAACCGTAAAATGGCGCTTTTGATAAGCTGCATGGTCAGGCAAGCTTTGATGATTTGGTCATTTGGATATGATTAGTCCGCTATCAGCAATAAACAAGCAAAAACCATACAGCTGACGGTAGCAAAGCAATAAAGTCAATTTGACAGGAGGAGTTTACGATCCAAACGCTTGTAAATCTGAGGGCACAGATTCAATCTAGAGCACACAAAAACACACATACACCCCTTTAACAAGGAATATAACGCACCCCTTTTTTTCTAAATTGATAGTTGCTTTAAAAATGAAAATTGCAAGAGTTGCCAAAACTGTTCCAAAATTTTTTTATTACTTCGCATTTTACTCATTACTTATATACTAAATCATTAAAGTTATAGTTCCCTTCAAATTACAAATGTTGACGTCATTTACTGAATTTCTTGACATTTCAAACCTACAGTGTATGACGTTTTTCTTCTGAAAAGTGAAAAGTTTGTTGAGACTCTTGAGAACCTGCACTCATTCACTTGCACTGGTATGGTGTCTCACAATCGAAGTAAAAGGGTGCCATCTCTGTTTAGTTACCAGCTGTTTTCAAAATGTCTTCTTTTGCATTCTGAGTTCAAAAGGAAGACGTACAGACATGGTGAGCACAACATTTCACAAAGTGCATTTTATGGTAAGCTATCACTTCAAGTCATCAACATAAAGCTTTTTCTTCCATTGGACAGACTCTTGTTTTGTTGATAGATGCTGAGAAAACTAGGAATGTCGAAAGTATCTTCTAACCTTACAGAACAACCTTTTATGAGCCTTTGATGGTTTAAAATCATCATTTATAATCATGCATACATAGGATGGTTTATGTTGAAACAGAACCAGTTTTAGACTGTGGGAGGATGTATAGTTTTTACAGTCACCTTTGTTCTAAAGCCCTGATAGGAAGGCAAATGAGGACAGATCTGTATGCGCTTCAACACACGGACGGGCAAAAAAAGGTTCGGATGAGCAGCCATTAATCAGCATTTCACTGAAAAGAGAGGTCTGCATCTCACTGCAGGTGAAGCTCATCTCCTCTCATGTAAAGCTCTCACATGAAAGCATCAGCGGTTAGCCGGAGGCCATACGCGCCGGCTTTGACACCTTAATGTACCCACATACTCCTCCCATACACCTTCCTTATCATATTCATTTACCCTCGCACTCCCTCTCTCTTGCCATTGCTTTACAAAATGTACTGAGAGTTCTCTTTATAGCACTGATCTGGGAAGGTACTGCTATATGGCTCACAGGAAGTCATACAAATTTCAAGTTATTACTGCTGCTGCTGATAATGTGTGTGTATGTATGCGTGTGTAAATGCACACACCTCATTTCACAGGAGAGCTTGACTCTTTCACCTCTTCAGCAGATATGAGGCGTGTCATGTTCTAAGAGGCTGTTGGAGGGCATAGAGTGGTTTTGTACAGTCGAGAGAGTACAGCAATTTCAAAGGCTGTGTTTTATCACTGCTGCTCTCTGTGTCACATGTGTCCTGATCTTGTAGGTTTGATTTGTTGTTTTGTTTTGTTTTTCCTTTTATCTTAAATAAAATAGATATTAGGGATATTGTTGTTATCTATAACAAAGCTATGTAAGGTCCACCTTCTGACAGATAAGAATAATCTTTTGTAAGATTTCCTTTTCCAGAACTCCTTTTATTACTCATTGCTCATGTATTAAAAATATTAAAGTGATAGTTAACCCAAAGTTAAAATGTACTTTTTTGACATTTCAAACCTATATGACTTTTTCCTTGAAGAACACAGAACATTTTTATGATATTTTGAAGAATTTTGCAACTGGCACTCATTTACTTGCATTGGTTTTGTGTCATAGAAAAGAAGTAAATGGGTGCCACCTCTGTTCGTTTACAAACTTTCTTTAAAAGATATTCATTTTTCCTCTGAAGAAAAAAATAAATGATGACAGAATTCTCAATTATCACTGTACAATATACAGTACATATATACTGTACACAAAAGGTATTTAAACAACCCTTTTTACAGTTGTTAAACTTTATGACAGCCCATGCTTTATGTATAATTTTCTTTATTTACAAATATTGTTTTAAGATTTTTATTTGCAATAAAAGAGAATAAGAAATAAAAGAATAAGAATAAAAAGTATATTCAGCTGTCCAGAAAGCTGTCTACATGCAGGGGGTCAGTGTTATGCTGTGTGTGTTTCTACAAACCATATTTAACGCTGAATCCAGAATCCCAGATCCAGGCACAGAGACCCACTGTATAACATTAGCCATTCAGAGAGTTAAAAATGGCATAAAACATTAGGGCCATATTCGGAGCAATAGTGTTGTGTGGAGAGGGTGAATTTAGTATCAAAAAGCTTCTAAGTGAGAAATAGGGCTGACAGACCAAAAGCATGAAATTAAAAACGTCCTTCCCAATAACAAACGTGGCTCACCAGCCGACTCGCAGCCAGAAGTGTTTACAGTACGCTCACATCTAAAAGAACAGCGTGCATGAATATTTATGAAGAAGGCTTTTTAGAAGTCGGGCCTTGACTCAAATGTGGGCACGACAAATACAGAAATGTTACAGATATGAGGTTGTGTTGTGTCACAGGCAGACAGACAAACCAAGCAGTAATGACACCGATAACTCAGGGGTGGTTTTTTGAAAGGTTCAATAAACACCTAGATGCATGGCGCACAAAATTATCAATCACAGAGTTTCAAAAACTGACTCTTAAATGAAAGGGTGCTATTGCAGCATAATGTGCGATTTAAGAAGAACAGTAAGTGGCTGTTTGGCATACTGATGTAAGTGATATATGCAAATCAAATTAAAGCTGTAAGAAGTCTGTTACCACTGATATTAAATTGTGTTCGAAATGTCGTTCAATTAAAATACTTGATCTGAAGGTCTGTGCAAGACTGTGTTTTTTTTATGGATGTGCCTTTTAAACTTTATTATTTTTAAAACACGACCACTTCAAAAGATGTAAACCCTGGTCTAGAAGCACTTTTAGATTATGTTGGTATTTTTCTCAACTTAAATCATTAAGATATTAATTAAAAAGCAGGATATTTGTTATAAAACTGAAATAGGAAGTTTAAATTTACCCCAAATTGAGTAATACCTTCCAAATCAAAACAAAAATTCTCTATGGGGACAAGCATGTTTATAAATATTATTTTTAATTCTTAAAATGTGAAAACTATTGTCCCTGGAATAAATTAAACCTTTAACGGTTTCATCAGACGTACACACATATAACAACATTTTTTTCTGGTTTGTGTTTGTATTTCAGCCTAGCAAGTAATATAGTATTACATTCATATTTTGGTTTATTAATTGTCTAAATTAAATCCACTCAACAGCTTCTGTTCCTTCACGAAAATGTGTCGCAACTAAAATTGCTCTTATTTTGCCAATTTAAAAGTTGTTATTATTGTTTTGAGTGTCCTAAAATGGATTTACATGTATGCAAATCTAAAATTGCACATTTATCAGATGCAGAAGCGCTCAAAACTATCCTACATATTACATCGTCAGTCGCAATGCTACTTATGACAAAAAAGTCAAACATACATTATGAAGAAATAAGTTTTTCTAAAAGTGATTAATTTGTTTTTATGTTTACTCAAGCCTTTGGATCATAATAATGGAAGCATGTTAGGGTCTGGTTCATTTTTAGATGCAAATGTCTGAACAAGGGATAGTCTGAGTACACCCTAAGTTTGCCTGTTAATGTTACACATCATAATATATACATTATCATTCATAATTAATCATACTCACAGGTAGAGGTTTAGAGGAGCAAGCAAGCCCAATAAATTATGCACTGATTCATGATTTAAAAGTGTTTGGTAAATCCTGCGTTGTTTAGGAGCCAGCTCTTCTTTTTCTGATAGACAATAACTTAATTAATCGTGGCTTCACAACTTTGAGGGTACTTTATGTTCACATACAATGCCATTTTTGCAAAGCTATAATAGGATAAAAAATTAAACCAAAATTCCCTTTTTACTCACTTTCCTTCTTCCGCTTAACACAATATTAGCTATTTTAGGAAAGTTGGTAACTAGACAGCTTGACACTTATCCACTTATTTGATATGAACAGAAAAACAAAACAACTTCCCAACATGATTCAAAATATCTTCTTTTGTGTTTTGTGAAATGCAAGAGGATAAGTAAATGATGACACAATGTTCATTTTCAGGTGAAATCTCTCCTACATTTTGTCTACATATTACAAGTTTTTTTGTGCTGCTGAAACCATTTGGAAAACAATGCAAAAGGCTATTAAAAATATTTCTGGCTATTAAATGAACATAAATTTACTTAATTCGCCCAGTATAAGAAGAAGTGGCAAACTTTTTTTTTGGAGCCTGCTTAAATATATTCAAGCAGAAATAAGAATAACACAGTAAAGGTCGTCTAACCGCGGGCTTCCTGATTTCCTCCAGCACATTCCTCTCATGCAGGCCGATGCCTCAGAGGAAAAGGTTATGCTCGTTAGCCAGATTAAACCTTTAAATGCCCTGTCATGGGCTCAATCGATGGGCCACTTCATTGCTGTGCTGTATCGATCTGTGTCGTCAGGAGGTCGGCCTCAGCGTGCGGTTATAACGCAGCAGGCAGGGGATGCTGTTAGGGCCCCTCCGGAGACCAAACACCCACTCATCTCCACAGAGCACAGAATCTATCTGAGCCTTCCAAGCAGGAGAGAGAGACAGAAGACATGGCGGGAAAAGGGTGATATTGAGGAGAGAAAAATATAACCAGACTCAGCAAAATCCTCTTACCTAGTGTATGTGTGCAGTACTTAAATCTTGCCAACAAAGTAGGAGATAAAGCACAGTTTTTCGCAGTTACGTATATGTGGATTCATACTGTCTTGCAAACTTTCAACCTAAGGAAATTGTAATAATACAATTTTAAAGAGAAGCATCCTTTCCTCTTTGATGTTTTAAAGTGATGTTCACTTAAAGTGAATTAGAAGCTCTCGATGACTATGTAAGTTCCATAAAACCTTGCGGTTATTACTAAGATCTCAATTATTACAACAAGTTCTGTACATCTGTCCCAGCCACCAAGAGCAATGATGCTCTATTCAATTTAGGGTGTACATGTTGCCTAAAGAATAGGTTATCTAATGAATGTTTGAAACGAGTTTGACAGAGTTTTATGGTCTGACACACACATAAAGAGAGCGGATTAGAGAACTCAGATCATTAGCATTTCCTTCTAGGTAAATCTACTAATGCTTCAGCTGAGTTCTTCACACACCCAGTCCAGGGTTTAGCTATGGAAAACCTCCACTGATGTGTCATTTTGCTCTAAATCAGAATATAAATGAGAAAAAGGAAGAAAAGGCCCTTGTGTGTGTGTGCCTCAGACACCTGCACGGCTCTTCTGGAGAGAGGATGTGTAATGGAATGTATGTGAGCACATTAAAGGGAGTGAATGGAGCACTTTACCACACTGAATACACTAAAAAGCTCACTTGTTCGGCTTTCTCGCCTCTATCGCTCATTCAAATTCAACCTCTCCCTCTCGTCCCTGATATCAGAACTGCAATATCACAGTGTTAATGCAAGAACTCATTTACAAAACCCTGAAATTTGACCTCATGTTTGATGGCATTTCTTACAGCACCCGGAGGGCCGGTTCAAAGATGCTGAGGAATCACTTTACGGGTGCATTTTTCTTTCCTGTGTCTACTTATTTTCTCAGAACAAGATACAAGCAGGGTTCATCTAATAGGATTTACATACATTGCAGGCATTCAACAAAAAATCACACATTTTCATTCCAAGGTGAACAGTATATGTTCTTAATGTGACCATTCACCCTGAAAATTTAAAATTCTGTCATGAATTATGTTAGTTGTACCAAATCTGTATAAAAAAAATATTGGGGAAAATAAAAGATATTTGGATGAACACAAATTAACAAACAGTTCTTGGACTCCTATAGTAGGAATAACAAATAAGACAAAAGTGCGTCAGAAAGTTTTGCTGTCATTCATTCTTTGTTTTGTGTTTAACAAAAAGATAAGCATTCCTCCAAATATATTCCTCTGCGTTTATTAGAACAAATGGTTGCAGATTTGGAACAAAACTCAAAGTAAAAACATAATGACAGAATTGCTTTGTGGGGTGATCTAATCCCAAAAACCTACTAGATGATCTGGCTACATATGGTATTGGCACTTACATTCAAAAAGAATGAATCGAACAACTGAATGAATTAAACTAAACATAACATACACCCTTCAGCTAACTGCCTTATAATTTCTTTATGTTGTTACAAAACACAATAAACATATGAAACTACAAAAAATACACAATGCAGCCCCCCTCATAGAAATGCTCTCCATAAATACCCCCCGTGTCCCACTCCGCTGTCCCACTGCAGTGCCACCATTTCTAGCTCTGAGGACAAGGTTCTATCTATGATGTACCAAGCAAGCACGACACTTGCGCCTCCAATTTTACCAAGTTGTGTAATTGATTTAATTGAAGATTTGATTTGTTGAGTCTATTTGTGGGACACCCGTGTGAACTTTTGGCTTCCCATTTCCACCCTTTCTTTATTACTCCGATTTGCATTTGTCCTCTTTCTGCCCTCTGACAGTAAATGAGCTAAGCTGTGTCCTCCGTCCTGGCATCCATAATGAAATCACATCTGCATGAGAAAGGGACGACAGACATGACTGTCAGGTGGTTGTGCTGTCAGAGCTGAGCGGTAGAAGGGTCAGCCTGTCCGCATTTGGCACGTGACTCTAAATATTACGGCGCTTCATCTCACTTCTAACTGTCAAGGGACGGAATGGGAAAAAGATGCTAAGCATTCTGGCTGAACAGCCGTGGCTTGGGACCAGAACGTTGCCGTCCACTTAGCAGGTGATTTAGCGTTACTTGAGCATTGGTCACTCTAGGGGGATGGGAGAGAACTAGTGTCCTCACTTGAGGTCTAAACCCTGCAATGCGCACTCCTTCCCGGGCCAAGGGTCATTTATCGTACGGGCCATTATGGTTATTAAAGTGCTCAGACAGGAAGACAAATAGGCTGTTCGTGACTCAGAAGTGGAGGAAGAGATGCTAGACTCTGGCACTGATGTTCATTAAGACAGAGCTAGCTTTAACACAGTAAACACCCTCGACTCCCAACCTACCAATGAAATGCAGCTAAGATTGCCTGGCAACTCCAATAAACAGTAATTCAACGCCACTCGATTCTACCCTACTTTGTTTCTCGCTAAAGTGCTCCATTTAGCTCCAGCCTAATTTCATTAAAGGACACATTTACTCATGGGTTGTTTTATTGTCCTTTATTTTGAAATGGAAAGCAATGCTACAACATTTCCCATAATGGAGTCTCCCACAGCATACTCATTTCTTATAAACGGCATCACCCCCAGAATGACAGATTGCATTGAATTTTGTCATAAATAAAAGCCCTGACAAAGAGCTATTATGAAAGGTCATTAAGAATGTGGAAATGGAGCCCATTTCTCCGAGCGGGGGAGAAGGTGGGCCGACTTGGAGTGTTGAATGAACGCTTTGCTTCTAATTTACCTCGAACAAATTTGAGCTCCAGGGTTTCCTGTCATCTCATCAAAGTCCAGAAAAAGAAAAAATGATTTTTGGCTGGCACTCTGAATTTGCTGGGCATTTGAAAGTGAACAAAATCAGGTGTGACATCAAGAAGTGGATCTTTAACCAGTCAGCTCCGTACTTAAAGACCTGATCAAAGATGAAGAAATCAAGGATGACCAACAGACACGTTCAAGCACTTTAAAGTCTGAGGCCAAACATCAAAGTGATACACTACTTTCCATAGCTACTATGTCAGGAACAGAATTCAGCTGTGAAATGCTACAAGCTCACAGCAGGGGCTCGATGATTCAAAGTTAGAAATGTCAAAAGAAAACTGCAATATGGAAGTGCAGGATGGTTAATAATGTAAAGCTTAACTGGCATTTGAACTCCTGGTTGTCGAGTGACACCTGGCCCTCTTAAATGGGACCCTGGATTTGAGATGGTGTTGCATGCGGGGAGCGTTGATTAATGGACATGTCAGAATGACAACAAGGGCCATTGGATTGGTTGTCTCTCAAAGGCGCTTTAATATATAAATATATCAATTTAACATTTTCCTACATCTATGAAATGTAGAATGTAAGGCACTGTATAGCTTCAATACTGTCTCTATGAAGAAATAACTTGAGTCAAACTATATTTCTATTCTTGTTACACCTTGAATACCATTAATAATTTAGTAAAAAAAAAGCAACCAAAGTCCCTATGACTTTAAAGTCCTTCGGCTCGTAATTCTAATTACACGCAACAAGGAAACATAATGTTCAGTGTAGACATAAACTGACAGGTTGTTCTGTGGATTGTTCTAAGAGAGGCTCATTGGCTAGCAAGTCAGCTGTGCAACACATCCACATGGTGTCCACTGGAGGCAAGCTACCCATCTGCCTACCTAACTAATCCTTATTTGGGCCAAACCATGCCCTGTGTAACCCCTTACTGAAACACCTCACCTGCTCTGTGTATCTGTTTTTTCTCTCCCACCTTCTTGGGTTAGTTAGGATTCATGAAAATAAGACTACCATACTTAGAAGTTTGGCTCAACAATGACACAAACAGTTGTGTTTTAAAAACTATATAAAACACGAGAGTTAGTCTGACTGTCTTTGTTCTGTTTAGAATCGGGTTAGCAAAGCTCAGTGGTTAGAGTATGGCACTAGCAATGACAAGGTCATTGGTTTGGTCTCAGGGAGTGCACAAATGTATGGTATATTGCAATGCAAGTCACTTTGGATAAAAGTGTCTGCCAAATACATAACTGTTAATGTAAATGTTTAATCAGACTAAGGGTAATTTTTCCGAAATTGAGATTTACACATCATCTGAAAGCTAAATAAATATGCTATTCTGTACATGGCCTTTTTGTTTGCCCTTTTGTTGCATCAAATCACTCAAATATTTAGATATATATTTACGTTTGGAAATGTTTAAAATATTTTCATGAAATATGATCTTCACTTTTTTTGTACATGCTGTACATGGTGAAACCTGCATGCAGAGATAATGGAAACACACACTGCCAATTCACACACCCCGTGAACATGTCCATGTGGGGTCCGTGTCTCTCACAAACACGTTAGCAGTATTTGGGTGTCTATCTCACATGCACAAACACACACTGTAGTGAGAGGGGATCTGTGTCCCAGAGGACATCTGTGACAAAGAGAGAAATATGCTGATTTGTGGAATTTAAGGGAGGAGACAAATTCTACAACAGCTCAGCAATTTCAGGAGGCTGCCTGCCTCTCTGATTCATTTAAGCGACACAAATCACATACACAGACACTTAAGACAGTTCCTGCACTTAAGTTACTGTACAATTCAAACCATAGCAGACTGTCAATTTTATACTGTATATCCCTAAAATGCATTACATGTAGTGCAAATAATTTTAATAAGGTCTTGGATCCTGGCCAACACAAGAATGCTTAAGGCCAACTCACACCAAGCCAATGGTTAAGCGTGGGCCGGTCTAGTTTTTGTGATGTGTTCTGCACCATAAGCAATAGTCATTTGCGGATTTCAGACGATTCAGTAAGTCATTCTTTGCTGTATGTCTTAGTATGTCCATTCTTTAAAAGAAGAGAAAATAAAGCAGCCTACCTTTTAGATAATACATAAAACGCCAGCTTCGTTAGCAACTCACAAAATTTTGAAACACACTGTGTACTGTACAGCCAAACACCTCGCTACAAACAAAACATACACACTGGCTGTATTCAGAGGTTCTCTGGGGCTGTAATAAGATTTAGTCACAGTGCTGGGTCAATTCTTAGCCATATTGGGGTCACAGATGTGGTTGTCACTTTGGCCCCTCATCCATAATTCAGTGTTTTAATATAGAAACACCTCCTCTGACCTGCTCTCACGGGCTTACAAGCCATAGTTCGCTTTTCTTCAACTGTATCTTAGCTCGACCTCCCTTCCCTTTTGTTTTGCAATTTTCCCTCCGACATAGAATGACAGCAGCTGTCTATTCGCTGAGAGCGTGTTTGGTTGGATAGGAGGCGTTTGATACGGCAGGCAGGACGTGGCGTTGCTCTTTGGCCCACGCAGTCGTTCTGCCTCTTATGCACGACGAGAACAAAGCAAGGTGACACTTTGACAGCGTCTCAAGCTCGTCTCGTCCATCACTCTTACATTATCACAAAAGAAAGTGAGACACACACAGTCGAACGGCCCACATCTCTCTCTCTCTCTCTCTCTCTCTCTCTCTCTCTCTCTTCTTCCTCTCTCTTCATTCATCTCTATTTCTCCTCATATCCCACGTGTTTGCGCGTGTTAGGTGGGGAGATAAGGATGCAGGGCAGGATCATCAGTTCTGATGTAAGGACTCAAAGACGCATCCATCAGGACACAAAGGCCGTCACACTCTATAATGGAAGAAACCGTGACAAATACGGTAATGAGCTTTACAATGTGACCTAGACAGAAATTCAGTGGCAGCCATGGAGAATGAGACTAATCTATACACCCGCAAATGTAGCTAATCAGTGACAGGGTGGTCCAGACCTTTTGGATTTTATGTTTTCGAAGGAACGCAAAGGGATAGGTCCCCCAAAATTAAAAATTCTGTCATCATTTACTCACACTCATCATTTCATACCTGTATTTTCAATCAACCTGCATGTTGTTTCTTCTAATCAACACAAGTTAATATTTACTTTACTAACTATTCCATCTGCACTGTAATGCTGAGCTATGAATAACATATTAAAAGTACAATACAGATTTTAATGGGATAGGCGAAAAAAACTTACATTTTATATAAATTTTTCAATTTTTACAAATGAAGATATTTTGAAAAATTGTATCTGAATTTCCAAGTTCAAAATATCTTAATTTGTATTACAAATCAACAGGTTTTAATTGAAAAATTGATATAAAACGTAAGTTTTTGTCGCCTATCCCTTTAAAATCTCTATTGTAATTTTAATATGTTATTCATAGCTCAGCATTACAGTGCAGATGGAATAGTTAGTAAAGTAGAGGGGGCATGAGAGGAGACATGGAGAAAAACAATCAGAGGGACTGTAGATAGACAGAACAGCTGTAGGGTGACTGCAGAGCAGCAGGGAGACAAGAACAGCCGGAGAGAGAGACAGGAAGAGCAGTTGTAGAGCTAGACAATGAGACAAGCTCTCATCATCTGAGCAGCTGCGGGGAGAGAGAAGGTCAGATCAGTTGCTGCGAGTTACAGAGCAGCCATTCGGGAGACAGACAATCAAAGAATCCAGAGAGATGGAAAAAGACTAGATCAGAAAGGTGGTGTAGGTACACATGGGAGACATCAACAACCCTGTGGGTGTCTGAATTTGAAGATGAATGTCATTTCTGATGCACAACAAGGGCGGTGAACCGGGCACTTTTCTGCGCAGTGTGCGTACGTGTGTGCGTTATATAGTGTATTAATCACAGAAATGCGTGAGCATATCCACCAACCCAAACGTACCGACCTTGAGGTTACAAGAAAGACATTAGGGCCGTCTATCTCCTCGAAAAAGCGGGGGCAAAAAGCTTTCAAGGTAATGAAATTCTGCCATAAGTTAACGAACAGACTTGTGTTTGCAGGCCTCAGCTAAAATATATTGTAAAAAAAAGAAACGAGTCAGGGTAGATTAAATTGGATTTCTTTCTCTCCGCCGCCCCCCACCCATCCTTTCTTTTAAATTAGGCTTAAGTGTGTGGCGTATTTTTTCTTTCTCAGGATAACAGCATTACCGTCCAGAATGAATAGAATCATTTCCAAACCAATTAACCTCTGACAGAACGGATGAGTGGACAGGAATGAGAGAGAGAAGGAGTGCGGCGGAGAGAGAGCGTGATATCTTCTGAGAAAAATAAGAAACGTATAAAATCATATAGAGTGACAGGGGTCTAGATAGAGACGGGACTGGCATGACAGTGACTTTTATACGGAGGTGCAGGACAAGAGGAAGAACAATGAATGACCACCCTTGCACACCACCGCACCCCCCCCCACCCTGCGATCTGGGGCTGTGTCTTTACTGGCAGCCCTGGTGCGCTGCAAGCATTAGTATTTGACATTAGTGAGTGCCCTGCTCATTTTCTATGCTGGGGAGTGTTTGGCATCCAGCTGCTATGGCTCCATTTAGTTAATTAAAGGCTCCATTTAGATCTGCAACCCGCTGGCTACAAGCATGTCAATCAATAGAAGCTCAGTGGCTCACTGTGGGGCAAGGCGAGTGATCTGCCACACCCCCTCCTCTCTCTGCAAGTCTTACACTTTCGGGAAAATATCTGGCATCCCAACGGCCCGTAAAGTTCTGGAACATAATGATGGAGGGAAACATTGATGCAGGATGAATACCAAAAGACTGCAACTCTCTCAAGACTTCTAACTTTTAAATCTCTCCTCATAAATGGTAAAACATGGAACTCTGGACAGAGTGCGACAGAGAGCTGGAAAGACCATCGGCAGAGTCTCATCAGTCATTCATAAAACACAATGTCAAACATTTCACTACATATTCTACATATTATCCATGCTTTAAATTCCAAAAACACTGGAATGCTGTACAAACAACATCATGTCAGTCTGAAGATTCTGAGGTGCGTATATTCAAACATCCTTGTCTAAATTACTACCCACAATGCTTTGCTGGAGTTATAACAGCCCATTACATTAGACAGGACTATGAGCAAATATACATTAGTGGATCGATAAAACACATTTCTGCTACCAGGCCATAAGTAAAATTAATTAAGCATTTACTTTCCATTCCCCTGAGAGCTTTCGCGTTCATTATCCTTTTTTACTTTGCTCTCTCGGATGATGTTGCGCTTGGATTACGTAATTGGCTGGTTGATGGATAGATGCAAAGCTGAAGGTTAAAGCACGGGGTCAAGGTTTGACTAAGCATGTGCAATTTTCGCATTAAACATTCTATTGACATCCAGAGAAGGTGTTTCAAGAGAATGAAAGCCAAAGTCAATTTAGTAGAGGAATGCATTTTAAAAGCAATTTATAAATCACCAACTTTGATTTTTAGAACACTGTTTCATCGCTGATCTTTTTTGGCTAACTTGAAACTACAGCTCAGGACACCATAGTCAAGGATCAGCCGATCATCACATTTCGTGATTGGCTCAGATATTGTTTTCCAGAAAAGTGCCAATAAGCAGGTGGGTTGCTTTGTAATTGAGGAACACTAGACCGGGAGCATCATAATCTTTGGACCTGGATTCATCCCTGGAATAGGTTTCCTTTATCCATATCAATTACCTTAGTTTGAAGGGCAGTAGAATGTTACTACACATCGTGTTCCCCTCCAGCCCAGAATTTCAATCAAAACCTCCAAAAAATAGATGCTGGCACCTACCAATGACAGGGTGTTTTTGAAGAGATTGAAAGCATACAGGGCGAAGTGGTCTTTTTTTTCTGTATTTAAACAGGTGTATGGCCTGCCAGGTTTATAATGAGCCTAGTCTCTGATTCCAAAGTGGACTGTGGGATTAACTCCAGAGAGTAATGCCTCTCCTTGGATGGGTCATATAGCTGTCAGGAGGGATTCTGCGCACACATAAGGTACCGCCCATTAAAATGCTAATGCACAGATGGAGATAAAATAGAGGGGAAATAAAAACATCCCACCTTTGTGCTGCGTTTGCAGTGTTACACATACGCTTGTCTTTTGAGCCCCCCCTCCTGGCATAATTTAATCAGTGGGCTGAATGAATGAGATCGCTTACACTCTCCATTTCCTATAGCACTTGATCAGATTAATTGATTGACCACCCCCCATCCACCCCTCATACACACACCTCCCTACTCTACAGCATGACAACGGGAATTGGGTTTCCATTGACTTTTTCTATTAAATGCGTCTTCAATTTTACTATCGTGCCATCGCTATTGACATAAACACTGCACAGAAATATTAAACAGTTAGAAACCATATGGAACAAAGGAATAAATGACAAAGAATGGATCTTGATTACAGTTTTTCTCAGTCGCTTTGGTGCATTTCTCACATCACTATTAACATTTGCACAACATTTAGTTCAACCTACACAACATTTAGTCATTTGTGCACATCATAGTAGCAGTTTCTCATTCCTTCCAACAAATTGCAAATGCTTTTGGACATGCATCAATTGCTTTCATACAACTCTCTGCTGTTTTATAACATTATCATTTGCTTATGTCATGTCAGTCAAAATTAACTAAACTTGTGAATGCTGAATAGTCATTCCATATAAAACTAATAGTCCTCATTTCATTGCTTGAGTCATTACATACAAAAATGTTGAACTAGTTGTCAAAATCTGTCAAGCAAATTTTATAAAAAAAAATTAAATCTTTTTTTTCCTGAAAATGTCTCCTAAATTGAACAATTTCTCTCAGGTGAACCTCAGCTTTCACTGATGAGAAGGGGTGTGTGAAGCATTAGAGCTCAAGAGCTGAATCCCATAAACCCCCACTTCATAAGCATATATGAACCAAGCAGGACATAGTGTGTACCATTTCTACAATACTGTGACACAGAAATGGAAGGTCAGCCTCGTGGAAGAGGGGTGAGGGTGCGGGGAGGAAGGGGAAGGGGACAAAACAGGGGAAGAGGAAGAAGAGGCCAAGTACATAGGCGGATTCCCGATGAAATCAGGGCTACAATTGTGGATCATGTTGTCAATCACGGCCTCACAATGGCTGAGGCTGGTCGAAGGGTGCAGCCAAATGTTGGGAGAACCACTGTAAATTCAATTATTCAAACATTTCGTCGGGAGAACAGGTGTGTATAAATGGAACGTAATTCAGCACCAAACAATCTGCACTGCACTACTGTCATTGTGTCATACATGAAGCTTGCAGTGGGACAAGAACTTGTCACTTTTTACATTTTACATTTAGACTTACAGCTTTACTGCATCACAGATTTAGTGTATTGTAGTGTTACAGTAACGATTTGCCATATTTACTGTCATTTTACTCTGCACCACATAGGATTGCAAGACAACCTTGCCGAGGTGGAAGAGGGCCCCTTTTTACTCCGCAACAAGAGGAAGCCATTTGTGCAATGGTGATTGCAAACAATGCCATAAGGTTGAGAGAGATACAAAGTGCTGTTATAGAGGATGACAACATCTTTGGGAATATTGAATCCGTTTCAATCGCTACAATTGACAGAGTGCTCAGGAGAAATGAAATGCGCATGAAACAATTGTACAATGTGCCATTTGAACGGAACAGCGACAGAGTGAAGGAGATCCGTCACCAGTATGTACAGGTAAAACATGTTCTATGCATACTCTAATGTTCAGTGCTGTAAACTGTTTACTTTGTGTAGTGTCATGCACTACACTTACATGACAGCTCTGTGTATGTGTATTCACAGTGCATGCTGTACTATATGTTGTCCAAAATGCATTATGTTACACAGGAAAAGTTGTTATAGTTTTTCTCGCTCCCTCTTCTGTAATAAAGCGTGTACTGGAGCTGGAGGCCAGGGAACCGCTGCACACATTCATATACCTTGATGAGGCAGGTTTCAATCTGGCAAAAGGTAGAAGACGTGGAAGGAATCGCATTGGACAGAGAGCAACCATTGATGTCCCAGGCCAACGAGGAGGGAATATTACTATGTGTGCAGCCATCTCAGAAAACGGCGTCCTCACCCATATACCCCGTCTTGGTCCATACAACACACAGCATCTGCTGACTTTTTTAGACACTCTTTACAGGGACATAATCCCTGAGAATGAGAGGGGTCTAACTGGAGACCATCTGAATAAGCATGTTGTTGTTTGGGATAATGTGCGTTTTCACCACTCAGATGTTGTCAGACAGTGGTTTGCAGCACATGATAGGATGCTGGTGGAATATCTCCCTCCCTACTCACCATTCCTAAATCCAATAGAGGAATTTTTCTCTTCCTGGAGGTGGAAGGTATATGACCGGCATCCACATACCCAAATGGCCCTGCTAGTGGCCATGGATGCAGCATGTGATGACATCACAGCAGAGTCCTGCAGAGGGTGGATTCGCCACTCGAGGAGATACTTTCCTCGCTGCATTGCAAGAGATGATATTCGCTGTGATGTAGATGAAACTATGTGGCCAGACAGAGAGGAACGTCTGGATGTGCATGAATGATTTACAGTACTATGTATGTTGTATGTTCAGTTCCAATATGTACTGCAATATTGTTTACAGTTGTGCACAGCTCTACCCAAAGGGAGTTTAAGTTTGTTGTAAATAAGGGTGTATTTATTCTTTTGCACAATGCTGTGAACAAATTAGAATTGCAAAGAGCATATGCAGTAAAAATGTGAAACATACATATTCAGTGTCTTGTACTCAGATACCTCACTAAATACAGTAATGTCTAACTTTACTGTAGTTTTCAAATGGCTGTGCAAATAGTATATAGTGCTGTCTTGAGCATGTTCAGGAAGTGTCACCAAAATCTGACTTTTTTTTGCATTGAAAAACATTTACAGAGTAAACTGTCATAATGAAAACATGACAAAGCCATTTGACTATCTTGTTCATAAACAATGGTGTCAGGACTTTTCATCTTGATGACACTGACACTTTCATTGACGTGAATACTTGCTTTTGAGGAATGAGCTATCCATTTTGAGCAAGTGACACGCTTTTGCAGGTTATCAACTAGGTTTTGCAGTTTGTACTAATTGTTTTGAGAAATGCATTAACTGTTGTGCAAATGTAAATAGTGATGTGAGAAATGCACCAAAGCGACTGAGAAAAACTGTAATGAGGTTATAAATAGGTGGTTGGTTGGTTGGTTGGTTGGTTGGTTGGTTGGTTGGTTGGTTGGTTGGTTGGTTGGTTGGTTGGTTGGTTGGAAAGACTTTGATGGATATATGGACCTCAACAGCTGGATAGATTAATGGACCACACTGGATGGATGGATGGATGGATGGATGGATGGATGGATGGATGGATGGAAGGATAGATGAAAAGATGGATAGATAGATAGATAGATAGATAGATAGATAGATAGATAGATAGATAGATAGATAGATAGATAGATAGATAGATAGATAGATAGATAGATAGATAGATAGATAGATAGATAGATATAACGACTTAGATAAATGGCAGGACCTCGAAGGATTGATGGATCGACTACAATAGGTCGATGAACTTGAAGGATTGATAGGTGGGTGGACTTCAATGGATAAATGGATTGATGGATGGATGGATGGATGGATGGATGGATGGATGGATGGATGGATGGATGGATGGATGGATGGATGGATGGATCTCCATGGATGGACTTCGATAGATGGATGGAGATCAAAGCAATAGGTCGATGGACTTGACGGATTGATAGGTGGGTGGACTTCAATGGATAAATGGATGGACTTAAATGGATGGACTTCAATGGACTTAAATGGATGGACTTCAATGGATGGATGGATGGATGGATGGATGGATGGATGGATGGATGGATGGATGGATGGATGGATGGATGGATGGACTTCAATGGATGGATGGATGGATGGATGGATGGATGGATGGATGGATGGATGGATGGATGGATGGATGGATGGATGGATGGATGGATGGATGGATGGATGGATGGATGGACTGAATTGATATTAGTAAGTAGAAGGATGGGTAGACTTAGATTGATATAGGTATTAAGAGATGGACTTTGATAGATGAATGGACTTCATTAAGTGGATGAATAGATGAATGGTTGTGTGGAAACTTTATGGAGAGCCCTGGAAAGACTGGCCCAAGTGAAAGAGATGCAAACATGCATACGGAGAGAAAAACAGCAAGAGATACAAAGACAGAATTCCTGCTCACTCTTATCAGTCTACTGCAAATGTTTCTAATACACCATGTCAAAGATTGTAGCGAGTGATTGAATTCTCACACATCCACACACATCTTCTTCAAGTGAAAGTTTGAAAAGCGCTACACATAGCAAAAGCCAGAACTCAAACTACAAGTTCTGATGCTGGAATCCGAGAACCTTGAAGGAGACAGAACTTAGAAGAAAAGACAGGGAGACACGCACAATCCCTGCAGGAATACACTGCTGCTCCCTGCTGCCCAGAGATGGGGAGACACACTCAAGAGAGGTCAAATTATGATGGTTTGAATGTCAAGAAACTTGACCATTTTATCTGTTTTTCGAAAGATCTGCAATGTGTTGGTTGCACCATAAGCCTTAAATACACCAGGGGGATCTAAACAAGCATTAACAAAAAAACAAAACTGGCAGTGTTTCATTAGTCAGATATTGAGTTAAAACTGATAAAACCCCTACAAATGAAAATACTTTCATCATGTCAACCTCTTTTTATTTTAAACCTGTTTCTTTCTTCTACAAAAAAATAAGATATTAAAAAGAATACAGGTAACCAAACAATCATTTGCTTCTATTTAACTGGTACAAAACAAATGAAATTGTGGTTACCAGCATTCTTCAAAATATCTTCTTTTGTTTTTGCAGAAAGACATTTGGTTACATAAACAAGCTGGCTTTAATTTTCAAATATTTGAATCATGCACAAAATAGGTTTATGCAAAAACACTTTTTGATAACGAAAAATAAAATATCCCAGTTACATAAAAAATAAATTGCAAGATTTGCATTGTGTCTAGAAAAAATACTTTATTACAACAATAATGTATTATAATTTTACAAATTTTTCCTTATTACATGAGAGAACAAAAATGGTACCCACACTGTGGAAGTGACCTCACCATAACTGCTTTTCTTCTCTCTCCCTTTCGTTCAGACAGATGGGTAACCTCATCTCGAACTACTGCCCCAAGGGTTCCTAACACAGCTGTTCCCACACATTTTAAGTAATCAACCTGCCTTTCATACACACACTGGCATGCACTGCTACCACTTCCACAACACTCCTAAACCCAGACTCACTCACATTAATACTCTTAGCCCGAGCATGACCTGTACTCGACCTGGTCTCAGATAAGAGATCGCAGGGGGGTGATTTAACACACCTATACGCTTATTACATTACAGTGTGAATGGGTGTAAATATTATGTGTGAAAAGCGGAATCAAATCAACGGCTGCATGCGGGGGAAAATCAATAAGCATTACAGATGCATTAGATATGACAGCTACAATTTCATACACCACTTCCTGTCTGCTTCCAGCAATTTCAGAACAACGCAACGAAAAAGAGACGTTATTTTTCAACTGCGCAGGAAAATTCATTTTGAAATTTGCTTTTAATAATTCATGCCAAAGCTTTCAGAGATTCTTGACTTCTCTGAGAAAAGTAATGCAGTGAGGAGGTGAGATTGAGGGATGGAGGCAGAAGGAAAGAGAGTTGTGTCTCAACGATAGCACGAAATTACAGGATTTGTGCATACACCACCGGTCATTGGTTGTAATGTCAACCTACAAGAAAAACACATTTTTTGACCTACAGGTAATACCTAAAACATATAGTCAATACAGTTGTGTTACAAAAAAGACGAAAACATCATTTAGCGGGCATGCTTTTATAATGTCAAATCTTACATTTTATTTAATAAAAGATGTTTCAGAAAATGATGATTTTAATCATCATTCCTGGAGGGAGTTTTAGCCCTGCCCCTTGTTTCCTTATTCATTATCCTGTTGTGAGTTCACGCCCTTCACCTGTTTCCCTTGTTTCTTGCCTCTTGAGTTTATTTTTCAAGTTTAGTTTGTTGTTTTGTCCTCGTTTGCCCCCTCAAGAGATTCTATGTTATGTATGTTTTGGTTATATATAATATTTTTGTCAAGAGCTGTCTACACTTGGGTTCTCTCTTCACAATTCATGACTGAACGATCCAGCCATACAAGAACCCAGAAGACAGCTCCCTGGAAATCACTCCATTTGAATCTAACTGGGGTACCAGGGTTGAGCTTGTTGGGGTCCTTCTCAAGGTTTAAGGCTGTAAGGGTCCCCTCAAAGGTTGATGCTGCCGGGTTCCCCTCAGGGGTCTATGCCATCAGGTTGCCCTCCTGGGTTAATAATGCCGAGATCCACACCAGAGTCTGCTACTTTCTCTGGCCCTCATGTACTCCTGACTAGGGGACCAGGAGACTAAGTGTTCCAGTCTCCGGGTCCCCTAGTGGATAATAGGTGAGGGCCCTCCGGAGTCTGTTTCTGTCGGTGGCCCTTAAGTGTGTTCCTGACTTCGGGCCTTCCTATGTATTCCAGTCACCTAGTAGATGTGGGCTGAGGGCCCTTTGGAGTCTAGTCCGGTCCGTGGCCCTCAAGTATTTTCAAGTCACTGGGCTCTCCTGTATGTTCCAGTCTACGGGCCCCCTAGTGGGTGCTGGGTGTGGTCCCTTTGGTCCCTCTTCCTGTTTGTAGCCCAAAAGTGTATTATAGTTGTGGCCCTAATGTGGTTTGCTATCTATGGGCCTTCCAATGTATTCATGACTGCGGGTCCCATTGTGGATGCGGGTGTGGGCCCTCTTGAAATCTAGCCCACACTGTGGCCCTCAAGTGTGTTCATATTTCTGGGTCTTTCTGTAAGTTTCAGTCTACGTGCCCCCTAATGGATGCTGGATGTGGCCCTTTGGACCTGATCCTGTTTGTGGCCCAAAAGTGTGTTAATTTCATTGGTCCTCAAGTGGGTTCCTGTCTTCGGGCCTTCCTATGTGTTCCAGGCTGCGGATTCCCTAGTGGATGCTGGGTGAGGGCCCTCTAGAGTCTGGTGTGGTCCATGGCCCTTAAGTGTGTTCATGGCTCTGGGCCTTCCAGTATGTTCCAGTCTGCAAGCCCCATAGTGGATTCTGGGTGTGGGCTCTTTGGACCCTGTTCCTGTTAGTGGCCCAAAAGGGTGTGTTCCTGTCCGTGGCCCTCAAGTGTGTTCCTGTCTTCAGGCCTTCCTATGTATTCCAGTCTGCGGGCTTCCAAGAGAATTATGGGTGAGGGCCCACCGGAGTTGGGTTCTGTCCGTGGTCCTCAACGGTGTTCATGTTTCTGGGCCTTCCTGTATTCTGTTTGTGGCAAAAAACTGTGTGTTCCTGTCTGAGGGTTCTTAAGCAAAGAAGGGGGGTACGTCATGGTCCGGTCCTTGTGGTTATTTGCCTTGTTACCATGATCATGATAACAATCATGACAGCCCCATGTCTTGTGTTTGTGTTGGAAGCACCTGGCCATTGTTCATTTCTGCCATGTGCTCTCCTGTCTTGAGTCTAAGACCCGCCCCTTGTTTCCTTATTCATTATACCTTCACCTGTCCTTCGTTACCTGCCTTAGTTTCTTAATTTTTTTTTATAGCCCTAGTGTTTTCTGTTCTGTGCTGGATCGTTTGTCAACCTCATCTCTGTCTATGTCCTGTCTTGAGTGGAGTTAATTTGTCAAGTTTAAATTGTTTTGTTCTGTTTTGACTGGTAGTATATTGTATTTGCATATACCATTCCTGGTGCCATACGATTGGTGAACTATTTGTTACTCTAACACATCATCTTAAAAATTCACATGACACAAGACATGACATCCATGTAAAGCATATTTACAAAGACTTACAATAAAAAATTAATAAAGATAGGGTGCATATGTTTATAAACGCTCTGAAACCAATTTGGCTAATGAATGAGATTCCTTAAATGACAACCCCAGAGATTTTTTGCAAAAAACCTACCAACTCAAAGCACCATCCAAACACTTTACTCTTTACTCACACTTTAAAAATATTACTTGATGTCAAGTATAAAGTAAGAGGAAAGCAGTGTAGCAGAAGTACAGTGAGCATTATATTGGCATCAGAAGAATTGTGTTTATTTACCTTCCAAGCGATGCGGTTGCCTTTAGAGTCATGTTCGAGTGCTATGGGAAAGTCTCCACGTTCATAGAACTTACGAAAGGCAGTGGGTTTAGCTGGTCTCTCCCTAAATGCCCCAGCAGCTGGAGGGCCCACCACCTACAGAACAGAGAGAGAGAGAGAGAGAGAGAGAGAGAGAGAGAGAGAGAGAGAGAGAGAGAGAGAGAGAGAGAGAGAGAGAGAGAGAGAGAGAGAGAGAGAGAGAGATTGTCAGATATCATTAGAAGGGTCACAGGAAATTAAATTGTGTTGATGCTCTTTCATCTTAATCTAAATCTCTTACATCAGTTTAATAATAACCAACTACAAAACAGGTATATTTCTAACAATTTTACACATAAGCACAGAGAAGTGTCAGAGGCCAATGAAAAGGGATAAGTTTTTTTTTTCCATAAACACAAACACGTAAAGCTCCTGCAGTAAGAGTGTGGCAGCCTAGGGCTTTGCTGCAGGCCTCAGAATTGATCTCTGACTTTAGCCGAAAAATAAACGCTTGCTGTGACATACAAACTGATTCTGGTGAAGTGCTACAATTTTTTCAATTATTTCATGAAGTGAATACACTCCAAAAAGAGCATTTGTTGTCTTTTGGATACTGTTTGCAGCAAGCTGAAGTTTCCCTATTAGACTTTTCTTAACCGTCTTAACCATTCACCAAACCTCACTGTAGCTGGTAAAGCTGAAAAATAACTTACATACATCAGCCTAGCCTACCATGAAACCTGCTGCTGGACTTTTGGAAAGAATTAATGATGACCTATTTGGTGAGCTTTTTTTCACCACACCTCCTGTATTGTTTGTGCTTGTATATTTTATTTAACCCAAAATTAAAATTTTGTCATCATTTACTCAACCTTTTGTCATCATTTACTCACCCTTTTGTCATTTCAAATCTATATGAATTCATTTCTTCTGCTGAACACAAAAAAAATTTATAAAAAGTTAGGTAGTTTGACCCACTCATTTCTATTACCAACATTCTTCAAAATATTTTCTTTTGTGTTTTGCAGAATAATAAAGTCATACAGAAATAAAAGGGAGGGACAATAAATGATGACACACTTGAACTATCAATTTCATATCTATTTAAGTTTGAATAAAAGGATTCTCAGGAGGTTCATTGTCTCACCGAACAGTGATAAAGAAACAATTATTCAAATAGAAAATGTAACAACGTTTATTAGAAACAAAGGGCAGTTGCAGAAGTTGTGCCTGCCCCCCTTAGCGCTTTCTCCTCAACGCTGTCACTTAATTAAAACCAAGCAAACACATTTCAGGCATTAAATAAGTAAAATTTAATATTTAATCCCTATCTTCTTTATAAGTACATTGGTTTTTATGTTTATATAACAGTTTTGATCATGAAACAGTGTCTCGACACCATTAAAATATAAAGAAATTCGCGTGCTGCCCAGTTCAACTTTAAACAACCGCATACAAAGACTTCCCTTAAGAATGGTCTTTCAGGTACATAAGACACACTTCAGAATGTTAAAATAATTTATTTAGAGGGCGAACAGTTAACATGTGTCATTCATTCTGAATGAACTCCAGAGATGGTCAAGTGAGCACTTCCAGCGAGCGAAGGAAAATGATTCTATCTGCAGGTGACCTTAGATCACACACACCTCAGCTAGGGAGTGAGCTGTGAGTCCTCAGCCATCTCTTTCTATCATAGCCGTGTTTCAATCACTGGAAACGGCTCCACCTCAGAGAGAGCAGGCAGCTCATTAATCCTTAGACTGACTTCACGTTGGAGATGGTGTAATTCCATGAAGGTGATCAATCACTTGCCCAAGCTGAGGCCACATCTCTCTTTCTCTCTCTGGGCTCCTAAACTGCTCCTGAGAGGCTCTGATGGATGCTCGGTGAGAAGCTGCGGCTCTCTGCTTGGGCAGGTGAAACCCGCATTACAATTTCCATTGCTCGCTCACTCACTCTCTCTCTCTCTCTTTCCTCCTTCTCTCACAGGACACATTCCCCTGACAACATCATTCAATTTCTTATAATGTATGTGTGTGCGTATGTGTGGCTGGTGACTCACCAGGTTTAGCTGAAAAAACCGAGGCTGCTCTGATAAGGTCAGACAGCACACAACCGCTGCCGGCAACTAAATTACCTACTTTTATTCATGGAGCACGCACCTCACATACATATTCACCAATCCACCTGCTAATTCACACACACACACACACACACACACACACACACACACACACACACACACACACACACACACACACACACACACACACACACACACACACAAGGGGCCTAAAGGGGAGTTCCTATAATATTCACCAAGGGCCAGACAATGGACACCAAGGATGGGATCATCACAAAAATTTTTACTGTGTTTTTGCATGAAACTATTTACATGCCCTCAATTTTAAAGCTTTGACATGAGGTAAATGTTCTGTTAAAAATGTGTGTATAATTAAGTAAAGAAATAAATAAATCTGATAAACTCAAAAATAAATCAATACAAAATATAAGGTGCATATTAAAAAAAACTTGGTTCCTGAAAATTGTAATTCACATGTAAAACAGCACATTTTACTCAGGACAGATTCCTCAATCTCAATCATTTTAATGCCTGATTTACACAACGATTTTTCTTGAAGGATGGAGTGGTAAGTGTATTTTAATATTTAAGTTAATGTGTTTAAAAGTTTCTGTAGCTCATTACATAAAGTGCAACAATGCTTTGTTGATTATTTTTACTGTATCCTCTTTAACCACATGCTGCAAGTTTAGATCGGGATAAAGTTAAGCTGCAGACACGTGAGTCATTGTTCTATGTTAAGGCGTATGCAATTGTCGTGCTTGCACAAGTTCTTCTCGTTCTTTTTCATCTATGTTGTCCAGATGTGATTCCCGCTCAAATTTATAACACTAAAGACATGTTTACCGAAACACTAAGCACATGCATCTCTACGTTATGCTAAGTGGCATGATCTTTCCGTGCAATAAGTGCTAACTTTGCTGTCAAATCACAACATCAATCAGAAATCGTTACGTTTTTCAGAAAGGGATACGTCACGAAGTTATCAGCCGTTTTTATGATATGGAAAATAGCGGTAGACAGATAAGTGAATTATGTTTAAAACACTTTTTATAAGCGAAACATTAACACATGTTAATTTGCACACTGTAAACACAATCAAAGCTTCAAAATGCACAAAGAATGGCACCTTTTATTAAGTATATATTACATTTTATTAAGTTATTATAACTGTTTATTTTTGTGATACTTACCCCGTCACATGAAATATTTTTCCAGTGTGTCTATATTTCTAATCATCTTTAATGACTAATACGATGAAGAATGATTAGTACAAAACAATGCATAAGCAAATGGGAAAAAACGAGTGTGGGCTGCTTGATGTAGTAGTGTTGTCCTAAAATCGCAGAAGCTTTTAGCTCTTTTTTCGTCCATCTCTGCTACATAATGATCCAATTTACACGTAGCAGACGGACATTATATAACGTTTCCACCACAAGTGAGATGTTAAATGAGAACAACAGCCTTCTGTGATGGTGATAACATGCTGAACTAACACCACGAGTACAGTGTTCTAGTGTTTATTTAAACCTTTAATTCTTCTTTAACATAGTGTTAAAGTAAAATAATATTGTTTCTTACTGTGGCAGCAATTTCCAGCCTTTATTGCATTTGTATTTTATCACATTTTTGTCAGCAAAATCTGACTGATTAATCTAAAGCTCATTTGAGATATCTACTGCATCAATCAATCTTTCCTTTCTAGGGAGGAGAAGAAATATGCAAATAATTTCTGTAGTCAGGAGACTTGAGTCTAAAGTCGTGTTTAGAGCTTGATTTAACACTTTTCCCCGCTGCTAGCCTGCTGACTAGTAGTCAGTGTGTATCCCCTGTGAGGAGACCTAAGCTCAAATGAGTCACTTCTGATTGTGATAAAAATTGACAACACATGAGCAGAGTTGGCAACATACACCCATCCAAAGTCACTGAAGAGAATGGAATAAAATAAACGTATATTAATCAATGAAAGAACAAAAATATTGTTGTTTGTATAATGCTTTACAAAGCAGCACAGAGAAACATCAGTGTCTGATTCATCAGAAGTATACAGTTCATACACATTTCCTTAGATGTTTTGGTTTGTTAATGTGATTTAGCTTCTAATAACCATAACACTCTTAACTCAAGAAAGCTCAAGAAATTTCAAGAACTAGTCTCAGCCAAAAATATGCTCCTTGAAAACCTCATTTGCATTTTTTTTACTTTTAGGGTAGACCTCTCTTCCGTAATCTTATAATCCTATAAATACCACCTTCACTCCTTACTTACCGCAAGCTGTTTCTTGTAACCTGACTTATGATTAGAATTTTGTGTATGTAACTTTTTATTGACAGCTTAGTTATCATTGTCTCCACTAATTCACCTGAAATAAGGAGAAATAAATAATTTTCCAAACCTAGTGTATAGAGCAGTAAGAATAAATGTAGATTAAGTGATTACAATAATCTGAGCTTGGATATATGTGATGAGGATTAATAAACGTGACAAATTCAAATTGAACTTTTTAGTAATATTGACTTAAGATGAAGAATTTGAAAATCTGAGCACATTATTCAACATTATTAAGATCTATTGGTATACACATTTATTTGTCTAATGTGTCTTCTTTTAAGTTCAGATACGCAACTGTTCTTACATAAAAATATTACAAAGACTTTCACTTTACGTCTCACATAAACAAGCAACTTTATAAGCAAAAAACTGACAAGGAAACCATGATATTTATTTAAGGTCTTTTCTATTTTATCTTGTTACAATTTAGTGCCTACAGTATTCATATATATTTATCTTCACTATCTCAGAGGTTAAAATCCTACTTATATGTCGGGCCACTCTGGCAGCAAACCAAAATTTGTTTTGGTTTTACACTCCGCAAACAATGGATTTAAGAGGTTTACACAGACATACATGCACACATACTCTTGCTGACATCTTTGCTGACACAGCCGAATTAATCAAGCAAATTGATTGGTCTGTCACACTTCCCATTCCACCATGATCCATATTTAGGACTACCTCTTCTATAACATCACCAAAAACATTTAGATTTAAAAAACTAATGTTAACATTTTATTCCAGCTGTTTAAACCTACAAAGGCTGTCACCTTTACCTAACCCAGCACCCTCACTAGAATTTAGCAGAACACATCAGTGATCTATCTATATAGCAATCATTAGACACATTCAGGACACACACAAGCTGCAATGGGCTGACATGACAAAAGATGGATGTGAGTGAATGACCTTGAGGGTTTTTTGTCTGGAAGTCATCAGTGTGGTCAGTACATTGTTTTTACCCAAAAATCATTAATACTTCATTGCTCAGAACTGCAAGTCAGATTTGTCTTGCCCTTTTATTAATACAGTTATATCTCCAATTTTGTGTTTTTTCCATAATTTTGAATATACCGTTAGATGATCAGATCAGATGGTCATTACAACAAACCCATATGGTTTCCCATCTTCCCAGGAGACCACAAGATACTGTCTTTTGGCTGACAAAAAATAACATCCCACTGCCAAATTCAAGTTTCCAAATTTACTTTTATTAAATAAGAAAACTAAACACTGCAGTATTTCAGATTTTTAAATTCTTAAATAAATAAAAATGCATGCATTTATTATACACCCCTTATTATCAATGTACATTTATGCGTATGTGTGTCTACTGCATGTCAAAAAGAAGGTTTCTAAGCTCACTCCTCCACATTTCTGCATTCTAAAAACAGCTGTCATATGGTACAAAAAATGACAAAACAGCTGACAATTCCTCAGCTGGACACAAACACACTGAGTCATCATGTGGAAAGCCTGCTATGACTTGGAGCATATCAAATGTACTGTGTGGTGACTTCAAAACATCTCTACAACCCATAACAATGAAAGTATAAGAAAAACAAAAACATTTTCTTTTAAAAATAAGCAGCAACAACCTATTTTAATGGACGACTTATGTCAGAAATCATGAATAAATATAACTTTTAATTTGTCACAACACAACTATAAATTTATAGTTGCTTGTAGTTGCTTGTTCCACATCATTACTCAAATGTAACAATCATGCTAATTACTTTACCTTTCTAAATGCTTTATTGTTACAGTAAATACATTAAATTGCTGAGATGTGTTTTTTGCTCAAGTGATCACAACAATTAACTAAAGAGGATCAATCTCTGAAAAAGCCTGATCATCAAATTCACAGGCTTTACTATTGCATCTTAATGCAGTTTTTCTCAATAAAACCAATAACTGGGCTTGATAGAATCCACATTATTTAACTTTATATGCACATGCAAGAATAGAACTCTGTTTAAGAGAAGAACTTTGTGAATGATGGTTAGACAAAGACAGCACAGTTTTTTTGGGCCATGCACACAATGAAAAGATGAACAGTTCTGCAGACTGTTCTGCACAGTTTTCATCCTGAATGTCTTCAGTTAGAAGAATGATCCGATGGCTACTTATCTATTCGGTGTGCATGCTTAGCTAAAGCTCTCCTGGGTAAAAAAAACCAGACCCTGAAACTGATGAAAGAAACCCATAAAGAGGATGTTACTAAAACTGATTATTGCCTGATTTCTCTCTCACTCTCTATTTATCCGTCTGTCTCTCTTAATATCTGTCTCTCTTTCTTCTGGCTACGCACTAACACATAACATCTTTGGCCTGGTTTACATCTGTAGAGAGAGAGAGAGAGAGAGAGAGAGAGAGAGAGAGAGAGAGAGAGAGAGAGAGAGAGAGAGAGAGAGAGAGAGAGAGAGATTCAGTATTCTGTGTAGATGTCACCTGGACTCCACTTCCTGAAGCCTTTGAAAAGTGTCTGGCCATCTCTTCACTGGAGGTGGAACCAAAATATGGAGAGAGTGTGAACAGAACACTGGTCTCCTCTTACAAAGAATTCCCAACTAATCAAAGTGGACAACTTTATAAGAGAGGAAATAGACGTTCCCTTAGAAGTACTCATAAAGGCTCCTCTTCAGAAGAGAAGGCCTTGCGCTGTAGTTATTGTGTTCAAAGGCTGAATGATAAAACGTTATAACAGATATAAAGAAGTGAAAACATTAAGGAAAAGGTTAGAACATTCACAAAGAAAGCACTGAAGCAATAAAAGTTGGTTTTAAGCGTTTTCCCATTTTTTGTTGCCTTGTAGTTTCCACTGATTGATGTTGCTCTTCACACAGAGAATGGAGGGTTGTGTGGTGCAGTTATTGAAGATCTGAACTTGAATCCAAAGGCAGTAAGTTTGAATCCCACACTGGGCTTTACAAACAAGAACCATATTACTGTTGTCATACTGAAAACACAGTGAAGATTTTTCAAAACTTGTATTCTGAAGAAATAAAAGAAAACACGGGAACTACAACTTATTTTGGGTATACTATTACTTTAAGAAATATATCCGCAGGCCGCTCTACAGGGATCTTCCTGTAGTAAGTGTATTGGGATCTTCCTGTAGTAAGTGTATTGGGAGTCAATTTAAATAAAAGTGTCTGCCAACTGGCTACTTAAACTATACACCAAGGGAGGCAGTCTTAAGAAAGCGAACTAAAGTATACAGCATTTCCCATAAATGATGACAACACTAACCCATTCAAAAGGTCGGGTCAACATGATGGCAAAGCATTACTTGTGGATTTTAAAGAAGAATGTTAGAGAAAGGACATCATGTGACAGACTTTTCCTGAGTGTATTGATTTCCTACCTAATAGTCTCAAAGGGGAGCGTGTGCATTATCACAAGGTCTTAAGCTAAATAAAATCCCATAATATCAAGTTTAGTTTATAGCTGTGACCTGAGCTGTTCAGTTAATTTAAAATCTTCAAAAAAGCATTTTTAGGCCAAATTATTTTGCTGTTAACCTACTACACTGTGTTGAAAATATTTCACACCATTTTAAAGAACATGTGATATTGACATTTATTCTTCCCGTCAAACGGTTGCAGGTCCTCTTATCTCAAGAGCGGCTAGCATATGTTACGTATCGATTTTCTATTGTCTGCATGGCACTAACCTATATTGACAAATGCATCCAATCATACTTTCCTAAGCCTGCTGTCTATAAACACACAGAATGGAATCCCAATCATGAGTCACAGATGCTATCTAACGATTTTATCTGAGTTGTGCTTTAACCTGCACCATTTCCTCTTTGTGCATCAGTCACTCGTATTGGACAACCCAGGTCCAAAACTCATTGCAAGTTTTGGCTTACTATGATTACCAAGACTTATGTTGAGACGCAGATGTTTTAGCTGTTACCATTGCAGAAAAGAACCTAAATCCTTTAACACTAAATCATTTGATAAAACAAACTGATTAAAAAAATCCAAGACAACATTTTAAAAGCCATGGCATGACACACAACTGACGGATGGTTGTCTGCAAATTTCCACTTTTCTTAACACCAGAGAAAAGGTCAAGAAGACCCTGAAAGTCACACACACAAACATTCTTCTTAGCACTTCCCAGTATCCATTCATCTTTAAAGCCGCGTTTTCATAAGCAGAAGCTTTTGGAGATAAACTATAAAGCGCCATGCGGAGAAGAATCCAGAGCCGTCTAATTTTCAAGTAAGAAAGCATTTAGATTTGTGTGAATATGCAGCTTCTGAAGACCTTATCCACAGTTTCATGTTGCTTTTGGAAATGTGAAATACGCCAGAAAAGTGCCCAGGGCAGAAAGGTGAAAAATTATGCAGGCAATAACATTTCCGTTGCTATGAATTCAGTCAAGGACCTTTAGAGCAGAGAGTGCATTTGATCAATAGAGAAATGCAGGCCAGTGCCTGACACTTGCATATCATCTCACATCCATCAGACATGACAAGCAGTTAGGTGGATGGATGGATGGATGGATGGATGGATGGATGGAAAGGATTAAGAATACATGTGGCAGCGAGTAAGCCCCATTTTAGCTGTGTGACATCAAAAGGAAGAAAGGTATTCTTAGTGTGACATTTAATTTTTTTTAAATAGCAAAAAATTAGCTAGTATACACATTTAGTCCTATAGACAACAGATAAACAACACAGATCAACCCTACACATGCTATCATGCTGACTTCCATCAAAGATACAATTTCATATCACCACTTGTGGGTGGCACCATTTGATAAACCACAAACATTAGAACCGTCACTGAAGCGAATGCATATTTTTTAATTGTGCTTATCCGCCTTCGGTCCTCATCAAACTACAGTCATCTCTAACATCTTGGTGCTTATCGTACTCCTGGCATGAAAAGGCTGATGTGTTTCTCCAAGGGGAGGTGAGAACCTTCACGGCCAACACAATACATCTTCCACACATCCAGCAGGGCAGGATAAATGGGAGAGAAGAGGGCGATGCAAGGCCTTGTATTGATTCAGTTTCTATGGTCACAAATATCTGGCAGAATAATAAGCCTGTGTGCTTCAAGACTCTTGGCATTTAAGGCATCAAATGGCCTTGCTGCTATCAGCAAATCATGCTGCTTACCGCACCGTCTAGCTATACATCAGCGACCACAGCGAGCGGACCAAAAAGAGGAAGATATATTAATACTTTTAGAGGCAGATTTCAAGTCGGTGGTGTGTTGGAGGGATGCTGAATGTCCAGTGGTGTTAGTAGCTGGGTTTTGGAGGGCCCTTGATGGGGACATTGTTTATGACCCTCAGAAAGTGATGGAGCCTTAGCACAGGTTTTAAAGGGAGGGCTGCTGGCCTGCTGCCTCCCAGTCAATGACTGTACAGACAATGATTTTCTATGAAAGGAAAATAAGCACTACAACAAATATTATGATCCAGAACAAATTCAAGTGTGCTTTAAATTAGCTTTAAGCTATTAAACTATTAATAACAGTAAACAGTTACAAAATCCAAATTTAATCCATTTAAAACACTACAATGCTTTCTTATATAATATGTGATATATTATGTGTGTGCTGTGTGATAACATACAGTCCGAATGTGCTGAAAATGTAGTTTTTGTGTCAAGTCAATGAGTAAATGGCTTAATCATTACAAAATGAATATCTTAAGTTCAAACACAATCACGTTGCACACTACATATTTCTCAGGGGAAAAGCTTGTTGTTTTAAAAAAAGGTTATTATTCTGACGTATATGCACTGATTTTGTATTTAATTTACTAGCTCCAATCGCTTCATTTTCACAAAGTACAAAAAAATAACGACACAACAACATACTTCCCATTTTAGTTTACAATGGTATAATTTAAAAATTTCATACATAAATAATTTAATATTTTAAAACAAAAAAATCATCTTCTATTAACAACATGGTCCAGGTTTGTGTGTCATATATTATATGGAATAAAAATATTTCTTTCAAACTCTCTTAAGTTTACACATTAAAGGGTTGATATAACCGAGGTAAAATTAATATTATTGTTTGTAATAGTAAAGTAATGTGTAATGTGATGTGAATACATGGTTAAATAAAAATAAACACATTAATTTAAGCATACCGTGTGATGATTGTAAAAAAACAGTTCTTGGACCCTACTGATTACCATAGTGGAAAATTAAAATGGTAGTCAAAACTATCGTAGAACTTTCACTGTCCTATTTTCTTCCAAATATCTACTTTTGTGTTCAACAGAACAAATTTGTAATTAATTTCTCTTTCTCTGGTAGACAAGGGGGTCCAGGTACTGTATAGTTGCAAGCATTCACCCCAATAGCTTTCATTATGTTTATCAGAACAAAGAAATGTTAACTGATTTGGAAACTGGTAAGTAAATAATGACCAAACTTTTATTTGGGGGTAAACTATCCCTTTACGGCAAATATAACGCTTTAACTCGGGCATCTGTAAACAGGCAGTAAAGAACTGGGCGAGACATGCAAATAAACCAATCATTAAGTGGTTTTATGGATGTCAGTGAATGCATCATAAGTCGGCAATATTGCCATGTTGACACACATATCTAATTGTAGCATAATCACAGCTAATTTCCACTTTGCCAAATCGATAGAGGTTCTAGATAGTGTAGACAACACTAAGATTTTTAGTGAAAGTAACGTACATTTATACCCTTCCCCCTCTGAATCCACACAGCTGGAATGTTTAAGAAACCTGATTACACACCATCGTGCCTACAAATACAGAAAAGCGCAACTTCTTTCCAAACTCTCCTGTTTATGACAAGCGTAAAAAAGCACTTTTTCAGCGTGCCAGTTCCTAATTTGCACAGCAAACAGGCATAAAATATAGACTAAAGAAAAGAACACAAGAATGTATTCCAGTCAAGCCCGCTTTGGTGGAGTAAAAAAGCATTGTGTAATCAGTAAGAGAGCTTTAAGATTAACAGCTATTGAGTTTGACAGATGCTGTTTTTTTACAAAGATCCTACTGGGCAATTCAGTGAAAATGTCAACTTTACCATTATAATATAGTTTTTATCAAAGGTTTTTAGTATACTTATGGCACATATGTCAACATTAGTTGATTCAGATAGATTTTAGAGTATAGATTTTTTTATACATTTCTTTTTTCATTGTTAAGGAAAGGCAATTTTCAGAATTGTCTCATCATGGTCAAAACAGGCATGTGAAAATAAAAATATAGCTATTAGTTTTTGTTTTATAAAGGGATATCCCTTGTCCAATTGTTGGAAATCCTTGCTTCTGTTTTCACATTTTAATTCATATAAATCTTAAGAAGTGTATTGTCTCCCAAAACGGTGTCCTTTTTGTCACGTCCATAATGTAGGTTAATTTATCATTTTTAAAAAAGAAACTTGTTCATAGACTGACATTTTTTATGTTAAAACACCACCAACAAGGGTTTTATATATAAATTGTTGGTTCAGTTTACTGGTACCAATTGAATTCTAAGTGCGTTTTTATGTCACGTCCATAACCCAAAATTATGACACTAGAATTGCCCTACTTATGTTTTGAAAATCTTTAGACTGGGCAACACAATCTGTTGTATAATGAACTTAGATTTCCTATTCCTTTCATTTCTGAGCAGAGGTATCGGAGTGGGAGATATTAAACGTTGACCAGCGATGATCTTACAGTCAGTTGCAGGATGCAACTTTTGCGGATAATTCAGACTATGATATTTTTTACCATTAACACACACATAAGAAGCAATGCATCTCTAAATGTCTAATGCAGATGGTAAAATAGGTGGGATGCTGTGTCAATATACTGTAGAAAAGCACATTTGATATCAGTAATGTGTCCATGGTAGAGTGACAGTGGAGAGATAAACATATTCTCCCTGGTTTTAACAGACAGCTTTTTATTTTTGCTGCTATCATCATTTTACTTTTTAATAGTCTCCACATTTAACCATGTGACAAGCGGAGCTTGGAGAGTTTTTCACTGTCCATTAGTCTAATTCTGTTCTGTTTAAAAACAAAAGATAAATAAATATTACAGAAAAGTTTCTCAACATAAAATATAAAAAACAGTCAATCTAAAATTTTATCCTCCCCTAAAGAGAGTGCATTATGCAATAATGTTATGGTGCTTTGTTGGCCTTTTGCTCACACTACAAGCAAGAACCTTTATATTGAGAAAACGTACAATTTACGAGAACGTAAATAAAATCTTAACTTAGACTTATAGTTCAACCAAATATGAAAATTCTGTCATGAATTATTCACTCTGTTTCTAGATGTTCCAGACCTCCTTTGAACAATAGGATGGATCCTTGTAACCAAACAGGAGTTCACTCTTAAAGCTTAAACAAGCTTTAAATATACTGTATAAAATTTGTGCAAATGTAAGTTTAAAAAAACAATAAATCTTATCAGCTTAAATATTTCTGGCAGAATTCATTTCCAAATGTTATAGAAATAAACGGTTGGGTTTTAAATAAATTATTTAGCTTTGTATTTTCATTTTGCATTTTCCACCGAAAAATCCATTTAATGTTATAAAGTATAAAGAGTATATAATTAATATAATATTTTTGTGATATTAACTTTGACATATTAAATATTTGTTTCAGTGTGACTAGTAGGAAAATGACAATGGTAGTCAAAGGTACCCCAGAACTTTTTGTTGTTGTCTATTCTTCAAAATATATACATTTGTGCTCCACAGAGCACATTCCTTCAAATTCCTTTCTCTGCATTCATCCAAAAAAGATGTATAAATATTTGAAACAACTTAAAATAGACTAAATGATGACAATTTTGGGGTGAACTATCCCTTTAAAGACCACCTGTAGAGATAAAACAAGTTTATCTCGTTGTCAACATCAACTCTTTTAAAAATATTGTTAAAACGGCACATTGAAATCAGGCCTTAATAATCTCTGCACTGCTGCATCAGCTCTCAGATTCACTTTCAGTTTTAACAGCACCTGGAACTGATGCTGGGGGGCTATTTTTTTAAGCTAGTTTAAGGCAGGAAAAATAATAAACTTATTTTGTAAAAAAACTAATTTTAATGGACAAAGCTTTGTTTTAAGGGGACTCTAACTCTCCATTTCTTCAGTATTCAATAGTAATTTGCAGCATCCTGACATGACAACTCCATGTCCTTGAAGAAACAGTTCATGGAAGGCCGTCAAAGTTTTTCAATTATACTCACACCTTCTGAACAGGTCATTGAGCAAACCAAACAGCTGTTTGGCTCTAGGAAAGATTTATAATTTAAAGGAAGAGCGAACTGCTTGTCACACTGATGTTGATGGCTATAATGAGGAGCAGTCATAAATTAACAGACATGCCCTCAACAGTACTCAGCATCTCCGGTGAGAGACCAAAAGCTTAGATCACAACCTTAATGAGCACATGGGGGAAATTTAGGTCAGTTTAAGCACAGAAGTGAAGGTTTAGCCATGAGTTAAGGAGGGTAATTAATTAGTCACATGCAGATGCTAAAGAGGCTCATTAGAGAAGTGACTGTGGGGTAGAGGCCTGTGTGTACATGTTTATTCACTCTTATAACTTAATAGTTGTGAACCTTAGGATTGAAGCAGAAAAATAAACACAATCCGTTTTAAATAACACAATGCTGTTCTGGATGCTCTGATGTATAAATATACTGTATGCTTCAGTACGATCCATCATATTATCTCAATGCTGTGGACCATAATAATCTTCTTTTAATGTTTAGAAATGGTCCTTTAAACCTAAGCGCAACTGCAGTAGAAAATGAGAAAATACTGTCTTCAATGGACCCATACATCTGACAGTTTAGACTGATGGGATTTTATATTTGTTATGGACATCTAATATATCTTCATCTCTGGGTAACTCATAGACGCTATCGTGAGAGAAGCCCATTTTAGACAATTATGCCCCAGCCTGCACTGATGGGGGTGATGTTGTGGGGCACGGAAATGATGGTTAACTGTCAGCTGTGGTGAAAAATGAGATCCGCATTGTTGTTGATATACATTTCTACAGCCAGTAAAAAACTTTTAAGTGACAAGTATATTTGTTTTGAAGCTAATGCAAGATGGGAGTTAAAAGAAAAAAGCAGCAGGAAAGTAGCAGGAAATAAGAATCATGTGATGGTCAAAAACACTTGTCTTTACAAGTCTACACTATTTGATTCGTTTTAAAAAAGTGACGTGACGTGACGTGTGGCCAAGTATAGTGTCCTATACTCGGAATTTGTGCTCTGCATTTAACCCATTCCAGTGTGTACACACAAGTGAACACACTCACACTGTGAACACACACCCGGATAAGTGGGCAACCATGCTGCGGCATCGGGGGAGCAGTTGCATAGCTCAAGGGACTCACCTCAGTCATGGTATCCCCAGCAACCTTGGAATAATGAGTCCAACACTCGCGATACCACAACTACCCTCACACAACTATGCATCATTGAGGCCTAACGCATCAGGTCACATAATTCAAAGACTACCCAAGCAGTCAAAAACTAAACAGGTGACTTTGCATCCAAGATACATGATTTTAGATAGACTTATAAAACAGTGTAAGGTAATGTCTACTAAACTTTAAGAAATCCTAGTGAGATACAGTATATGCAGCCAAGCAAATATATTAAAGAGGTTGTTTTCCCATAAATAACCAATTATGTCATTTTCCCCGCCATTATAGTATTATTTCTACATCATTTGCTTATTTGTTTGCTTCTTTGTGACCCCTTTCTCAAAATACAACATGACTGAGTAGACAATGACAAAACACCACCAAAATATCTTAAACTATTCAGATAAACCTCTCCATTAAGGGGATAATCCATGCAAAAGTTACAATTCTGTCATAAGTATCTCGTCCTCAAGTTTGTCCAAAGCTGCAGCAATTTCCTTGTTCAGTTGAACACAAAGAAAGGTATTTGGAAAAAGGTTGGGGCACCTTTTGACTACCGTGTAAAAAGTATTGTTTTCTTTTTAATCTCTTTAAAACAAAAGAATATATTTCGAAGAACTTGTAAAACAAATGTTCCGTTAATTCTATGGTCGTCAACGGAGGCCCAGAAATCAGCTCACATTCTTCCAAATACCTTTATTTGGGTTCAACCGTAAAAAAAACACAAACTACAGGTTTGGATCAACTTGAGGGTCAGTAATTCAAGATCAGTTTCATTTTGGAGTGAACTATCCCTTTAAGATATTAATAGTTAACAAATGACATACATTGACTTTAAAAGATATAATATAAACATAGACATGCATCTAATGTATCAGGACAGGAATCTGCATAAGCATGTGATTTTTAAAGTTTGGATACACAACACACACACACACACACACACACACACACACACACACACACACACACACACTCACCACTGAGTTCTTCATGGTAGATTTGACAGTAAAGCCCTCTGTTTTATGCTCTCCTTTCGGAAAAGGTTGAAAGCTTCTCATTTTCGTACACATGTTAAAGTAAAGTTACACTTATACCGCGGTTAGAAGAGCAGCTGGCCGCTCAATAGCGTCGCATTGGCCCTCTCCTGTTTGCGTTGCTACGGACGCACTTGAACTTCGGTTGCCATGGAGGCTTCCGTTACCCGGATGTTCATCACGCCATGGAAACCAACACAAGCCGCGTGGTCGTTTATCAAACGTCAGTGTAATGAAGGCGAATGGGAAATTATAGTGTGGCAAAATCATAATCAATACTGGAAAGCATTATTATGTTCTTGTGATATATGGGAGTGCATAAGATCTATCTTTTATTTATGTTTAATTAAATCTTATTAATATTGTAAATGCTTCATCACTTTATGAACTTATGAGTATGTCTGTTCGGGGACTTTGAAAATGATTTAATATCATTAAAATTAAATGTTTCACTTTTAAGGACGTCATTTGCCTACCTTGTATTGTGACTCACCCAGCTGTTGAAGATAAAACTGAATGGGTGACGACATTCTTCAAAATATCTTCTTTTGTTTTTCAGGTCTGAAATGTCAAGAGGGGAGTACGACAGGATTTTCATTTCTGTGTACACTGTCACTTAGTAATTTCATTAAATTCTGCATTTATTCAGTACTCAACCCAAACCGTCCGACAGATTTAGTTTAAGAAGGCATTTCTTTCAGAAATACATCATAAGTTGGTCACAATATTGTGCCAGAGAGGGAGTCCCCGGGCAAACAGACACACATGTTAAGGAAGGAGGCCCATGATGACACACTCAGTCGCTCCACCTTGACAACGGCATTGTGTCCGTCATGTATGGTGTGCTTAAGCAATCATGCTTTATCCTACAGGTTTATTGCAGGTTGTCTGCTAAATCAAGAGAGAATTCCTCTGTACTAAATCATTTCACTATAAGAGTTTGGCAGTTTTAATCTCTGGTGTGTCTTTGCCTTTGGACTCTTCGCGGCAGTAGGCTACAGTAATTAATCTTCAATGTGGTGTGCAAGCAGTTTCTCTGAAAACTCCTATTTGGTTTTTATGGCTCCGCTGAGGAAGCAGAGGGTTTGGCGTATGGAAGGGATATCTGAGGACTTATAGTAGACATTTATGACATCAAAAATGTAACGTGTATTTGTAGTTTGTGTTCGGATCTATAGTATATAGTTTGTGATTAACACATATGAGTTCTTTATGATAAAAAACTAAAAGTGTTTGTAAAACTTTTTGGGGAGAGAACATAAAATGAATTTTAATATTGATATTATTATGACATAAAGTACTAGATCTAGGGAAGAAAAGATGTTGTGGCACTACATTGTGTCATGGAAAAAAAACAATAAACCAAAATGTACTCTTCAGACCCTTATGAATTTGTCAATGTCATCTCATTTTGCACTGCTTATTTATTACCCTAAAAATCTTTTTAATAAATGAATTATGTTTGTAAAAAATTTACATTTTATATTTATATTATTTATGTTTTTATAATAAAATGGAAATAATTTTAAAGTTATTTATTACACATTCTTAAATCTAATTTTATAGTATAATGCAATGTAAATCCCTTTGGATAAAATCCTTAAATGTATTATGCTTTATAATTTTGTAAAAATATTGTTAAACATAATCAAACATCTTACTTAAAGGAGAATTGTCACACTTTCATGCATTATGAGCGCTTAAGACTGTTAAACATGTGGATTTGTCATATGGGTTGTCATCACTTAAATATTCAACCTATCACCATCATAAGGTTTGAACACATACCTGTAAAAATTCTAAATTCAGAAAAACTAAAAATACTCTCTTAATTTCTTTCACAGCTGGTATTAAAGTTGCAAGTTTTTTTGCTTTGTATTGGATAGTTCTTACAAACAAAAGTTTAAAAAATATGCAAAAAACAACATTAAAAGACAAGTATGTGTTTTAAAATGGTTTTTACAGTCTCTTTTTTATCACAGACCCACAAACTGTCTCTTGTCGCCAGTTGAATTATCTGTGGTATTTTAGTCATTCGCTGTATTTTTCTGTCTGCATGGCTGTCTCTTCTAAAAAGCACATATTGGTCATTGCGGTTCAGTCGTGTGCTTTTTCAAAACCTTCTTTTACTGTTGTGCTGTGTTTTTCCATATGGCATTGCTAAAAGAATTGCCCCCAGACACAAACCATTAGATGCTGAGTGTGTGGGCCTTATTTATGCCATTCTCATGGCACTAATGATGTGTGTGTGAATGGGAGACAGCTTTTGGTTTTGATGTGTGAAGGTCTCCATCCCACTGCCTCCACCACGTAAACATGATACGTGGGTAATGAGTAACTATCCGACCTTCATCTTCCTCATCATGGCCTCCACTCCGTGTTTGATGTCTGTCTTATTTGGCAGATGCAGCTTCCAGTGACACAGGCAGCAATTAGACAGGCGAAAACCAGAAAGATGGATTCAGCAAGACCATTAACACAAAGAAATGCACTAACAGAGGCAGAAGTCAGGCTGGACATACACAACCGACGCACCCGTCGGATATGCCAATCAGCATTCCACAAACGACCTATTAGGGCTGCAGGTTCGAGTTTCTCCGCAGGACGGCCCTTGGATCCGACACATCAGCAACTCCTTCATGAAGCCAAACTGAGACAGTAGCGAGGAGGAAACCGGATGGTAAACAATGAATATTAGAATGAGGTGAACGTGTGAGCGTGCGAGAGATTTCCGAATCACGAATATTCATTAGAATAAACAACACAGAGCATGCAGAGATGCTCCCTCTTATTTTTGGTTTCATTGTTTGTGTGCTCGTCTTCCCTCGGCTTGCCATGTTTGTGAAAGTATGCAAATATTTCGTAAGGTTGCAGCCATCTTACACATCAGGTTCCTGAGAATACCTGCAGTATAAGATGAAAGACCAGTTGAGACTGAGTTCGCTCAAGAGATAAATTCAAAGGAATTACATTCACTGAGTGAAAATCTTTTACAGAGTCAGAAGGATGCAGAAGTGTCACACCTGTTCAAACAGATTTTCAGCTGAATGAATTTAGAATGCAGCTTGGGAATTTTTTTGCGTTTTTGATCATTTTGTTAGCACAGTTATGGCAGTTTTTCCATGATGTGTGTAAAAAAGCACATCTATATTTGGTTAGTCAAGTTGAGCACTTTTTACCATCTTCTTCTCATTTCATGTCAAACTTTTCTGTATCATGGGACAAAAACAATACACATAATTTTAAAATGTGAACCCTTATTCTTGTTACATAGTTAACTGTGGAATTGTATGAATTCTAAAGTGGATTTTAGTCCCGCTTCTCTTGATGGCACTGAATTATAACATACTCCTGCAGTAATCAATACCTTCACTTGGCATATTGAGGTTTTGTCATTTATTTTGCTTTGTGTTGTTGTCATCCACGGTTGGTCTGCTTTAATCTTTCCTGGTGATTATTTAATCATTTTCTCCGAATCCAGTTCCTGATCCAACTGACTGCCCCTTTTCACTTTTCTCATTTGCCAGAGATTTATTAACTGAGCTTTGTCTAAATGCCATACCATAAAACTCTAATACAAGCAGCTGGGATGCTATTTGCAGTGAATCTCCACACAACAACATATAAAACCTTACATTCTATTTGTTTATATCTTTTTTAAACCTATTTGCTTTTTGGGCACACAAACTGATATCTGATTAGTTTACCACACTCAGATCTTTACCTTAACTGTGTTTAATGTCCTGAGCTTAAACGAGGGGTTAGGGTAATGAATTATCAGCCGGTTTAAAGTGGTCTCCCATTCTTATTCCTCTTTTTCTTGGTTTTTATGTGATCAAGGTGAAGATTTAAGAGACAGCCAACACGATAAAATGATATCTTGGTCAGTGCCATAAAAACAGAAGATGAAGAGTTAACATGATAAGAATGAAAATGTTTTCTTCATTTATTCACCCTCTTCAATTCAAACCTGTACAACATTCTTCCATAGAATACCAGGGAAGATATTTTGAAGAATGTTGCCACCAGTTGCCTTGGATTGGTTGTGTTTACATAGAAGTCAATGGGTGCCACTGCTGTTCAGTAACCAACATTTTTCAAAATATACTCTTTATTTGTTTTGCCGAAGAAAAAACGACAGTGTGAAATATTTGATATTTTACTTTGAAGCAACTTCCGTGACATGGTATGTAATGTACTACAACTTAAAGACTTTAATGTTTGCATTAAACTACGATTAAATAATTTGATATTAATATACTTGTTATAGTTTTGCATGTGCTTGTCCTTTACTTAAGTATACTTATAAAAATGGGCTCCAAGTATACTTCTTTTTTATAAAGGAAGTCAGCTTACGCATTTGTAAAGCCCTACAAATTGTATAGTCACGATGAGATGGAAAACCATTGACATGACATTTACATGTATATGGCTTTATCTTCTGCACCAGCAAATGCGTCCGTTTTCCCATTAGAATTGCATTCTCTGGTCTCTCTCCCTGTCTCTCTCGCTCCGCCTCAGCAGTCGGAGCAGATGGCGTTTAAGTAAAATATTATTAGCACCTCCCTGCAATCATACACAGCAGCACAGGTGAGAATAATTAACATAATGGAATCAAAGACCTTACATAATATAAGAATGCTTATACCAGTGCTTTCAATCAAACAACAAATTGCATTAACAGAGCCCCACATCCATTTTAGGACCAGAAGTTACTTTTTCATTGCTGTCATGCATACCCATCTGTCTCAAGTTGAATTCTGATTGGATATTTCTGCATGGATCTGCTCTTGTCAGATTTGTTCGCACAGCCAGACATGTGGAGACATGTGTCGGAGAAAAACACAGTTATTGCCTGACTCATTGATTGAGTTCATTTTCTAGCATGTCATTCACGGGCAAATGACTCGACATTGTGTTACAGATTACAACAGCATAGCTGAGTGCACAGCATTATGGAATGATGTGGACCTGAAGGTACAGTCACACTAGACTTAAATGGTTCAACCAAAAATTAAAATTCTTTTTTAATGTTAACCTTTATCTTGCAGAACAAAAATAACTTAACATCATAGGCCCCATAATGGACACTGCCGACACCTTTCTCATAATATCTTTAATTTGTTGTTGGAATTACTAAATTGTCTCATGGACATCGGTTCCATGTGGTTAAAGTACGTTTTTTTTTTAAAACAATCTTGAAATTTAAAAAAAGTTATGTCAAAACAACTTAATTGAATCTTGTGTAACAGATGTACTTGATAATATTAAGTAATTTCAACAACCCTTGTGCTGTTCAACAGAAAGAGTCATTCACAAGTTAAGATTTACGTAAACATTTCCCAAATATATTGACACATTATTTACACATTTCTGCATTCTGTTGTCCTTTATTACAAAAAACACTGTATGCCAAAGCTACGGCTGCTTTTTGATTCACAAATTCTTGTCTATGATCAATAAACATCCCCGCATCCACACTTGGCCTTGGCTCAGACGTTTGTACTCTCTAACAAAAGAAAGCATTTATTTCTCTCTGCAGGCCCACAAACATATATTGAAGAATCTTTCAAAAACTTTAGGTTTTATTTCACAAAGCTTTTACTCCATTTTCGTATTGCATTGTCATAAATCATTGCCAATAAATGCAATTTCAGATGGAACAGAGTGTACTCATGAAAATATGATATGTATCTGAGAGACTATCTTACACTTGGTTTAGTGCAATCCTACTAATAAGACAAAAATATGTGTTTTGAATGCTTAAACAGCTTCAACAGTGACTAAACAGTTTGCTGGTTAAAGTGATAACTCGGTAACCTGTATTACTTTCTTTCTTCTGCAGATATTTTGAAGAATGTTTGGTATTGGCACCAGTTCACTTGCATTGATTTTATGTCCATTCAGGAAAAAAGAATGCCAATGCTGTACAGACACAAATAATCTTCAGAAAATCTTCTTTTTGTTTTACAGAAAAAACAGCCATACATGTTCAAAATGGCAAGATTTATGTTTAACTCTACTTTATTTATATTCACAACATTTAATATATTTGAAATATTCACTTGCAAACGTGGCTTTCTTTGGTCTGTCAAAGCAGCAGAGGACAAGAGTAAATCCAAATATGAAGCCTTTTTTTAATTTAATTCATTGATAATATATAATTTAATCATCAGAGTCCAAATATTGAACAGAAAGAGCTGTTGATTATCCAACATAATGAAGTAAAAAGTGGACTGAAGCACGCCAGTACAACACAGCTTGACGACAGATGCCGAGCATAAGACAAGAAACTGAAAAATAATAAAAGAAAATGCTTTACTACATTCTGAACTGATATATCACTGAAGGAGCGCAAAAGAAAAACTTTAATATAAAAAGAAAAAGCAATACTCTTATATGTCACAGCGACGTATAGGAAATGCTACCATTCTGATCTATAACCTTTGCCCTCTTATCGCAGCTAGAAAATTGCACATTTAACTTTTGTTCCGCACTTCAGATGAACACAGACAGTCACGAACCAACAAAGAAGCCGACATGACCTATGCTGCCTTCACAGCCTCTGAATTATTCGACTTCAGCAGACTCAAAGAAATGAGACTTTAAGGTCAAGGCAAACTGTGGCATTTATAACACACACACACACACACACACACATGCAAACACACAGGTATTCATAAAGCATTAAGAGGCTGAATATACAGTATGTGCCGGCTCAAACAGATCAATGACTCATGAAATAAAGGAGCGCAGGCGCTATTCACCCCAAGAGAATCTGTATCTATTGAAACGCAAAATGACGTTAGTTTTAACTCCCTTCATGACAAAACCTCATAGAGCTAAGAGTCTGTATTAGATCAGACTGCTCTTCTGATTTTAATCCCAGTCAGGAGATAGGAAGCCTTTCAGGGTTCAGCCGTCTTAGAGGGGAAACAGTGTTGCCCTGGAAACCACAAGGGAAAATATTTTTCAGCTTTTTTCTTAGCGTTTGCCACAGTGTCATGTAAAGTTCTCAGTCTCAATATCGGAGAGCTGGTCATACACTGTTTGGTCTGTTTTGAGAGGTCACAGGGTGTATGACCTATCCTGCATGTATTGTACAACTCCATGTAGCTTATATTAAAATATATGTCTATGAATGTGTGTGTGTTAATACGTATTTGATAGGCAGCTTTGTGTGTTTTAGTTGTAATTCATGGGCTCTCAGCCAGCTCAGGTGTGCTGTGTGTGTGAATACTTAGAAAAGGACCCTCTGGCTCTGTGTTTTTCCCCGGGGACTCCCTCTTTTTTATCTTTTTCTCTCGCTTTCTTGGCAGGGTGGCAAGCTTGCTCAAATAAAACCATATATAAGGTTCTTCTTTGCACAATTCCATGTACATAGTGGATGGTTCAACTACAAATAAAATGATTTTCGTATTTTCGTGTATTGTCGTTCTTAAGTTAACAACATTCTACAAAATACCTTGTTTTGTGTTTTGCCAAAGAAAGCCATATAGGTTTATAGGATAACAATTTTTATTTTTGGCTTATATCACTTAAAGTGAACTTAAGTAAAACATGCACTGAAAAGGGGGTTGTTGGAATTTTTTCATATGATCATGCACATCAGTTCCACGTGATTAAATTAAGTTTTAAACTTTGTTCAACTTGAACTGAAATTTTGTTAAAAACCTTAATCATTTGGAATTGACGTACATGATAAAATGTAGTTATTCCAACAACCTATATTGATCAGTGTACTGATGTTTTAACAAGTCAACAAACACAAAATAAAAGTTAAAGTTAAAGAAGCGCTGCACAGACGAACAGGTCACTATGTGTTTTGCATCAGCATCTGTTTCTCATTGAGCAAAAGTTTAGTAAGCCTCACATGGCTCTGATAGGGTATTGAAATGCATAAAGAACTGGTGTAACGTATGCTTTGTGCTGTAGAGAGCACACACTAGTCTCCTGGTGTCAATAACTGAGCATTTAAGCATTTTGCAAACCATTCAACAATACCATTATAGACTTGGCTGCAACATGACAGCAGGCGGACTGAATACCTGATGGCCAGAAATGCGTTCTGTGGGGCATAATGGTAAGCTGTATTCTGCTACATGCTTTGATGATTTTTAAATCATCTAAATTGGAGAGCGGTTTTCCAAAATAGTGCAGCACACATTCGAACAATAGATTCAAACAATGGTTCTAACACAAGCATCTCCCATAAAATTCTACCAACTAATTCCCATTGCAAGTAGCCTTGTTTTTGCACTTCCAACAGCTTTTCGACACTTTCGCACCTGTTCTCCAAAACATTCCTGAGTAAACTATCACCTGTCATCTGCTGTTAGCACCCAGACATTCATTTCTCACATGCAGCAAGTACATTTATAAAAACTTGTGCGTCAGGCTTCTTAATGCAAACCGTGCAATTGTTTGAGACACTTTGACATTAACATTGATAAAGGCATTAGGTATTAAGAATTAAGAATGACCAGCTTTTATGTAAAAGTAGACATGTCTGGAGGTACTCTACCTTTTCACTTATTAACACAAAACCAGGCCAGTCAATGGGTATTGCAACATATCTTTCTTCAGGAGAAAGTAAAACACCCTGTAACAATATTTAAGTTTACTTCTCAAAAATAAACATTATTATAATGTTTTATAATAATAATTATAACGTTATAACACCTCACTTAAATCTTTTTAAAACATTAAATTTATTTTTTTTCAGTGGAAAACATATAAAATAGTTGATAAAACAATACATTTCTCTAAAATGTGCCCTTTCTTTTAGTTCATGATCTTAAAAAGTATTTTTTTAACAAATGTGTATTTGCAATATACATCAATATTTTTGGTGAATTCTACCACATTTACTTTTTTTACTTAAATATACACAAAATTATTAAACGATGTATTAAACAATAAATTCAATTAATAATTTCTAAGCTTTTAAATGCAGTGATTTAAAAAAAACACAGTAAAAAAATGAGTGCAGGTTAGCCATATTTCATTTAATGGTTTAATAGTTATATAAAGACAACCAACTCAAATCCACATGTGACTCATAACCTCCATGTGTTTACAATATTAAAAACCAATGTGCTTATAACTTCCCATTATGCTCTCTGTACCCATCGCAGAGGCCAACATTGGACCTTTGCGACACCCAACAGATGAATGCTTTTATTGTGATTCTTTTATAAACAAGAAAGTGCTGACAGCCATTTAAAAACATGGTTCTTGCTGTTCTCACTCAAGACGCTGGAGTGCCGTCTGGAGATCCGCATTTGTAATATATATCCTCCAGCAGGTTTTAGAATCAGCAGACTCTCCTCTTTAAATAAGGAAGACATAAACACAAATAGAGAAACATTATGACACTCCATCCTTAATATTGACTCGAAGGCACCCTCCGAATTTCGGCATTGCCACATACAGTATGATGATTCAGTACTTCATACAGCTTTCTCATCCAGAATGAACGTGGTCCTAGTGCTCCTTAGACACTTTCATCATATCAGGGGATTTTGTTAGTTTGCTACCCTGTCCTGACAATCCTGGCTTTGCTGACCGTAACTTCACCTGAGGGAAAGAAATACCAATCTGAGAAAGTTTCTATGAGAAGAAACAGCATTGTTCACGGAGACAGAGAATGATCCTCTTTCATCTTGTATTTACGCTGTGTACACAAAATATCTCTTGTGTCAGAGTTGTTATGATACACTCTATTTGATTTAAGTTCCCCGAACTCACACGTCTGAGCAGTTTAATGTTTTCATTCAGCAATTTCCTAGTAAATAGCATTTTAATAAATCTCGCCTAGATCAGCTGTTATGGAGTCAGCTAGGCTTTTCTCGGGAGAATAAATCGTCTGTTGGCATCCTGCAAAGTCAAAGCGTTTTGTTTTGCTTGTGGGATCTCTTAACTTTTTTTCACTTTATATATGTATGACCCTGATGACTGCCCAACGTTTATTTTAGGAGATAATTGAAATAATAATATATAGAAATAATTTTAAGTGTACACAAAGATTTATTCCATCACACTTTTTCATTATGAACATGTTCTTTAATGTAATGATCCTAAAATGTAATGAAAAAAGTAGTAATGTATTGATTCCACAACATTTTATCTTGTTTTTGACAACATTTTTTTGTACCTCTATTATTTTGCATTTCATATCAAATCAATGAAAAAATATTGACTTTGAAAATGAAATCCGAGGATTAAAGAAAAGGGATAATTTTACTATTTAATCAATTATAGTAAATTCAAAGTTTACCCTAGAAATAACAGTCAACATGTTGTTTTTATGGTGTTTTTATTTTGTTTGTATACATTCAATAAAGTTAAGAAATAGTTTTTTTAAACCGTGGGATCAACGGCCCTGCTATACACCTCTGTGAAAGACAAATTAAAAAATTTCCTTTGCCTTTTATATACATACTGCACCATACAAAAATGAATGTGGCTCAGTAAATATATAATAATATAATAAACAGTTAACACTAACTTTAAAACATTAAAAAACATTATATAGTTTTTTCAGTGGCAAATATTAAAATAATTGATAACAAAATCTGTTTTACAATTCTGTATGACTAGTTTCCTTATGTGAACACAAAAAAGGGTATTTTAAAAAGATTGTTAAATGAAAAGCAGTGGCATCAATTCACTTTTATTGTTTTAACCCTAAACAATAAAGGTGAATGGATGCCAGTTCTGCACAGTCTTCAAAATATCTTCGGTTATGTTCTATGGTAAAAAAAAGAGAGTCATAAAGGTTTAAAATGGTTAGAGATTAACAAAGGATGACAGAATTTTAAAAGTGCAGTGATGCTTCCTCGGTATAAACAGAATATCCGTAAACTTTGATTCAGCAGACTTTGAATCAGCGTGGCTGCATGTGCACTGTTGATTTAACCTCCCTCAACCTCTTCTTTCTCTGCCTTTGGCGAAAAAGTGGACGAGAATATTTGTGGGGGAAATAAATGCTAAGCTTGAAAACACAAACTTTGAGGCACTTCATGGGTGTCAAAGATTTTCTCCATGGACACTGAGAAAAGGGGCCAAAGACCTCCAAAAAAAGAAATATTCTTGTTGGTATGTGGTTGTGTATGTGGTTTATAAAACACTTTTTATACTAAGACATTTTAAGTTTCTGGCAATTTATTCATTGTAGCTGTTCACCAGGGAGTTAGACTCTGAACTCTTGCAGCATAAAGCAGCCATTTCAAATTCTGCAATGTTTTAATGTTTAAGATAGAGTTTTTTTTTTAAAAAAAGGTTTACCTGCTGTTTTATTTAAAGTGACAGTTAACCAAAAATGAAATTGGTGTCATCATTCTGTCACCTTTTTGACATTTCAAAACCTGCGTGATTTATATTTGTCTGCAGAACACAAAATAGAATATTTTGAAGAATGTTGGTAACTGGCACCCATTCACTTGCATGGGTTTAGTGATCATACAAAGCATGATACTAAACATAAAATGAGCAAATATTAAGCTTTTAAAGGAGAAAAATAAAGAAAAATTCATTCCAGAATTTGTCTTAAGGTGTGTTTGCTCTAGGCCACCCAAGACTCTTATCCACTGAAGCACTGAATCCACTGAAGTACGCACACTTCATAATGAAAATGATTATTAAAAACTTTAAACAGTTAGCCTCAGGTGGCCGTATTTCTAAATGTACCAGCTAAGCCCTGCAGATGTTCTTTAATTCAGAAGGTTAATTGTTCCCTTTGGAGCTCATTCCTTGAAGAGATTTGTTAAAGTTGTCCATTTGTTAAAGCTTTGCGCGAACCATGTTTGCTTCTTCATTCCTTAACTCTGTAAATACCCTTCACGAGCGATTACACAGATACAGGCTCATAATAATAAATGCTTGCATCTTATTTGACTGCCTTCTCTTCACTTTGGCATGAACTCAACATAGGGTTTCCTGTGTTTTCGTTCCCCGCTTCAATTTCTGCCCAATTCAATCCCCCTCGGCTTACTCTATTATTATTTATTTCATTCTTTTTTTTCTTTGCTTCTCTCGGCATCATGAAGCTTTTAAATATTAATTATTCTTTCAACAAAAGACTTTTGGGAGGCGGGGATTGATTCTATTACAATAGCTTATTTGCTGAGATAAAGCATTTATGTGTCTAGACGCATAAATATAGTGCACTTTATGTAAAATAGAATATATAATTATTTATGTAGATGTATATCATATATTGAAACATTGCTTGTTTTTCTTGAAAGTTGAAAGTACATTCAATAAAGTTGAGAAATAGTTTTTTAAATAGTGGGAACAATGGCCCTGCTTTACTCAAACAATTTTACTAATATTATTTGCCTTTTAAACACACATTGCACCGTACAAAAATATGAATGTGGTTCAATAAATATACAAAATATAATTAACAGTTATATTAACTTAAAATAAAAAAAATACTTTAAAACATTATATTGATAAAAATATATACTTTAAAACATTATATTGAAAAGATTTTTTATAATAAACCAAATATTTTATTGTATTGTAACATAGATTTTTGAGAATTCTAATAAAATTATTTGAGTAAAATAGATTTACTTACTTTTTTACAAACATATAGACAAATTTAAACAGTTCATCAATGTTACATTAAATTCACAAACTTTTTTATGTTAAATGGTTTCTTGTAAAATCAGAGTATAACATTTTAAGTTTGTTGTACTTTCTTGTCTTTTTATTTAATAGTGTACACTCTAATATGCTTATAACCACAAACCTTTTTTTACTAGAACATTTTCCACACTTCTGGGAAACCTTTCCAGTAATGATTGGAACTTACTGAATAGGGTCATGACTCGGATATGTCTGACAAGTGACGTTCCAAGTTATCCCAAATGTGTTTAACACAGGTCTTGGCTTTACATACACTACAAGTATTTCCACACAAGACAATTTTTCTATGAACTGTGCAGTACCGTACATGAACGGCCTGCTGATGGATCCTTTATAATACACAGGAAGAGCTGTAACTGACCATTTCGTTTCTTTGAAACATGTTATTTTTTATCCCCTTTGAAAGGTTGTAGCTACACCTGTTTTATTAAGAACATCTGTTAAATAATTCCCATTCAAACCCCAGGCTTACTCTGTTCTGCTGGTCCTTTGGATGGAGCAAATGGATCGCACCCTCCTCAGACTTCGATGGGATTACTATTTCAATCACATAAGCTGTAGAAATGTTCTTTGTAATTCTTTGTTGCTGATATCAGCTGCCGGATCTATCCATAAGGCAACCATTTAAAACAAATTCTGCTTTTGGCTAATGTTTTACTCCGAGAGATTTAATTGTTCAATTTAATGGGTGCGTTAAACTGTGCAGATTAACATTGTGGATTTGTTTCAATGTGTTCTAGCGACTTTTGTTTGTTTACTGCATTTATTTAGTTTTGTTGCCTGTGGTAAATGGTCATTGTCTGAAATTTCCATTAAAAACGACAATAGCTTTTCAACATAAACAGGGTAATTTAAAGGCCATTTTAAAGGTGTGCTCAGTAATTTTCTGCTTATTCTGCACTGGCCAATATGGCAGTTCATCTAGTTATGCCATTTTAGAAATGAGCACAGTCAACCATAATGAATTTATTCCACTTTAAAATTGGGCCAATAGTGGGGTTTAATGAAATAATGCAAGCAGAATTTGGGTGGTCATGTCCAACCATGCAGAGGTGAAAATCTTTGTGCACAATACACCGGATTCTATGACTTATATTACTTGTTTTCATCCAGTGTGAACATGTCTATGCTTTTTTTGGAGGTATTCAGAAATATTGAAGCATACAATTCACATGTTGTACATTTCTACCTACCCTTTGTAGTAAATTCCCATATTTTCAAACTTCCTCCTTAGTTCATTATCTTATGGGTAAAGTTTACCCACCCAAAAATCGTAATCATCATTTACTCATCCTCTTGACATAATAAACTTTCATTCCTGTCTTTCTTCTGACAATCACAATGGAAGATACTTTGAAAATTACAATGACTTGGTTTTGTGTTCATGCAAACTCATAAGAAACCACCATTCTTCAAAATATTTAATTTTGCAGTTCAAAGTTATACAGGTTTGAAATGGCAAGAGGGCGATTGAATAACGACACACTTTACATAATTTTTGCCTGAACTATCTCTTTAAAGTCTCTTGAGCTATAATCCTTAGACCTTTAAAGAAATCAAATCTTACTCTTGGTTGAATTTATAAACCTGTTTGTCTTCTCAAGACATCTTGGCTTTTAAACACACACATCTGCAGTCTAACCACCCTGCTTTTGCATTCCTTCAGGACAAAAATCTAACCCCTAATGTGAAACCGCTTCAAATTTACATTAGTTGGAGTGGTTTAATCTCTCATCTTCACCCTCACATGGGCCACAGGCCTGATAAGACAGCTCTACACCTGCTTCGGCTACCTTGCTGTCCCAGAATGCCCAAACCCAGTGCCACTCCCAGCTATTAACCTCCTTTCTGTGCATTGTTTACTGCGGCCTGTAAGTCAGATCAGCGCTTGAAAGGGTCATCCCTCTCCTTCCACGAGATAAAACTTTTACAGGGCTACAAAGATAGAGAGAGAGAGAGAGAGAGAGTGAGAGAGAGATAGAGAGAGAGAGAGAGAGAGAGAGAGAGAGAGAGAGAGAGAGAGAGAGAGAGAGAGAGAGAGAGAGAGAGTACAAAAAGGATAAATAGCTACTTGTAAATTTGCACTAGCAGCTGTCTTCTCTTTGAGTTTTGTCTAGCTTGAGGCTAGCCATGCTTAATATGTTTGGTTATATTGTATGAAAAGCAGGCATTAATAGAAACATACATGAACAGGTGTAAATAATAGTCAAACCCATCTGTTATGCATCTTCACTAACACGTTCCTGTCCTTCAATGCTATCACGATGGTAATGTGTGTTAACATTACAGTACAAAAATAATGGTTTTGGGTTGGTTTGAAATAAGACGTTCGGGGGTGATCATCTTTTTCATGACCCAATAAAAGCATCAGCCTCCCAATTCATCCTGTTTCCATCTGCTAGAATGGCAGCTCATTTCTACAGCATTGCGCTGAAGTAAAATTGAAGCTCACCAAAACCAATAAAACTAGTTCAGCTCCATGAAAACACACACACACACATTGGCGTAAACTCTAAATGCACACCCTCAAGGCAAGATACGAAAACAACAGCCGAGTCGGAGTTGTAATTAAAGCTCATTTTCATAACTGCACTGTTAGGATGTTTGTTGGAGGGGATTTGGGAGTTTGTTCAGATTTTCTCTTCACTTTCTGTATCTGCCAAGATTTTAATCAGATAATTCAGTGGTGGTCTAAAACAGACACTTGAAAACACTGTCTGAACATCTCATTCATGACGAACCAAAGAAACACGCATTCATTGCTCGAAAGCTCATGAGAAAGGCTGGCATTTTCAATTATCATCAGTTTAAAGTGATGAGACTTCTGTTCTCATTTCCTCATCCTTTTGTCATTACAATCTGTTAGATTTCTTTGTTACCAGAGCACAATAGAAGATATTTTGAAAAAAGTTAGTCAATGAACAGCAGTAGCACCCATTAACATCCATAATTATTGTTTTGTCAAGGGGAAAAAATCCTGACAAGATCTGTACATTATTTCTTTTCTGCAGGCCAGAGGACGCAAGTGCATGTGTGTTAAAGTCAAAACGTTAACATCACAGGTCACACTCACAGTGACGGGAGTCAGTTTAAGATTGTTATAATGTCCTAACCTCTTCCCTTTTGACTTTATTTCTTCTGCTGAACACAAAGGAAGATATTTTAAGGAATGTACTTGGATTTATAATGTCAATTGGGTCCATTTACTTTGGTTCCCTACATTCTTCAAAATCAATCTTATTTTATGTTTTGCAGAAGAACAAACGTCAAACAGATTTGAAAGGACAAGAGGGTAAGTAAATGATGACAGAATTGTCATTTGGGGTAAACTATCATTTACGTAAGTTGGTTTGATGCCATGCTATTTATTTTCGTTCATTTCTGTTTCAGTTAAATCACTTTTTGTTGCTGCATTATTCAACGCTTGTGGTAGGTATTCCACGACGGCCAATCGATCGGACCAGGGAAATCATATTTCCCCCCTCTCCACTTTCCTTTAGCAAATTAAATTTGCTTCTAACTGTCCCACTGCAGTTAATTATGTGCCTGTGGTAGCGAATTGCAAATTTACATTTTTATAGTTTTTCAAGTTAATTAGCTTGCTCGCTCAGCCAGACATTTCCTGTTTATGTGTCTTCTGTTGTGTACCGTCTGTTTCTAAACTATTCTGACATAACGATGTCTCTCGGTGACAAACCTGCGACAACCCTCAATATTCCTTAATTTCCTGAAAGTGATAACATGAATGATATATTAACAGAAAACAACGCTTCATTAGAACATCAATTATTATAAATCACATTAGTCAAACCCATTTATTCGTCCTCGTCCTTCATGTTTCTACCCACTGGGATCGATTGTATTTAAGTCAGGTGGCTCTGTTGATTCTTGGGATTCGGCTAATGGATAATTCAGAAGAGTTTTTTGTCCGCTTGCGCATTCACTCTATAAATCTTTATTCCTTCTCTTATCTTTAAGGGTTTTTTTATAATTATTTTACATGATACATTAAAATTTTTACTTTGTTTAGTTCTCTTAACAACTGGGAGAAAGTGGAAATAAAACAAAACGAATAAGTATTTACAACAAAGCAAATCGACACAAAAATATACATAAATAAATAAAACTTTGTATTGAATATAAAGTGACTAATTTAAAACAAAAAAATTTAAGAGGATAATTTATATGGAATCGCAAAAATGACATATTTTGATAAATGTCCCATTCTATGGATGACAATACACATCTTGAATGACCAAAGTAAAATTTTTGGATGAACATTCATTTTCATTTATTCATTTAGCAGACGCAATTATGCGGTGACACATTATCACTGCAGAGCACACAGGAGAGAGGTGCCTCGCTCAAGGATTCTTCAGTCATTGTTCACTGAGATTCAAACCCTCAACCTCCTGCTTACAAGTCCAACTCTCTTTACCAGACCACCACTGACCAAGTGACACTTAAGTAATATTGCATTAAAATTAAGCCAAGTTATGAATCTGTCCTTCTGAATTTAAATTTATTTTATGTTTTCATGGCACTTGGTCTTCCCCCCATTTTTCATCAAGAGCGGATGCCCAGTCAGTCACATGAGTTGGGGGAATTACGCTACACAATATCATGTTTGTCGCACTGCAAAGCTCAATGCACCTGTCTGTCAAACACGTCTCTCATGCTCTCTCATGGGCCTCGCTGTGGAGGAAGAGTGGGGGGGTCTTTCTGTCTGCTTCAGACCCTCTGTTCCCCTCATCTCCCCTCTCTTAATTAGTGCTATTCACAAGCCAGCTGTTTATAATTAAATTTATACGCAATGGTGAATAGCCAGATAAAGGAACAGATAGATCGATGTGTTCTAAATAAAACACAAGAAAAGGACAAACATTTATACAATATCATTAATTAAAGAAGTGTGGAAAAGCCTTAAGTGTGCCTTAGCGTGTTGTTTATCTTGGCAGTTATATATAATTATATTATATATATATATATATTTTTTGCATTGTTCTGTGTAATATGACATTGGTATGCATCTCTCTCTCTCTCTCTCTCTCTCTCTCTCTCTCTCTCTCTCTCTCTCTCTCTCTCTCTCTCTCTCTCTCTCTCTCTCTCTCTCTCTCTCTCTCTCTCTCTCTCTCTCTCTCTCTCTCTCTCTCTCTCTCTCTCTCTCTCTCTCTCTCTCTGGTCTCTCTCTGGTCTCTCTCTCTCTCTCTGGTCTCTCTCTCTCTCTCTCTCTGGTCTCTCTCTCTCTCTCTCTCTCTATGGTCTCTCTCTCTGGTCTCTCTCTCTGGTCTCTCTCTCTGGTCTCTCTCTCTCTGGTCTCTCTCTCTCTCTGGTCTCTCTCTCTCTCTCTCTCATGTTTTTGTGTCATTGTAAGAAATCTCTGGAGAGCAGCTGGGTAGATTGCACAAGCTTATTTTTGTTGTTGCTCTCATTTAAAAAGCATTGAGAGAGAGTTTTCCTTTCGCAGTGTTTCTGTAAGGTCCCATTCGTCCTGTATAGGTTTATGTTTCCTCAGTGGGTAAACAGTTGGGAAATTTGCCATCTTAAATGCAGTGTCCTAAAAACAAATGTGAAATAATACAGAGAACACATTAAATTAGACAGAACAGTAAAAAAAACAAATCTGTAAGTAAAAGAGTTTTTTTGGGTTCTCTGAATCGAAATCAAAGTGACACCGTACATTATAATTTCCTTGACCCACAAAACTTTTACAATGAATTACCTTTAGTGACAGCGTGGTAAATTGCTCTAAAGCGCTTCTCAGAACATAAACCTCATTTACATCGCCATTACACGATCTGTTATGTTATAAATCCCCAAGTTTACAAGGTTTTAACAGAAATCCGATGTCTAGGACTACGGCAAATGCCAGATTCGTAGTCCAGTTACTTCAGTGACATGTCATCAGAGACTTGTTACAGAAGTAGCTGGATTCGCATTATGTCGTCTCATCACTGGTGGTGATGCAGTGACTGATTGCAGACTTGACCAATAACAGTATACTAGACTGTTTGATCACATCTGATTACACTGGAAGAGGGGCCTTAAAGATTCAGGAACTGAATGCAAGTGTTTTCCAGACATGAAAAAAGATGCGAAGCAAAAAGGAAAAAGTTACACTAATAACGCGTTCTTTGAAGGTTCAATTACATTTGTGTATAGATAAAATACAATTATTAGTAGTTTTATCAGCAATCAGGGGGCACTTTAATGCTGTGTTACTGAAGACTATAATAATAAGTATAAAAGTAAAAATAAACATCAAGGCATCACCATGGTAACATCCTAGCAATGCTTTTCCATATAATTTAATCACACTATTAAAGACTCTTTAAGAAATACTTAGACTTCACAACATGCCTTAATTACATTAAATCTGGACCTTAAAAGATTTATGGAAGGCAGGGAGAAGAATGAGACCAAAGCAGTTCAACTGAGACTTACCCCATAGGGGCATTTATATTTAAAAGTCAGAATACATACACAGAATTACATTTTGTGGCCTTCTAGGATGATTGATTTGATTTCTTTTGTCAGGTGCTTTGAGCAAAATTGTCTGCAAAATCCAAATGTAGAAACACTTTAAAGTAAGATTTCCCTATAGTAACATTATAAATACACTAAACCTTTCAACTGTTATTTAAAAGCTGTAGGATTAGTTGGTACAAAACTGTATATACTGTATTTAATGACAGTTTGTATCCAGGTCATTCTGGGTCAAATGGCTTGGTTCCAAGATTTATTAAAATATCTTAATTTAGCTTTAGCACAACAAACAAATACAGGTGTGTCACAACTTGAGGGTGAGAAAATTATGACAAAATGTTAATTATTGGTTGCAATCTTCCTTTAATTTGTAATATTTTTAGGTAAAAATAAACTGTTTTAGAATCCAGCTGCATTTCACAAATTGTTACAGTAGTTTTTATAAAATGTTTTTTAGTTTTTTAATAAAAATTTTTGTAGATTTTTAAATTCAGTTAGTACAATTAAATTAACTTGTAAATCATTTTTGACACAAATAATAATCTATTAAATAATACATCTGTTATTAAAGAGAATGTAAAATGTAGATGAATATTGATATGTTTTATATAAATGGAATAAAGTCTTTATGCTTTGTGTGTCTTGTTTGTTTCAACTAATATTTTTAGTACAAAACCCTGTCAAATATAAATATTTTTAGTTAGTTTAAGTTATAAAAAATATAGATGTGAACCATCATCCTAAGAATTTGTTTGAATTAACTCACTAACATTAAAAATGCTGTAAAAAATGCCCATACTACTCGATCTATAAGTTAGTGGAATGACTATAATGCTAACTTCAGGTGATGTTAGTCGTGTTACCCACGTTGATGTAAAAATGGCAATTGGAAAAATGGCATTGGAAATAATGTCCACTGATTATTCATTAATTGACATGGATAGTGGAAGTCCTTCTGTCCTTCTGTCCTTTTATAAGATGTGTCTCTGGCACTGTCCATGGTGCTGCAACACCAGTTACAAATCCCAAGGGCTCATCCTTGCTGAGAAGGAAATTCATCAAGTCTGATTTTTTGTAACACCCGATTCACTAAAGAAATTATGCAAATTGGGAAAAAGCAAAAAATTCAGTGCTACATGCAATTTGCATGCCACAATTCTTAATCTTTCTGATCAGTTCAGATGTAGCATCTGCTGCAACTCCACTGCCTAAATTGACTGTTTAAAAACGAATGTGTTAAATGCAACAGGATTTAATCCTGGTTACAACAGGGTTTTAAGTTTTTCTAAGACATGTTAACATATATTTTTTTAATAAATTACATTTGCAACCTGCTTTCCAAGGCTAATATAGTGTTAATAAAGTTTCAATCTATATTAGACTTAATTTACATACAAATTGGGGTGTGTTGGTGCCAAATATTAAGATGTAATTCACATGCTCACAGTGAAGTGTTATTTTACCCCCTTTAGTCTTTGGTTAATCTGCATTGAGACAGAATAAAATGAATTTTAGTGAATAAGATGCAGCTTAACTGTACCGCATCTGTGCTGATAGTGTCGCATTTAATTGGATGAATACAACAAATCCTCCATCATTTTTTATGTTCTACTGAGTGAATAATAATGTGCTAAATAATGCACAGTGCACTGTTTATGCACAGTTAAATGAAGCTGCCAACAATCAATGTTCAATGGACACCCACATCTTTTGCTGCTGTCCAAAAACGGGTTTTGTTGTGAAGACTTTCCAAAAAGACTTTGTGAAAATAAAGGTTGCAAGAAATTAGATACTTAAATGAAACAACACATCACGTGTAAGCTTACCCTGAAATAAATTTCATTCATAAATCACACACCTTTAAGTTTAACACAAAGAAAATTCTGAGATTTTTGGTCACCATTGAAGAAAAAAAAATTATGATACTTAGAAATGCCCCAGAGCTGTTCTTGAACAATTCTTTAAAATAAACAACAAAAATTATATAATATTTACACTGTGGTAGTCAATGGTGCTCCAGAATTGTGCGCTGCTAACAGTCCTCCAAATATCTCCAAATATCTGTGTGTTTAAATTAAACAAATACATATTGTCAGGTTTGAAACAACTTGAAGGTAAGTATCAAATAATATTTGGATGAACTATCCCTTTCGAGTACCTTGCTTATAAATACTGTAACAACTATTTATAATTTACAATTTTGTATTCAGTTTTTCATTGTAGTGTTTGATTTATTATACTGTTGCTTTTAACTTTGTGGTTTTTATATCAATAATAAACATCCTGTGTTTGCTGTGAAGGTCAGTTAGGTTAGTTGGCTGCAAAAACAGGCTCCTCCCTTCTTCAGACTAATTAAGTATTGACCAACCAATAACATCTACAGTGAATAAGAAATTAACCTTTAAGATCCCATCTCAAAGGCTAATGTGCAGACCTGTTGACCGACTTACTTATTTTAAACAGTCAATACCCACAAAATCAATGAATGCTTCCTTGTTCATCTTGACTAAACAATACATACACTTGACAAAAATCCCCAATACACTTAAGTGATACACATGGAGATGTTAAAAAAGCCTCCACGCTTTCACCTTTTGTACTGTTTTCTATAACATCACTAGTAAAGAGACGCCATGAAAGAATAGATTTTTACTGAATGTTTCCATAACCTTTCTGTCTCCCAAAAGGATCTTTATAGTTTTTATGTATATTGGCAGGACAGGGAGGATTAAATGGGTCTACGTGTGTAAAATGACCAGTACATTTCAGTTAATGCTAAATTGCAATTTATGCATTACAAAAGGCAGAATACGTGTGAAACAACCAATATTAAATGATATGGGAAATTCCTTAATATCAATATAGTATTTTATGCACTATTCTGCGAGTGTATGGCATTGCTGTGAAGAACCCCTTATTGCACTTCGAAGTTAAAGATCAATCACACAAACCAAAAATCTGATCCAGATTTTTAAATTCAAATCCCAGAAACAAAACCAAAAAAAAACTATTATTCAATATATGTAGTGAATATTGATCTGCCCGTGTGAACTAAATCGCCGCCCCCCACTGCTGAGTGGTCACAAACCAAGAGTCCCCCCAGGCTCCTGTATGAAGTGTTTATAAATTCTTTGGACCTCAGCCCATCTCCTATAGCACAAACAGAGCCAGACTCATGAGCTGAGCTTATGGGCCCATTAACTCCTCTGCAGTTCCATGTTTATCGTAATACTGGCAGTGCTGAATGGTCCCCGCGGACAACACAGCAGCATAAATCCACTTTCAAAAACCTCTGCGATGTATTAAAGCTCATTCTCATACACTAAATGGCTCTCAAATGGGGGTGCGGGAATTAGAAGGCCGTAGCGATTGTTACCGGCATGCCTGATAATGCTGAGGGGGAACCTGTATCGATGGAGGCATCCATATTCAGCAGTTTAAGAGCGATCGCGAGTATCTGACAGCGTGTGTCTCAACATATCTCGGATGTGATTTAATCTCTAAGGGAACATGCCCTCAATCTCATATCAAACATTGACGCTGCCTTCTTGTGCATTTAAATTACGCACGACGGCTCGAAATCCTCATTTCCTGTCAGTTATCACAACACGCAAACACACACATCACTGCAATGACACAGGTTGAGCTCTGCTGGAAGGTTGAAGTGCTAATGGGGGTGAGTTATTTGAGTCTGATGGTGTGTGTGTTAGAGCGCCTGTGTGGGTGTCTGGAGGATTTATACATCCTCACGTCTGGATTTTCATTTGGGAGAGAATAATGACACATAAGATATGGGAGTTAATCACAGCTTTTTTTCTTTATATCACCCCTGAGAATTAGACATAGCTCTACCCCCCTCTCTCTCCGTTTCGGTCTCGCTTTATCTCTTCCTCCTTCATCGCCAACCTTCTCCATTGTCATCTCTTGTGCTTTTTTGCGGCGTAAATGCCTCATGAATCAGGTTCATATAAAGCAAGTGTCACATCAGGGCAGCTGTTGTCCCCCAAAAACTCATTAAAGAAAGAAGCAAAGCACATTTTCCTAATGAAAGCGAAGTGATGTCTAGGTCTTAACATGCATTATACTGTAGGGGATACTTGGGACAGAGAAGAAAGGGGAGATGAGAGAGGAATTGAAAAGAGGAGACAGATTTTTGAGTGCTATTAAGATTTTTTTTATTCAATGAGGTACAAAAGCGTCATGCTGGAAGCTGATAATATAAACCCTCAAGATAATTTAGAGGAGAAATAATCCAGTGTCTTTAGCATACTTTACTCACAAAGGTTATTTATAGGGTAATATTTAAATAGCAGTACACGTGCTTTTTTATTAAGATGGCTATTTGGGACAATTCAAGAAACATTTTCAGTATTTCTGAACGAGTATTTATTTGCTAAGCTAAATATTGTTGTTAAGCTAAATATTTTTGTTGTATTCTGTGAATTTCTACGAATATTTTCCCAAAAATATTGTTTCTATTTATTTCCAGTAACAAGAGGGAGATTAAAGATGACAGAATTTAATAATTAAATGAAATTAAATGATGTCAAAATGAAAGAAACTTTTCATAATAACAAGATTTTTTAACTATATTTAGGAAATAATTTATGATAAAATATTTATAAATTTTTAATAAGCATGTTATGATTCTTAATTTGAACCTTAATTTAATGAATTATAATATGACTTCCAAATGGCAAAGGCATCTTAAATATTTCAGGATAAGTCGTGCTAATATTACTAGACAGCTGATAAACTCAATGAGAAATATTGTCAAACTACCAAGACTTACATATAACAAATTCCAATATCTTTTCTTTTGAAACAAAGCCAATATCGAAAATAAGTAGCGGGAAAGATAGAGAAATAAAGTGCCACGGTGAATGGTTTCTTCGGCCATAAATGTTTTAGACGTAAAGAAAGCCCTGTCTTATATAGGTTTTGACACTTGTCAAATTCACACCTCTATGGACATGTTTATACGTGTGTGTTGGTAAGAGGGCAGAGTGGACATTTCTGACAGCACAACCTGAACTTCTGTCGACTCTGATGGAGATAAAGTAACGGGCCAGTCAGTGTGTGAAGTGAAACATTTAAGCAAGCTGACAGGTTAATCTAACTCATAATCCCAACTCTCTAACTCTTTTCCTTTCTCTCTTTATTAACCTGGAACAATCACATTCAATTCTGTACAGTGCAGTATAATCTCCTTATAATAAATTCAAACTGGAACAAAAATGAAAACACATTTTTCAAATTGTTCAAAAAACAGATTTATGACACTGATCATTTCCTATTTTATGTCATTATTATCTTCATTATTATGCATACTGAACCAATTTTAACACAGATATAAAAGTGAATCGATGTGATTTCGGTACTGACTCTTTTTCTGAATACGCCATCGCATACAAAGTGGGATGTCTAAGCTGCTTTGGATGTGCAGCGTAGGTGTTATTAATGACATGAATAAACCCATGCTCATAGAGCGGAAGATGGTATTCTGGTGAGACAGAAGAGAAATAATGAAATAATGACAATGCAGCTGGAGAGGGGGGACTGATTCTCAACCCTCGGGAGGACTGAAATGTTTGAACATGCCGATGGCATGCTAATATAGATAAAACAGGTTTCCCTCATTTGAATACTGAATTCATTTTGTGTGAGTGCCTTATTAGTTATGCAACGTGCTGTTTGGATAACGTGAAGCAACATTTGCATATACAAAATTAAACAACTTGATGCTTATGTAAAACCTACAGTCACGAACATCTACAGGTATCTATCCATCCATCCATCCATCATCATCCATCATCATCCATCCATCCATCCATCCATCCAAACATACAAACACACACACATACATACATACACACATACATACATACACACATACATACATACATACGTACGTACGTACGTACGTACGTATATACACACATCTATCAGCCTACCTGTTGTGCCACAAATCACAATCATTTATCTTCCGTCGACATAAGAGCATTGCAACACGTACACCCTCCACGCTTCTGTCTGTTGACACATCACTTTATGATCTCATTACACAGTCCATTAATTAGCAGTGAATTAGGAAAAGTGTGAGCAGCCAACAATGAACACCTGTCCACACAGGCATACTCACAGGTCCTCTTCTTACTATATCATGTCCTCTTTACTTGGCTCATGTTACCATGCTCCTTACATTTAACTATCTGTCTGCCGTCTGTCTGATGCCACGTATGATCATGCTCGGTATGATGCCCTGCTCAATAAAGAAGAAACTTTTTGCTCAGGCACCCAAGAGGACAGCTAATCACGCCAACAACACAACAGCCAATCACTTAACTTCCATGCCATTCATCACCATGGCAGATAATTGACAGGTTCTGCTGTAACGGGAAGAGCTGTGTCAGCACAGATAAATGCAGCGAGGGCAGACGGATGAAAGGTGTTGTGTTGGTTTAAAAGCTGAGCAGTGTGAAATACACCAGAGGCCTATTTTGCTGTAAATGGCTTTGGAGAGAAAATTGTAAAGGTAAATTTGATCTTATGGAGCCATTGGAAGGTCAAGAGTAACATAAAAGATGTAATTTGGAGATGCCACAACTAAAAGACATAATAGACACTTTGTCTTTTTTTGCATTTAATGTGTAACAATTTGAGGGGCCGTTGACAGAAATGCAACAGAAATGCCTTTGGGGTGTATAAAGATTCTCACGTTGGTTCTAATCGTATCCCATGCAAAGCATTGAAGGCACAGTTCAGTAGAAAGGATTTATCTGTGTGTTTTTTTTCCAAAGGGGTCACCTCTAACCTCATAAAAGAACCATGAAACACAACTACATTACTATAAACCAGCAATCGAATTTGGCAGTGTGGTCAAGTTTTAAATTATTGCATCTAAAGGTCATTGAATCCAAGATGTGACTGTGATAGATTGCTCCCAATGTCAAGTCAATAAGTGGTCGATGGCCATACCTGCTGGAACAAACCCGGTGGGCTTGTCTGAAAATGAGGCAGGCGGAGGAGATGCTGAGACATCAGTTGCAGAGCCGGGGCAAGACCCTTCATTAGCAGCCAAAGGCCAGCAGGTCAAGTCCTGCCCGAGGGAGTTCAGTGACATGAGGCTGAAAAAACCAAGAGAGGATTTGGCGAATCTCTTTGTCTGTTTGAAGCACAAAGGTCTGAATGAGAACAGGCGCTGAGGGAAAAGACAGAAGGAAAAAGAGATGGGTCAGAGCGGGTTCACGGAAAAGAGAGAACAGTGTACTCAGATTGTCTGGGAGAATTAAGAGCGGGATATCGGCCTACTGTTTTCACAGGGTCAGACACATGGGGAATACCAATGAGTTGATTTTAAAACATTTACAAACAAAAAATGAAACAAGACAACAGACACAAGTGTGGTCTCCTGCTGTCTTATTCAATGACACACTTCACCAAAGATTCTGATGAAGTGTCTTAAAAAGGATTGTTCCTCTAAAAATAAGAAAGCTGTCATGATATACTTTTCATAATCTCAAAACTTTTCTTTGTTCTGTAAAACGCAGAAAAAGATATTTGTAAGAATGCTTGTAAATCAGCAAAAAGACATTTTATTTTTGGGGTCCCTTTGAGTTATTTATCATGATATGAGATTATCATTATACAGCTGTTTACCTCCAAAGTTTGATGTGTCCATCCATATTTATTTTGTTAACCTAAATAAATACATAATTATGAAATAAATTATCAACCAGTAATTCCAGAATCTGTGACAGGCAAACAATAAAAGAGCCAGTCAACTAATGTACCGTAACCAAAATGCATGTAATTTGCATTTATATATATATATATATATATATATATATATATATATATATATATACATATTCTTAAAACGTTCAAACATTTTGATCAGATTCTAAGCAGTCCTTGCATTTCTTTCCCATAAATGAGTGATGTTCATGCTTACATAAACTTCCTCTCCAGAAGTCTTCCCTCTCAGTAGCTTACTTCATTTGATTTAAGTGCTTCAATTAAATGCTGTTTTGTCGAGGATGGCATGACGAGACATGCACCAAAAAGTATCAAACAACGAATATTAAGAAACATCACGCTTCTAGGGTGGTTAATATTATTTTTTCAGCCTAATTTGCGCTGAATCAAAAAGACATCTGAGAGCCAGACGACGGCGGCACACAGTTACAGTAGGTTTAGACCAGACGGGTATCATTCTCTCATTAAGCCGAGGAAATATTATTGAGGGTCTGTTTGAGCGGGAAATGACGCCGCGTTCCCTAAAATGTCCATTTCGAAGAAGAAAACTTCAAGACAACTTCAAACAGGGGCTCAATTCCCGGGGAGACATGTTCTCTTAACATTTGGAAATTTCCCTTCATTTAGTGCTTTAATATTTATTAAATATTTATTACTTTGCAATCCCGGCCTTGTTTCCTGGCCTGCAACTTGGGTTTACATTTTAAGGTTATGAATTTTTTGCCCAAATATGTGTTAGGAATAAATAGTTCTCAAAATCAGACATTTTTCTGGAATTCTATTTGATCCAAAAAAGCAAACATGTTGATTTGGGTAAGTAATGCTATCTTAGATGTTTCACTCTTTTGAAATCCAGTGAGTCAGTTAATGTTATTATAATTGTCATTACTATTAAAAGAGGTTATGGGCTTTAACAGATTTTAATATGCCCAGATATGCTCGTTTTGATCTCAGGGTGAACATATTCAGATTTTTATTGCAGAAAATATTCTTTCTGATCAAAAAACATGTGGCTGCGCTGTCTCTCTGTTCCACCTGATATTACTGTTAATTTAACCCAACACTAGCGTTGAACTGACCCAGCATCTTTGTAAATTTTTCATTCTTTTGTTGTTTTTGCTATGTAGTGAGTAATAACAGTAACTTCATCATGGCATGGGTTTAGCAACATTTCTCTGAAAATTCTTCAAACATTCCATGCTTGCCTGTTAATTTTGTATTTGAGCGAACTTTGTTTTGTCAGGTAGCACATGTACTTCTATAATATGTCGTCTCAGATATGTATGCAGATGACCAAACAATGTCTTGTAGATGAAAATGCAAACATTAAAAATGCACAAGCAGGGATGGGCAGGCCCTCACACTACCGTACCACCGCTGCAGTTGGCATGTACATTGTACGATGTTCTCTGTAGATATGAGACACTTTCTGCTTCACTAGTAGCAATAAACTTCATCACCATGGCAACAGTATTTGGGATATCAAAAATCATTTTGCAAAGTAGCATCTTTCTCTTCTGTTAAGGCAGTTGTCTATCTCTAATGAACTATTGTGTGCGCTGCCAAGTGTACTTCTTAATCTACTTCTAAGTGCCCAATCTACTGCACTTTGTATCGCCCTATCTGGAGCGCTTCGTAGTGCCCCATACTTCTTATGTCTTATGTGCTCCGGTTATGCCCTATCTAATGTACTTTGTAGTGCCCTATCTAGTGTTCTTCACAGTGTAGTTCGCAGAGTACTTTGCCGTGTACTACCTGAATAGTTGACTTCGTAAGTCATGGCTTAGTGGTTAGAGAGTTTTGCTCCTAACCCTATGGTGTCTCGGGCTGGCAATATCCTGACGTAGGTGCCCTTGAGCTAGGCACCGGACCCCCAACTGCTCCTCGGGCGCCGCGGCATAAATGCTGCCACTGCTTCGAGTGTGTTTGAGGCTGATGTGTGTGTTCACAGTTTGTGTGTGTGTTCACTACTGTGTGTGTGTTTTCACTACTGTGTGTGCATTCACTGTGTGTGCGTGCGTGCGTGCGTGCGTGCGTGTGTGTGTGTGTGTGTGCGTGTGTGTGTGTGTGTGTCTGTCTGTATGTGTGTGCACTTTCGTAGTGCCCTACCAAGTATACTTTGTAGTGTTCCCTGTATCTAGCATCCTTCCTGGTGTGCTGCCTAGAGTACATCTTTGTGTCCCTAGGAGGAGTATTTTAAAGTTTTCACATGCACTTTTCGGTGCACTTTTAATGGTCCACTTCCTTCTGGGCGGTGCCAATGTGTGTCTGCATGAAAGTTTGGCTCCATGGGACCTATGTACATACCAAGTTTTGTATGTGAAGGGAAATACGGTGCCAGGCCTCTGTGCTCGGGCCCTATATAGATGTGTCTCAATCTTTAACAAGACCATAGACTTGTGCATACAAGCAGACTTGTAGCACCCCTTGAGGTGTGTGTGTCTGTCTAATTTGGCAATAATGTTGTGTGTTACATTTTCTGAAAGTGTCTTTGTACTCGCAATAACTCAAGACAATTTATAAGAACAGTTTACAGAGCTGCAGGTCATAAACACGCATAAATCGAAGCGATGATGTTTCATTAAAATATGTCGCAGGTTTTTGTAAGACTTTATGGGTAGGGTTAAGGGATAGAAAATCATTGGGATGTTATAAAAACAATGAAAATTGACAGGTTGTCATCAATATGGTTAAACCAAATGTGTGTATGAGTGGCGGATATTAGGTTTCAGATTAAACTCAGATTAAAACTCGGTTACATTATGTGGTAATCTGGATTAAATCCCTAGAAACAGCATTAAACAACACCGCATGGAGGTTTGTGTGTGCGCTTGTGTCTATTGGATATTGGTTATGATTGGATTGAGTCTGTGGATTTGTGTATTTAAACTGAGATTATCAATGCGATCCAGAGCTCAATACGCAGAGATGAAGAGAGAGAGGCCAACATCTCTGACCCTGTTTACCTTCTCCCTAAAGCAATGCTATTTGGGATTATATCCCCTGGTCACTTTTATGTGCACTGAGGCCATAGATGAAACTCTTCCTTTTTCACACACAAACAGCAGAAGTGTGAATATATGTTTGTGTATCTGCAACTTGATGTGTTGACAGAGTGCCATCTGCTGTCTGTAAATCGCATTGTTTGAAGAAACTAAAGATTCATTCATTGCTTTCTCACCCTGTATGATTTTCTTTTCTTTTCTTTTTTGCTCCTCATTGATTAGGTGAAACATCTTAGGAATTAAGAAGTCTTTGTGGTAGTGAAAGTTCTGTATGTTTGGTTGTGGTTGAGTTCAGTATGCAGCATCAGTCGTGTGTGTGGTTGTAGTCATTGATTAGATGTCAGTCTGATCCCCGCTGAAGGCCTATTACAGCAAACACAGTCTGATGCATACAAACACAAACAAACCACCCCAACAACATTGCTTTCATTTGACTGTTTCTGCAGTGTTTTGTTTTGGAATGAAAGAAATCTACTCTGCCAACTTGACAATCAGTGGTTGAACAAAGATTAACAAGAATCACATGTTGTATATTTTACTTGAAAATATGCACCAACACGGAATCTTTTGCAGGTTATTTAAGTTTAGTGTAAATGGTTAACGTTGACCATTACACTGTTCATTGGATACATTAACTAACACATGAAGGTGTTTGCTTTATATCTAATTATAATAGAAATCACACAACAGTCAAATAAAATGAAAAATACATGATTGTTAGTCTTGACAGAAATATGCAGGAAAATAGAAAACAGATGTAAGGGGATATGAAGGATGAGACTGACTGTTAGTTATCTGTTTTATGTTATCTTATCTGTCTTGAAGTCTGTCTGTGGTTGAAAATGATATTATATTATATTCAATTATTTAAAATAAGGCTGTACAATTATTTATTTATAAATTGAACTTCCAACTATTTTATTATTATGATCAACAAAATTGTTATTTCATAATCATTGTGCCGCCTTTAGTTATGCCTTTATTTTCATCAATCAATTTATTCCTATTTGTTCATATCTTATTTGATAATTTTTTGTTATTGGGTTTAATATTACGCTAAAACCCTACTTATAGATGATTCACAATTTACAAATTTAAAGTCAATGTGTTATTGTGTTAAATAATCGTTATCTGAACATTGGTCAAAAGTGAATACACCTACCAAAAAATACTCCAAAAATGCTTTCAAATCGTACATTTATTCGTGGTTTCTATAAAGCATGTTGAAATCACCATATAAACATATGAACAGCCTTATTAACTTTTCAATTTTCAGGTAATCCTTCATCCATTGTTTTATTTGTCTTTTTATGCATTGTCTAATGTATTTATTTAACTGTCTTCTTATCTTTCTTTATTTTTTGTTGTCCTACTTGTCTTATTATCTGTCTTTTTTGTGTCATCTTGACGAGAACACTTCATCGGGTCACATTCTCAAACAGAACATGTAATTTTAGAAATACAGCTCAAGCTTTAACACAGAGGGCAGAGCTTACACATGTGCCCAGTAATTAACAATGTGAGTCGTCAAGCCTCTATGGCAGTCTGTGGGCACAGCAGGCAAAAGCCCCCTTATGTCTAACAGCTGGAGAAAAGCTGTGTGGCTGAGGGTTTGTCTGTTTGGAGGAAGGTATAATTAGGATTACAGGCTATAATCAGAAGTCGTGCTGAGTGCCCCAGATTTTCCCAGGTTATCCAGTCTGATTTATTTACAGGGTAAAAGAGAGAGAACAAAAACAGTCATTCACTTAGAAATCTGTAAGTTATTCACTTAGAAACAAAGCTGTTAGTATTCTCATTCATCTCGAAGGCATTTGCTTGTAGATCATTTGAAAACTGCCATTTTTGCACCGAAATCTGAGCAAGTCACTTATATACAAGTTCTTCTGCATACTTTACTGCATGTCAGTGAAGAAAGAGAGATATGCATCATCATGGACTGTTAATTACCTAGAAAAGACAATCAGTTTGATTTATGATTGCTTCTAAAGTTAAACTTTTTTTGGTGAAGCAAAGAGAATACATATTTTGGGAAATCGTTTTCATCAAAACATTACATTTGAAAAGTAGATGAAAATCTCATTAACCAACAGCTGTGTGATGATGAACATAGAGATGAGATTCGTAGGGAGAAAAAATACGAAGCAATGTAGCACATAACAGAGGATGGATGGAGTAAATTGAGCTGTATAAATAGTGCTTTGTATTTCTTTAATGTAGTGTCTTTGGGTCTTTCATCACTCATTCAATATTCATCATTAACATGCAGACATTTTTTTACAACAGTCGTGGTCTGGTGGTTAGAGAGTTGGACCTGTAAGCAGAAGGGTGTGTGCCAGCAGATAATGACTGAAGTGCCCTTGAACAAGACACCTTACCCCCCTTTTGCCCTGCAGTAATTATCGGCCACTGCATAACCCTTGTAAGTCGCTTTGGATAAAAGTGTCTGCCAAGGTAATAAATGTAAGTGAATGAGTTATTAAGGACCCTGTTACTGCTGTAATTAAAAATAAACAAATAAAGTTATTTTAATATATTTATGACAGCTATACCTTTGCTGTGTTACGAATAAATAATTTGAAATAAACAGTTTCTTCTATAAAGAAAAATGAACTCATTCTCACTTGTAGCAATGACCCAAGGTCTCTTGTGGGGACTTTTCTGAGACTGAATGGCCATGTGCTGGTCAGATTGGGACTGACAGAATATTATCAATTGATCCACTTTCCTACTTTCATGTCAATTGTTTTAACAAATCCGACGGGCAAGGCAAACGTTTATGAAAATAGAAAACAAAAGAAAAACTGAAATAAACTCTAGTTACTTCACTGTAAAAGTATTAATGTGACTTAGTAAGTATCACAAAAATAAACAATTATAATAACTTAATTAAATCTTTGAAAAACATTTTAAAAAATTCAGTGGAATTTAATATTGATAAAAAATCGAAAATTAATTGCTTAATATTTACAAATATATATATTTAAATTTGGCATATTAAAAAAGGATTATTTATTTAGCAAACATATATTTGTAATATACACCAAAATTGTGTGAAAACGCAGTAAAAACAGTGTGGTTTTTCTGCCATCTGGTGGCCAAATGTCATGTTTTACCTTGACATTGATTGCAAGTTAGAGGACTATAAAAGACACAACATTGTATTGTATCCAAAGTGGTCAAACCCACCAGACTGAATTTTACATCACTACTTATAATAAGTACATACACCGCAATTGTAATTCTCAGATTTTATTCACTATTTTAAAACAACATAGTGTTCTCCATATCAAGGATTTGAGATCAAATAAAAAATATTACCTTAAAAGTCAGTATTTCCTATTACAATTGAAATAAATTGCAAGGGCAATTATGAGGTATTATCATAGAATTATTCAAACTTATTGCATCTTCTCCCGTCTGCTTCAGGCACACAATGTCCTTCCCTGGACTGTGGAATAACAACAAAAGAGTTAATTCTTTGTATATTAATTTATTCTGTAAAATCGTATTTTTGGCGACCCCACCTTTTTAGACCAAAGGATAGCTGGCTGCTGTAGCAATGCCACATTGGTTGTTCCTGTTCCGGGACATCATTATGTAGCCCTTCTGACCCCATTCCAGACCCCAGCTGAAATCACAGCCATATTATATTTACAAGCCTTGTCTATGTTTTATTTTTTTAGATGATCAGATTTACTTTTATGATTTTTTTACCTGTTCTTGACCAGCCAATAGGTATCTCCATTTTTAGTTCCATAACCAACAGCCAGAACACCATGATCTAAATCAGAGCTGCTGCAGTCGGGCTCATTGTACACACCTAGAAACATTCAATAGTTAATTTTTGGGACATTTGGAAGAACTTTATCCAGCAGCTAGTTTAGTTCTCACCTGATTCATACAGTTGGAAGCTGCTGTGTCCAGCATCTATGGCGACAGATACAGGTCCGATCGTGGCAACAGCCTGCAGAAGAGCACTTTCATCCCCACTGGCAATGTCTACATATCCAGTGCAGGTGGCACCCACTGTATTGGGGTTAAAGCGGCACTGACCGTCCTATGAGAGAAAATGCGTCATTTTAAATGTTTTATAAAAACATAAGCTTAAGATCCACATTACAGAACCTGCCGTACTACAGGATTATTTGGTTGTTCGGCATTTGTTTTTGTTTATTTTACTTTGCAATTTTGTACTGTAAAAAATAATTCACATTGCTTAATAATAAATATATATATGTGTATATATATAATGAATATCTATAACACAAATATCTATAACATAACAAAATAAACAATTATAGTTAATTCTTTTAAAACACAAAATAGGATTTCCAGATGAATTATTAAAAGAATTAATTAAATATCCAACTGTTCATTTCTCAAAAAATTATGAATATTTTACAAAACAGTCATTATGTAAGTTTATGTTATAAAAAAGTATTAATTTAACAAATATGTGTGGAATATACACCTAATCATTTTGGGGAATTCTAATAGAAATATTTGAGCTTATCAGGTTTACTTTTACTAACAAATACACATTTATCATTATATTTAGTTAATTTAAAGCATTAAAATCTACTCTTTTTTTCCCCAAGTAAATTGTTTCACAAAAGTGGAGTGCAAACATTGACAAGCTTTTTGTGGGTTTGTAAGTTTATTTTTTTATTAAAATTAAAAACACAAAAATATCTCACAGTCCCTTTAAATGGGGTAGGCACAATAATTTTAAAACAAAAATTGGTTTATGTATAGCTCAACTTGAAATTGAAAAAGTAAAGGGACTCACCTGGGCTTCATAGGGGTAGGATTCCTCTGTATCCAGACCTTTATTGGCTTCAATATATTGGAAAGCCTGATCCATAAGTCCACCACCACAACCAAAGTTTCCATAACTACCAGAGCAATCCACCAGCTGCTGTTCGCTCAACGACACAAGTTTCCCTGTCTTCCTGAATGTCTGGCCCTCCAAAGAACCAGTCTGAGAGAGAAACAAACCATTTAACAGAAGAAATATGTTGCCTAAAAGTAGTTTTACATTCTAATTACTTTGCAGATGCCTAATGAATCAGATTGCCATTAATGTTCCATACACAGCTGTGAATTACAATCTTTTAAAAGGTCTTTACAGCCAATAAAAAGTGTCAATGTGTTTTATCCTACAGTGCTGAAAGCCCAGCATGATCCACAGTCCTTCTGGTCTTTAACATCGGTCACATAGCCCTTCTCTCGCCAGTCCACAGCATCAGGCAGAACAGCGCCTCCTGAAAGCTTGAAGAATGTGGCACCACCACGGGCCTTGGTTCTATTGAAAGACCTCAGACATCCGTGGGACACAACCCGTCTGTACTCCTCATTTTCCTAAAAGAGTCAAAAGGAATTTTCGGAGATTGATGGACGGACTCCACTGCTCAAATCATGTGAAATCCTTATTTTCTGTGAAACAGAACAAACTAGAATTCTGCTCAAATATATTAATATGTATTGTTATTTCTCACCATATCCGCGAAATAAGTCATGCCCAGTCTGTAGGATTTGATGCCCTGGTCTGCCAGCATGTTGTGGACTAAAACCAGTTTGCGATTGGACAACCAGGTCAACTTCCGCTGGGATTCCTCCTCCAAAGACCGATAGCTTTTGCCTAAAGTACACACAAACCATTATTGAGACTTTAACACCTTGTTTAAATTTTTCAGGTATTTTTCTATTTTTAGTTAAATAGTTAAAAAGTTATAATATAAGATAATCGATGAGACAAGGGATAGATCACGCAAAAATATTTGGAACAGCATGACACCATTCATTTTTATTGTATTGTCACAAATCCAATGCAAATGATTGGTTGGCAGTGCAATTTATACATTAAAGCTTTTCAACTTCACAATATTTGTGATATGCATCAAAACAGCCATTTTTCATCCGTCTTACACATGTTAACATATGGGAAACCTGCTTGACTGCATGTTTAACCGTAAGCCTGGAAAAAGTCACTCTAAAATGGAACTTCCTTTAGTCATTTCTCATTTTACTAAGCTGGAATAGAAACTTGTGGAGGAGACAAAGAGCACAATGAACAACTGCATAAGATTTCTTTACAGTCTGTCAAAATGCACATTCAGTCACTTAGGAGAATTCAAAGAGAACATTCAATATAGAAAAACATTTGTGTTTGCTTTCTTACCAAATTTTAATTTCCATGCATGAAACTCTAAATCCTCCAGAGAAAGACTGGCAGCACAGGCCACAGCCAAAACGGCAGCGATAACAACAAGCAACCTCATCCTGTACACAAACACATACAGTGAGTGTGAGGTTAGATAAAGAAAGAATTGGGTTTTTTTCTGCCACACTTCAAACAAGATATGAATAGATGTATTACCAAATATATATTAATATCAACAATACTTGCTCTTTGACTTACTTATGCTTGTAGGCAGGTTTCTCTTGAAGTCTTACTGTGTCACCTGGTGTGAGTGTATGACAGAAGGAAGTTTGCTTTATATACAACCCTTTAGCGTCCTAAGTTCAGGTGCATGTCACAAGACTATAAACAGAGGCGGGATGTTCAATGCAGTTTTGAGAGAAAGGGGAAATTACGTAAGAATGTTCTGTTTGGCAGATTTGATGAGAATGTTGGGGAAAATGCTGTGCTGGAAGGAAGTTTCCTGTAAACGTTCTTCATAATATGTTTTTTATAGTGTAACCATGCAGATCATTATTAGTTTATGATATGTTGTTTCTGTCAATATATCAAAATATTTTTTCGTTTTTGGTTTGAAACCTTTTGAATGGTAATGTGTATAAGTATATTAGATGTGTTTTGTATGTTGGGCATTGGTATGTACAGTCTTACAACATCATTACTATCATTATCATATGAAAAGATAATGAATGTACTGTAGTATTGTACATACTGGAAATACAACACAGTGTCTAAAAAAAGACTCCCATAGGTTAAACATACACCCAAAAAATGACTCTGTTTTTACGTGAAACAATTTCCCCAAAAACTAGTTTAAAATCTTTGAAATTAACTAAATATTCCATTTACATTTATGTTTATGTAAGTAAAAAATCAAGTAAATCTAATTAACTCAAATATTTCTATTAGAATTCACAGAAGATACAAATATATGTCCGATAATTAAATACTTAAAAACTTAGAAAATATTTGTAAAGATGAGAAAAATTAACCATTGGACTCAATAATTTATTTTTATATTTTCAATGTTTTTAAAAGATTTTTTTAAGTTAACATAACTGTTTGTTCTTGTGATATTTATTAAGCCAATTGAATAATTTTTAAGTTTATGTATGTTTACCTATGTTGTTCACATATTGTTTTTTATGAAACTAAATTCATTCATTCAAATGAATTTTTTCTCTTCCTTTTCTTCATGTTCTCGAATCGATGTCATGAGCTGTAACCTCACATTATTCATACGGATTGTACAACTTCCTGCTGATGTCATTTTTTTATTCCCTGCCTGTAAATATTTTGATTAATCCAACATTTCATTTCTGGTAAATTTAAACTGTGTGGGAGACATACACTACTTTCAAACAAACAGCTTTTCTTGATTTCTTTGAAATGTTGTTCCAAACCCCATACATCCTGTTTACCTCAATCTTCGGAAGGTGGTGCCCCATTATCATATCCTCTCTGTGAGAATCATATCTATGTTTCTCTTATTTTTGCAAATATTCATGATATAAATTGGAGGCCCAATGCCATCCAAGATATCCTTGTGTCTCTCAGTGCTGTTTGTGCACTGTCATGCAGGAGATTAAAGTTCAAGTGACCTGACACTGCAGAAATGCTGATGAGTTTGCACTAAACAGATTTAGTGAAAAATTTGTGTTGTTGTTTTTAGACAAACATAATTATAAACTTCATCTTGTTGCATATTTCTTTGTGGGAAAAGACATATATAACATTGAAAAACATAATCTGCTGAGTAAAAGAAAATAACATGTTTTTCATTCTGTTTTTCACAGAATGTCACATGTTTAAGGTGCACAAGGTTTATTACCTCATGTCAAGTGACTGACCGCGTTTGTGTCTTAAACTCATGGACATAGACAAAGGGCAGACCAGCAAAATTACAAAAACTCACATAAGCACAAAAAACATCCCACAAAAATAGTTTAGTTTAGTAAACCCATTTTATCATTTAGCACATGACAGCAATATAACAGTCCTGTTCTGAATTGCCATATGAACATGTTGTCTCCATAAAAAAGATGGGGAGAATTGTTGTTGTTGCAAAAGTGTGTTTAAAGTGAATCAATGGGATATTATAGAAGCTAATTCACTCGCTTCACTGTTTTTGCATTATTCATACAAGTCACTGTTTAATTGTGTTTGTTCTTAATAGATACACGGCCGATTCGTAAAAATGAGTGCATCAATGTTAGTTTCAAGATATTATTGATCTTTTATAATAATATATATATAATCCAAATACATTGAAGCATTTGTCAGATTTTCCACACTGTAAAAAATCATAAATGTACCAATTAATTTCTGCCAGAATTAATTGTGTTGAAATTAATGTTAATGTTTTAATGTAAATCTTTTTGGTCTAAAATGACCAATGTAAAAAAACGAATGTGAAAAAATCCTTAATATTACTAGAGTATATTGTGCCTTATATTTGGCCCTATAAAAACACTTCAAAATGTCAACACAAGAGGTCGCTAAACTCATGGTAATTTAATGATTATTAAATTATAAAAAAAATATTAAACTCATAGTTGTTTCACTGTAACATACACTTATAAAATGGCTAGTTTATATTTGTTTAGATTATAAAATTACTGTTCATCTGTTCACACTTATTTAAATGGATAGTTCACCCACAAATAAATCTGTCATCATTTACTCAAACTTGTATTGTTTCTTTCTCCCACAAAACACAAAAGACATTTTGAAGAATGTTGGCACCGATTGACTTCTTTTGGTTTTATGTCAATACAAAAGAGACGAATGTGTGGCACTGTTGCTCGTTTACCAACTTTCTTCAAAATATCTTCTTTGCTTTTCTGCAGAAGAAAGAACGGAATGCAATGACAATAGGGTGAGTAAATTATCACAAAGTTTAAATTTTTTGGTGAACTATGACTAAGTACAATTGAGTAAATAGCAGCATTTCATCTTTTGTCTGATTTGTTAACATATATTAACCTTTAAGATTATTTCTTCCTTTTTTTTATGTCATGATTGAATAAAATAAATAATTTGGAAATTCTATCCCTCTTGAATATCCATTCAACCAATTTATTACAACATACATTATGTAGAATATTGATCAAACTTTGCCATAATACAAGTTAATGCAAATGACAAGGTTTCACTTTGGATTATGCATTCTAATGTGTTGGTTTTAGGTTAAAACCTGAATATAAATAGATCATGTCAACAGAGATGTACCAGTAGACTGTAATGTTTTATAGGTTTGTCAGGCAAGAAACCAACTATTCATGCACCCGTTTAAAATTTCATGACCAAACATATGTGCGTTAGTCCCCTACAACATCAGTGATAAGCTTGAAACACCTTCCCTTCCAGTAGAGCATAACCCACAACTTGCTATACAGCAGGGCATCAAACATATGTAAATTCATAAATACACATGAGCAGAAAATGTTTTTGCATTTATAAAGTGTACACTCAAATCAGAAGCATGACATCATATTTAAATTCATGTTTAATATGGAAATACAAACACTTTTGGAGCTTATTCGAGCAGGCATACAAAAATACACTGAAAATGAATTCTATACATCGAGATCTATAGAACCCTGTCAGTTGCATCAAATGTCTTTTAATCTGATGTGGTTCATTAATTCTCTCTTATTGACTGTATAGATGTTTTAACACAGCACCATGTTTGCAAAGAGAAGAAAAAACTTCAAGCACTGGCCGTGTATTTAAAATGAAACGTATAATGTATATATAAATACAAATACTGTACATGAAGAGAAAAAATGAATCTAAAGAAATAATATAAACACATTGTAACCATCCTTATTAAAACCGTCATATAACCTGAATAACTGAGAGAGTATAAACAAAAAAAAACATATGCTTATAAGCATCAGATATTTCATCCTTCTCATTCTTTGCAATATTTTTCATATATTAATGTCCAAACAAAACAAAAAAAACAAAGAGGACAAGCTGAATTTTACACAGCAATAAATAAATTTACAAAAGTTCAAGAACAGAAAGGAAAACAGATCAAAAAGAGAGAAACCATGCCATCTAAAACCCTGCCGCCCCCGGTGTTCTCTCATCACCCCATGTTCATATCTCCATGGTGCACACAAACAGTCCTGGAGCGCGTTCAGAGCGTCCGCCGGTGTGCGCAGGGCCAAAGAAACAACAGTTCGGCTACAATGGCCAGACTGTAGACTTTAATTGGATGGTCGATGAAGGACTTCTCATTAAAACCAGTAGAGCTCCTTCCCTTTCTTGTGGTGCTGGAGACCTGGGGTGCAGAGCAGACATGAACACAATGGCTAAGAAACAAGGACACACGCATGCACATGATCTCCATGGTGGCTGCGAGCTCTCTGTATAATAAGCACCAACAACTGTGGCCAAACAATCCATTTCCTGCCATTAACCTGAGGGGTTTGTGGCTCTTTCGCTTGTGCCATAATTCTTATGTGAGCATGACTCGATCTTTAGGTTTTCATATCGTATGTTAAAGGAAAAAATTTTGAATGTATGCATGCATAAAGGCTACAGATTCAAGTTGTTCAACCTGGAAGTTGGATTCAAGTCACATAGGTATATTTGTGAGCATGCCACACATTTTATATATGAAATCAATCCAAGAATGGCTTGCTTTCTTTTGTAAAACACAAAAGATATTTCGAAGAATGTCAGTTACTGATAATTAAAGATTTCTTTCTACTTGTATGAACTCAAAATAAGTCAATTTTTAAAACATTTATTAAATTAACTTAAATTAATAAAATATACTGTTTAAATTTTGTGTGTACGCAAGTGTATTGCTGTTGGTTGGTATAATGCAGATATGTTTCTTAAATAAATACTTACTTGCTTTCCATTATTCTTATTTTAACATTTTCCACTAAAAGAATCTAATTGATGTTTTTAAAAGATTTTTTCAAGTTTTGAATCAAGTTTGTTTGTGTGATATTTACTAAGGCACATGAGATTTTTACAGTGTTAGACTTTCACATTCAACCCAACTTCAAATCTTACCTGGATCCATGTTCAGGGCCAAGCTCTGTGCCACTTCTCCGGGCTGGAGCAGACCTGGCCATGTGGGAGTGGGCTCAAGTTTTCCAACATCATAATGCCCAGGCAAAGCTGAGAGGTGGGGTGGCCGAACAGCGGGCATCAGCAGGGGGCCGTAATGAGGATCCAGCCCAGGAGGAGAGTACAGTTCATGAAGGGACCGTGGAGGGCCGTAGGGTTGGCTCTGAGAGTAGGTCCAGGACTCTGACGGGTGTGGGTGAGCATGTGAGTGAGGCAACCCCGGATGCAGGGCTTGGGCGTATGGGTCCAAGGCATAAGTGGGGGCGCCTGTGGGATCGCAGTGGGGTCGGCTAGATGGCGAGGGGTAGTTACTGTCCCAGAATGAAGGAGGGAAACTGCGTCGGCTGCTAGAGGATGAAGCCTCTGATGGAAAAATGAAATATTTATGAAAATGTGTATGAAATATTTAACTGTTACGTTCTATTGATGTTCAAAAGGTAAATAAGGAGATAGTCCAAACTATCTGATGCATTACAAAATACATCAACACATGAAAATCGACACACATCACATCTGTTTCGTTGGGTAACATTTTTGTCACCAATATTTCACATTTTCGGTTTGAAAAATGTTTTAAAACTTTTATGAGATGTTTGGCTGAGGTATCTTTTCTCTGGCTCTCATTTGTCCACATATAAGGCGTTTGCACCTTGGACTCTCAGGTCAGACGTGTCACATGATTTCACATGATTTCTAGCCCCACACCCTCAGATGTCTTTCAGATTAAATCATATGGTGTTCCATTTGCTTCTAAAGAGCTTACCACACATCACAGAACAGAAATACACACAGCGAGAGAGAGAGAGAGAGAGAGAGAGAGAGAGAGAGAGAGAGAGAGAGAGAGAGAGAGAGAGAGAGAGAGAGAGAGAGAGAGAGAGAGAGAGAGAGAATAAGAAAGCTCCTAAGAGATGAAAAAGATGTAAAGATATAAACAGAAATAAATTGGGACATTCTTATATTATCTATTCTATTATCTATAATTATATTATATTCTTATAAACCGACCTTGTCAGTGAAAACCCGGCTTAATTATTTTTTTAGGTATTTACTTTTTACGTAAAAGCATACTACACTATACTATGTAAGAAACATTATGTCAGAAAATAACATTAATATTTTTCCAAAAAATAAGACCAGACCATAGATATAAAAGAATTATTACAAAAATAAAATATAAACTTTAATGCTTGTTTTCTCAGAATTTGATTTTCTAACTGTTTTTTACATGCATGGTCACATATATATGTGATTTAAAATTTCTTTCTGATAATCAAACCTCATCTTGAGCTACAGGAAAACCCAAATGTTCATTTTAGATTAGATACAGTAAAGCAACTCAAAGTCTCCTCCTGACTATCCTAAAGATCTATATAAGGTGGATGTTGAAATCATAAAGCAGCGCTTCTCGTAATGTTATGTCCACCCAGTTTACCACCTCCACAGACCTGCAGAACACCGTCTCAGCTCCGACCCCCACCTGTTGTTTTTACTAACCCTCCTGGCCCCCCATAACCCCTCGTAGAATGTCAGGGGGGTGGTGAATGTTTTTAGCCGTTACTTTTATATTTAGATTTCTTCTGAAAACAGACACCGGTGATGTAGTTGTGACCAGAGGAGGGGCGAGCTCCTCATAAATCTGAAGCTCGGTATTGTGAGCTGTCCGAAAGCAATACGAGCTCGAGCCACTGCACTTACCACCACGTATAAACATAGTATCTGTTGGGAGGCAGGCAGCGTCTGAGGGGTCAGATGAAGATGTCACCGAGAGGGGGGTCTGTATTAAACGCTTGTTAGAAATAACACTTCACACATTAAGAATCTGTCTAAGTGATGATTTGCATATTCAGTATTGCACTGCACGCTTACTGATCAAATGTATACGTTGAATGCACTGAAGGTCACTCTGATTATGTTTAATGTGAGGAGCTTATAAGTATAAATGAATGAATCTAACCATGGACATTTGTGACTGTTAAGTGCAATAACATGAGCAGTTCCTAGAGAACCTTTTATAGCTTTGAGGTTAGCGTTTTATAGATCCTAAGAGATAATATAGTTCTCAGTTATGTTGAATCATCTTTGTCACATATGTGAAACAAAAATAGACATGAAAATAAGGAAATTGCTGACGGTAAATAAGGACTTTGATCTATGATGAAAAATGTGTGACTTAAATCTGGAAATATGGGTATATTTTTCTTTTTTCTCCTTTTATCTTATTTACAAATCTTTTTTGGTTGCAGATGTCAATTTTTAATAGAATATTAGAAGCACTTAACATAACTCTCTATTTGGTCTCATTTAATATCTTTGAATCTGGACAACACAGCTTTTTAGTCATTTCTTATAATTTGAGTTTTTCTGCAAAGCACGTTTACGTTTTTTCGCTTCTATTTATTTTCAACAAACTCAAATCAGCTTCATTTAATTCCATTATTTTGATTTGATTCAGTGCAGTTTGTTCAGAACCAACTGAACACATGAAATCAAGCTTATTTGTATCCAAAAGCAGAACAGGACTTTTATGTTGTACAAAAATTAAAATGCTTTACTGTAAAACATGAAGCCCAAGATTAGATGTGGACAAGTTTGACATGATCAAAATGACAATTTAAAACTGTGTGACCTTCTTTCTTTCACCAAATCCAAAAGAAGATTTTCTGAAGAATGTTGCAAAGGCCTTAGGTTCCTACTGACTTCGACTACATGGATTCAAAACCAATGCCACTCAAGGGTGAGCAAAAGATTTATTTTCAGACTTAATATCTTCTCTCATGTCTGCAGAAAGAAACAATATAACACGGGTCTGAAATGCCAAGAGGTTGAGTAAAATTCAAAACCCTGTGCACATCTAAACCTTTTTTGCCCAGACCCATGCACGTTCCCCACAACAATCTCTTCAGTGAGGTCTCACCTGTGCTGGAATTGCTGTGTCTCTTCTTTCCCTCTGCTTCCATGTAAGTACTCAGAGCTCTGGAGAAATGTTCGTCCACCACACTGCTAATGTCCCCTTGGTAGTAGGTGAAGAGGACGCAGCGTGAGCTCAGGTATTCTGCCTCTCCGACCTCCTTGTCCTTCGCAACCTCGTCTACCTGTCCGGTGGAGGGGTACGGCGACGGGGACGTCCCCGCTGAGCTGGAGCTCCGGGCCAGGACCGGCACAGCCTCTGGGCAGCATGGGGCCCCTATGCTGTCCATCAGATCCCTACAGCGAGATGTTGGACTTCTGAGACCAATGGGTGCCTAAGAATAAGAAGATCTAAAAATCCATTGCAACACACTTTTGCACATGGTGTATATATATCATATCCAAGCTTTATCCTTATGCACATCCAAGGCAGTTGACATATGCAGCATACAATACAAACAAACAACATCTTAATGTACTTGTATCTATTCATCATTCAACATCTGAATGGTCGGTGGGTAACCCTCTTACCGGTAAGGTGCTGATGAACGCAGAAGCTTTGGGTGCGTACAGTGCGTAATGACCAAAAGCCGGGTACATAACATCCAAACAACTCATGATCCCACTCGCTCGCCTCGGATAGCAAGCCACGAAAGTGTCGTGCTCTGTTTCACGTTGAAAACCCCCACACACACACACGCACACACACAGGAGAATTAAAGGAAAAGTCAGAGAGAACGATGGAACATCACGGAGATCACGGAGACTGATCGGTGGTCCACGGTGATGCGCAGCCAGTGCGCGCTGACAGCTGCGCTCCGGGACTCCGGTGCTTTGGTTTATAGCACTGAATGTGCCCAAGATTGATCTTCACATGTCGACCCCTCCCACCTCAGAGCAAGACCCTCCACCAGCCTCTAAAATTCAACCTCCTGATGCACACACTATAGGGTGGCACAGTAAAGGGCATGCCAGGCCCTCTGATGCCCACAGAGGTGTTAGAACAACTTTTCTGAACAAACTGTAAATGCTCAAAGGGACTTTTTGTCTTTTTTATAACAAGATTTTAAACTCGTGCACATTTGCAAAGGTTTAACAATAGGCCTGGTGTTTGGGAACAACAAAGTAGCCACACATTTACTTTTGTCTCTTAATAATCGTATACTTTGATATTTCATGGGAAAAGCTATATGATCATATTCTGCATTCCCTCCACACATGTCGGATTTATGGTATTTTTAACATTTACCTTTGTGTACATTTTTATGTCACTATATATGTTTTATTGTCACAAAACTTTAAGTAACAATAGGGTTTAAATGTTACTGGATACTTTGAATTTTACTAAATCCACCTGATGGGGTGTCTTGAATGCTAAATAACATGGTCAAAAAACAGGTTTGGTACATTTTTACTTACTTAGGCAACTATATTTAATTTATTTGTATTTAGTTTTGATGGATTTGTCTACTACTAAAAAAATAGAAAGGAAACGTTACAAACAGAGCTGTCGAAATACTTCATTGTGATTAAATGTGTCAGTTTGTGTATATGTCTGCAAACAAAACAAACAAATTTTGAAAATATTTACATGCATTTTTTTATTTAAATCATTACAATTATAAATATACATTTCTGAAATGTTATTTTTTAAATATACCGCAGGAATGTAGGTGTGTGTACACACACAGGCATGATGGAAACACTTTGTATTATTCGCAATTAATCATTTTGTCAGCCCTATATAAAAAATAACATCTACGAAACCTTTAAAAATTTATATAAAAATGAACTAAATACCCACTACTTAATTAATTATCCTACTGTGCTGAATAGCTTGAACTTTGTTTGGCTGATTCTCAACATGACACATGGGTTTGTAAGGTATAGACCTGACATCCTATCCATACCACCATTTGAGCAAAGGGATTCCTCTCAAATCTAGAACACATTATCACCTTCCCTTAAACAAGCACACGGATGGTTAAACATGCACCTCTGAGCACATTACATCAGCTCCACTTATCAATAACATTACAATTACAACTTCAAGTAGCAAATGCGTAACATAAAGAATACTTCCTCAGAATTTATCTGTCCAATTTGTGCCACATTGTTTTCAGAAATGAAAAACATTGGATTTTAAGTGCCAGGAGTTTTTGACAGACATTCTAGAAGGTTAAGAGAATCGTGTGGAATATTTGCAGAATTTCATCCAGCAGTGTTAAACAGATAGGAATGTCTCTGAAGTGTTTGCGCAGGTTAGAGAGAGGAGATGTCTGCCAGAATTTTAATGTCAGCCTCAACCAACCAATAAATTCTCAATGTAATTTGATGGTTTCCTCTTTTAAACAACCCATACTGTCAGTGATCAATAAGTTTGCTTGACAAAAGCGTCATCATTTACTCATCCTCTTTAAAATCTCTGTCTTTTCTTCTACAGGACAAAAAAGAAGATATTTTGAAGAATGGCAACCCCTGCACTTGAATTGGATTTTTGTCTATACAATAGAAGTAAATGGGTGTTACTGATTCCAAATTGCCTCTTTTTTGAGATGAGAAAGATAGGAAGTCATGAGTTTGAATAAATGATGACATAATAAAAATTTTGGGTGAACTATCATTTTAAACCAAACTAACCAAATTTAATGAGCTGCATTGAATTCTTACAGCATTGCCCTACTTGTACAATTATGGTGTTCAAAGGAATGAGAGCCCACGACACTTGAGATAAAGTTGGATGAAGCTCCACACTGCTGTCATGGGTATGTTTAAATATCCCCTGCTGCAGGTCAAGAGGTCTGAGAACATTAGCCTCTCATTTTACCGACATTAAAAGACATGTTATCTGAATGTGTCCCAGGGTCTTTGTGGACATGCTGTTGCTCATCGACAGTGAAACCTTGGCTTGTGAGGAGCTTCCCTCCCATTGGCGTGTTTTTTAGGGCCTCACGAAATGATGCAATGCCACAGAGACGGGAGCTGAGAGTTTCAGCGTGAGAGACAGCTGCTCTTGACGAAACGCCGCACTGAGTTTAAAACAGACTCCGTGCTATGACCACATGTAGGAACCAATGATATTAATGACCATGACCGATTGCTCTCTCTCTCTCTTTCCCTCTGCAAGTGTCTCTCTCTCTTTCCTTTTTTCATCTCACCAAATCTTCCCAGCAACACATGTCACACTCTCTTTCTTTTTAGGAGCAGTAAGCCGTTTGTCATTACTAAGAAAAAAGTTTGGATGACTATGTGCATGTGATGTTTAGCCTGTCTGTATAACAACCCCTGTGTCGTGGTGTATGACCCCTGATATAGAAGTTTAAGTGACCAAACTTGGGAACACAGAAGAACAGACTGCTCCTCCTTTTTCTTTCTCTCTGCAACGTGTGTGTGTGTGTGTGTGTGTGTGTGTGTGTGTGTGTGTGTGTGTGTGTGTGTGTGTGTGTGTGTGTGTGTGTGTGTGTGTGTGTGTGTGTGTGTGTGTGTGTGTGTGTGTGTGTGTGTGTGTGTGTGTGTGTGTGTGTTAGTGCGTGTGAATGAGCAGAAAATAATCGCAGATTACATCACTGTTTGCTTTTGACCCTTCTTGCTAGACAACATTTCTCAGGCTTTAAGTTAAACCAACAATTCAGTCAGGTGATCACAGGGATTTTGGGACTAAACATTTGGGGGTAAACATTTGAATGGGAAATTATTAAGAAGTGTAAAGCAACGAATTGGTGACTTTTCTTAAACATGTCTAAAACATGTTTGAATCAATTTTCTTTATGTAAATTTATCTCAATAAAAGCACAAACTCAGTCAAAACATCTCACCATGTCATGTCCGCAATGTACCAATAGTCATTTGCTCTTAAAATCATAATGAACCAAACAAAAACCTTAAGAAATTAAAGAGAAAGTTAACCTAAAAATAAAAAGACCTACTATACACTATAACTTATTCAAAGAATCAATTAGATCATTTTTTGTAAACCATTGATATATGCATGTAGCTACATGTACTTTTGCAACGTTTGTGATACTTTTCGATATATTTCACAGGCCTAATCTTGACTATGCTGGACTTAAATCTCCTAAATTAAATTAGCTTTTTTAACCACTTGAACTCTTACTCAAACAGCCACATATCATTTTGTCAGGGCCCTAAATATCAAATAATTTTAAGGAAACACAGTTGTCAGGGCTATAAGATGTTTGTCTTCTTCAGCTATAGCAGAAGATTTGTGGTTTACGGGTACTTTTCTCTATGTGGGGGGAACTCCAGTTGTTGTATTCTGTTTGCACACATACATGCACTGTCCGTCAAGAGTCAAATGCAGACTGATTTTCAGAAAGTGTCCAGAATTCAACAAACTAGTTGATTTTTGGCTCTATTTTAACTCTAGCATCTGAGCATTCTATAGCACATGAGTAAAGTGAAGCCACTTGTAAGATTTTCATAGACCTAACAAATAAATCAAACATCAGAAACATCAGAAAAATATCAGTTTTCTATTTAAAAAAAGGTTAATAAATCTGCATTATTAACGTGACAAAAAGACACTATTTTTGGGAAACAACAAACTTCTAAAGATTTGTGTGAATTAAAATAAAAAAACTGAATCAAAAATATCCCACAAATGACCAATGGTTAGCTCTTTATAGAACTTAAAATAAGTACTATATTTTTATTTTTAAGTGTCCTTTTATGAGCAAAATAAAGCGTTATGGATGTGACAATCCTTAAAATAGCCTTTACTTGGGTAAGAAAAATCATGCTCTAAAAATAAAATGAATTATTTAAAAACTTAAAGAAAACCTTGCATGGGTTTTTGAATAACCAAATGTTGAGATATATGCTATAAGTTTACTTAAAACCTTTGTTGAAAACACTATATTTTCATGGTGAGGTCGACATTTTCACGGAATTGCCCAGCAGCATTACTGAAGTAACTGACGGGTGCTAAATTCCCCCTTTGGCAGCCTCAAGTGTCCCAGCCATGTAGACAAGCAGCTGATGTCATTCTGAGAGTGTGTGTGTGTGTGTGTGTGTGTGTGTGTGTGTGTGTGTGTGTGTGTGTGTGTGTGTGTGTCTGTAATGGGGCAGAGCAGCATTGTCACTCTTCTGTTGAACATTCCCGTCCCACAATAATAGGAGGGCATTATATCCTACAGTGACAAAGAAAGAAAGAAAGAAAGAAAGAAAGAAAGAAAGAAAGAAAGAAAGAAAGAAAGAAAGAAAGAAAGAAAGAAAGATAGAAAGAAAGAAAGAAAGAAAGAAAGTCAGTGGACTGGCTGAAGCAGAAGCAGTTACATAGATACTCTGTCACATGTTTAAACAGCTATAATTTATTCTGCAGTCAGTTGGTGTTGGAGTCTCCTGAACTCCAGGAACGCAGATGAGTTCATTCTGTGCGCAATGATCATGCCGACCCTCTGTGTTAAAGGGCAATTCCACCGAATGTTTTAGAGTTCCCCAATGCCTTCAGACTTCCTCCAGACTTCCTTGTGTTTTGTTTTCTTTGCTGCCCTGTCATAACCAAATTCCCTGAATTACAGCTGTATCCAATTTGCTTTTATTTTTGCTTCTTTAATTTGCTCAACTATTCTGATTAGGTCTATTTTGCTTTTGTGAATGCATTGAAACTAGGTTGTGAAATGTTTTCATGCCTTGCAACTTCTCAAGTGCAGGTACAATTCAGATTTTTTTGTGTTAACATCATAAAACAACATAATCAATGGTCAGTGTGAAGTTCTGATAATACATAACCCATCAGAGATGTACACAGTGTCCAAATATTTTATCCCACTAGATTACAATTTAAATGACAAATAATTATATTATCGTACAAAAAAAATCGTATTTCTCTCTATAGAATTTATGTTTATGAATAACACTTAAGATTGAAATGTATTTACATTTACATTTAGGCATTTAGCAGACGCTTTTATCCAAAGCGACTTACAAATAGTCGAGGAGACAATGAAGCGGTAAATAGCCAATAGAGCAATAGTTGTACAAGTTCTACAACAAGGTTACCAAGTTACACATGTATTGAAATTAATTCTATTTTTGAGTTCAATATATCATCTTAGCTTAAAACTTTCATTAAAAGTTCTTTATATATGGTTAGCATTAAATTCATTGCAAACAGTGTGTTTACGGGAGGGCGAACAAATGATAACAAATGTTTAATTTTGGGTCAACTGCTCCTTTAAGGGGGGGGGGGTGGTTTAGGCTAATCCATGCATTATAAGTGCTAATACTCTTTAAAATGTTGATTTGTCATGTTCAAAGTGGTTAATTTTTTTTTTAAGTAGACGCATGACATAGTATTTCTGTGCTCAATGTGACTTTGTAAATCGCAATTGTAAAGCTGTATCTGTCTTCTGTAAATGTAAATGTAAGTAAACCAAAGACATTTTCAATATATAAACAACTCAATTCTACTCTCAAAATACTCCAGATTAACATAAAAGTGTTAATCTGTGATACCCCTCCTTTAAGATAAGGGATAAATTAGGTGTTATCAATCTTTTTTATGTAACAAGATCACAGGCCTTCCCTTGCCAGCCCCATAAGCCAACACCAAATTCTTTATCCAAACATTTTCCATCTCTTGTTTCTAACAGGAACCTGCATAAGTCACCCGTGTTTACTTTCAGTACAAGGAACTTCACTGAGATTCACAGGTCTATTTATTTTAAATATACGAGATACCTGTCATTAACCAGCCATGGTTGCCAAACGACACACGTTAGAATGATCAATAAATCTTTAAAATTAGGGTTAATTGGAGTAAATCGACTCAATTCTAGATTTGTTTCTAGAGTTTTTGCCTTTTCACAAATTTCTCATTCCTCTTTTTATCACTTTCAATTTCAATAATAACACACGTTTGAAAATAAATGTTGAATTGTTAATAAGGTTTAGTTAGTTAACTCAAGACAACAGCCCACTGGCCCGCCACCAGCCATAGAGCTTTAAAAACCAACAATGGTTTTTAAAACCAAAACAGGTTATTAAGAGCCCCGGTCTTACATCTGCCAATAAATTATGTGACGAAGCTTCTAATGAGTTGTTTTGACACAGTCTGTGTTGGACAAACCTGATCAATACACATTCAGTAAAGGTAAAGACACCATCTTAATTGGTCGCTCATTGTTATCTCTTTCTGAACATTTTCAGGTGGAGAGAAAGAGAGAGAGAGAGAGAGAGAGAGAGAGAGAGAGAGAGAGAGAGAGAGAGAGAGAGAGAGAGAGAGAGAGAGAGAGAAAGCTCATAAAAGAGATGAAAAAGATGTAAAGATATAAACAGAAACAAATATTCCACAAAGCTATTTATTATATATAAAAGTTAATCCAGGTAAATGGGGACATTGTTTTTAAAAATGCGACCTTGTCACTGAAAACCCAGCTTAAATATTTTTTTTGGTATTTACTTTTCTACGTAAAAACATACTACACAATGTAAGAAACATTATGTGAGAATATAACATTAATATTTCTAAAGAATTAAGACCAGATCATAGATAAAAAGTATAGTTAAACAAATAAAAATATAAACTTTAATGCTTGTTTTCATTCTTGCTACATTCAAAAAGTATTAGAGGAAATTTAGGCACATGTTTATACGGGAATGTTAAACTTATCATTGCCAAGTATCCACAAAAGAAGTATTCAAGATCTAGCCAAAAGCTATAAATGCAATTAAAAATAAGTATGTCTTAATGGGACTTCATACGTTTCATTCACGTCCGCTTTAAATTGACCAATTAGAACCTGCTTGTGTTTCTACAGTTAGTGGTGCGTACAGTGGCGACACCTGGTGGCGAATAAATGACTGTACAGCTGTAAACTGTTATTTATTGTAAGAAAAAACATACAGGGGACAGTATAATAGAATATTCAATAATTAGTTGCATAAACATGTATATACCGTAAATCTTACATAATGAAAAGTTTGAAGGGCTTTGGAATTGTGAGAAGTAGTAATAGAGTCCAGGTTGGATTTAGTAGTATGGATTAGTATTTTAACTCTTTAACAAATAATATAAATTTACAAAAAACAAATAAATACTATTCCAAAGTAAATTAATGTATGTAGATTCCCAAAAAAGGTGGGCATAGATTCATCTTCGGTCCCGCAGAAGTAGCATAAAGAATCAATAATTGGAAACTTTTCATTCCAGTTCTACAATTGGCTGCATATGCATTATGCATTAAATCTGTTATTCCCTTTAAACATTGCTATTATTTGTATAACTTTTTTATTATCTTTAACTTATATAATTTTAACATGTTTACTGCTGTTAAGGCCACCCGGTGAAGTCTCAAGAAGACAGATGCTACAGAAGAATGAAGCAACACACATGTCGACCCTGACATAAAATCTAATGTGGACTTAACTTAGGCAAATTCCCAAAAATGTGTTTTGCAACCTCAACTTTGTTCTGAATCCAGATGTTTAAAGGATGTCACAGCATTGTGTTCTGCATTAAAATGTTTGTGACATTGCTGTAAGCTACAACCAAATGTTATGGACATCATAGAATCGTCTCCTGCAACCCAGTGTGTATGTGCAGTTACAACATTGCATTTTGTGATAGGCAGAGATCATAAGATCATTTCAAGAGATATTTTTGAAATATTTGTTTTACAGTTGAAATGTGACCCTGTCTGTAAAATGCATAAGTATATTTATTTTGTGATTTACTTTTTTTATGCATAAAATCCTTCTACACAATCTGTGAGACTATAACATTGATATATGTTATTGACTGAGTAAGACATTGTCAAAGATCAGAATCAGAATCAGAATGAGCTTTAGTGACAGGTGTGCTTACACACGGAAACTTCCAGAACACAATGTAAAGTGACACGACAAGTGACATAGGAAACAGATGTTTTATAAATATATTTGAAATTCAAGCCATAGTGAGGTTAAACGGTAAAATATATTTTCTCAGAATTTGAAATTCCGACTTGTTTTTTACAGACAGGTATACATTTTAAACAGAAAAACTGTACTTTGACATTTAATTGATTGACGTTGTTATTGATGTTTTACGGCACATTACTGTAATGGCTTTAATCGTAATAAGCAGTGGTTCTTGATTTCGGTAAGTCTGCTGTTATATTACAGCTTAGGGCTGGGAAATCTAGCAGCCGGTAGTTTACAGTAATCTAACAGAAAATTTTCTTATCTACATTTACATTTACATTTAGGCATTTTGCAGACGCTTTTATCCAAAGTGACTTACAAATAGTCGAGGAGACAATGAAGCGGTAAATAACCCATACAATAATAGTTGTACAAGTGCTACAACAAGGTTACCAAGTTATACAAAGCGAGATAAAAACCTGTGGGTAGAAAACGTTTTTGGTTTTTATTAAGATAGAGTTAGTAGGTTAGAAAAGAAGGTACTTCTAGTGAGTTAGGTGTAGCCGGAAAATATGAGTTTTTAGTTGTTTTTTAAAGAGACAGAGTCCGCCAAGCATGAAGCAAGAGGCAGATTGCTCTACCATCGAGGAACCGATGCAGAGAACGTAAGAGAGAGAGATTTCTTACCTTTTTGAGATGGCGCCACAAGTCGTTGCTCGTTTGCGGAGCGCAGAGATCTGGAGGGCCTATACCTTTGAATCAGTGAGTTAAGGTATCTGGGTCTATCTAATCTACTTTTTAATCAGAATCAGATTCAGGATGAGCTTATTTGCCAGGTATTCTTATACACACAAGGAATTTGTTTTAGTAGCAGAAGCTCATAGTACACAATGTAAAGTGACCAGACAAGTCACGACATAGGAAACCAGAAAGTAAAAAGTAAAAATAAATAACTTAAACACACAACGGTGCAAATGCAATGTGACAGAAGAGCTTCGGATAGAATAGAATAGAATATGTACAGATATTTTACAAAAATCTAACACCTTCTCTGCATTGGTTCCTCAATGGGGGAACGATCGACCTCTTTCAACCCGTTTGGCAGACTCAGTCTCAGTCTCTTTAAAAAACGCGTAAAAACTAATTTCGTCCATCTACACCAAACCCACTGAAAACCCTCTTTATACCCCACTCGCTCTATATATATAATAAAAACTTAACCTTTCCCCATCCAGGTTTTATCTTGTATTGTGTAACTTAGTAACCTTGTTGTGGCACTTTTTCGCCTATTGCTAAATGTCTAAATGAAATTGTAAATGTAAGAAAAGTGACAAGTAACGAAAAATATGTAAGTTAAACACACAATTTATGATCTGCTATATGTGAAATGTATGAGGTTGACTATTGCACACAACAGTACTGCTATAGATATCCAATATATATAACTGTTGTAAGAAATGTTAAAAAATAACAAATAATTTTTTTTTCCCTCATACAGGTTTTATCTCGCCTTGTGTAACGTTGTAGCATTTGTTCACCTATTGTTGTCTCTACTATAATAGTGACAAGTGACATAGGAAACAGAAAAAAAATATCTAAGTTAAAAAAAAATCAAATATAAAAGTTATAATGTGCTATATAGGAAAAGTGTGAGGTTGAGCATTGCACACACCAGTATTGCAACAGGATATATAAATGCAAATGTACAAATCATTAAGATACTATATTGGAAATGTCTGAGGTTGAGTATTGCACACACCAGTATTGCAACAGGATATATAAATGCAAATGTACAAAACATTAAGATGCTTTATAGGAAATGTGTGAGGTTGAACATTGCACACAATTATTGCACAGTATGGTATATAACATATACACATATATAGTTACATACAGGATATCTACATGTGTCTGAACCATGCAACATTCACAAATATATTCAAGTGTAATGCTCAGTTCCACCTGTGAGTTCGTCTCCCGGCCGCACGGCGGCGCTGTCTCCCCACGGGCACCAGCGCAGCAGCGGCGGCTCGGCCATGTTGAAGAGGAACTGCAGCCCGCCATTGTGTGTCTGATCCGCAGCACTAGCGAGAGAGAGCGAGCGCTAACACTCGTCCAAACGCGTTTCCGTTCGCTTTAACCCGCAAACAAACGCACAGCCTCCCGGGAGAGAGAAATGTCAGCCAGCAGCCTTCTGGAGCAGGTAAAGAGAGGCATTCTGTGAACATTGAGGCGAAGTGGCGTCGAGGCGGGGTTTTCTCTCTCTCTCTCCCTCTCTCTCTCTCTCTCTCTCTCTCTCTCTCTCTCTCTCGCTCTCGCGCAGCTCGAGTTCAGGCCTTAGCTTCATATAAACCTTCACTTCTTCTCCCTCTTTCCTCTCCACACTCAAACCTTCATGAATCACCTGGACCCAATCCAGAGACCGAAAGGCCAAGCAAACAAAGGTAAGAGAAGCTCGTTTTGGGTTAGCATGCCGAGCCCACGTTTGTTAGCCGATTAGCAAAGCCGTGTGCATCTGAAAGCGTGACGTCAGCAGACCGCCCACCTTGAAAGTTTACTCTTCATGGGGTGTCAAGTTTGTCTGTTAACACTTTAGATCTCAAGAGCGGTCACATTAAGTCTGTTGGAGGGGTTACGTCACGTTTCAGATTTAAATGTAGACAGGTCATGTGGCCACGTGATTTAAATGTGGGGTTTATGTGCAACTGTGTTACACGTGGACTTGTGATTGCTAACTTTCTTTGTTTCTTGCAGTGCAAAACGGAGCTGTCACTCAAAAGGATACTTTGAATGATGATGAGTTCGAGCCTTACCTGAATGCTCAGCCCAGACAGGTAGGTCTTGGTTCGGCGTCGAGCAAAAGAAGCCATCTGAGATGAGACGGCACAGTTACTTCGTTAGGATTCCTTGAGTGTATCCTGGTCTTTGGGGCCGTCTTATGGCGTAGATATGGTGCCATCAGCCAGAGAGATGTATGAGAAGGGGGTCAGTCGTGGCCTGGTGGTTGGAGAGTTGGTCTTGGACGCAGGAAGTTGTGGGTTTGAATCCCAGCGCCAGCACACAATCATTGAAGTGTCCTGGAGCAAGATGTCGTACCCCTACCTGCTCTGCCGTGATAACGTGTCATTGCGTAATACTGTAAGGTGCTTTGGGTAAAATGAATGAACTTCATACATACGGCCATATAGTCATCTGATAGATTGGGCTGTATTTCTAGATGATTTGGGAACAATAAAGCACGAGTTGATTGGAAGTGAAGAAGTGGAGTGATGTACAGCTAAGTGTGGTGGTGTGCATCTCCATCCGAAGTGCATACACACAGCAGTGAAGACGCACACATCCGGGGCACTGGGCAGCGATTTATACTGCGGAGCCCTGGGAGCAGTTCGGGGTTCGTTACTCAAGGGCCACTGAGTCATGTATTTCCCGGTACTTGAACCCGCTACCCTAGGGTTAGGAGTCAAACTCTCTTACCAACAGGCCACGACTTCCCTCCAGTCATGGATAATAGTGGATAACACAAAAATTTACATAGGGAGACAGAATTGAGAAACTCTTAAATCCTATTAATCAAAAAAATCTGACCTTGTAATGTATTGATTATAAGGGCTGTTTGGTCAATGCAATGTACGTGCCTTCTACTGAGACAAATGGGACAGGGATGTATAAAGGGGCTAGTATTCACCCTTTCAAAGGAATTCTTGGAGCCTTTGTAGGGAATCTATGCCACTGCTGCTCTCACAAAGCTGATTGCTAGTGTTGAAAATGATCAGACCAATAGTTGGTAGACCGACCTGGTCTACAAACGAGCTCCAAACATCCAAGATTTTTTTTCTGCTGCCGTCCTTCTAAAACCTCATGTTTTGGGTTTCAAATTTTTTGGTCAGATCATTAGCAGTCAGTGTTTTTGTCACTACAAACTTGCCAGCAATATTATACAATATATATTTGTTTTAAAAGTAAAGTGTTTTTTCTTTTCAGAAATTCAATGTTTTGGAAGGACAGTAATGATTTATTTTTGACTGAAATGTCATGTGATTCTTGCATCTGTAGTTTTTCTCTTTATGATGTGTTGTCAAGTAGCACAGTTTTATATTTAAAAAATAAATTACTTTAAAATGACCAGCAACGTGGATAATATAATGTTTACAATAGTTTCTTTTACACTGACTTGCATTACAAGTATTAAGAGCTTACTCATTTCCTTGTATTTCTTTTTGCAGAGCAATGCCTATACGGCCATGTCCGACTCCTACATGCCCAGTTACTACAGCCCCTCTATAGGCTTTACCTACTCGCTTAATGAAGCAGCATGGTCTACTGGTGGTGACCCCCCCATGCCTTACCTGGCCTCCTATGGACAGCTTAGTAATGGGGAGCATCACTTTCTCCCAGATGCCATGTTCGGCCAGTCAGGGGCGCTTGGAAGCAACCCCTTCTTGGGACAGCACGGCTTCAACTTTTTTCCTAGTGGGATTGACTTGGCCTGGGGAAACAGCAGCTCTCAGGGACAGTCCACACAGAACTCAGGTTACAGCAGCAGTTATGCCTATGCTCCTAGCACATTAGGAGGTGCTATGATTGATGGACAGTCTCCCTTTGCAGCCAATGAGCCACTCAATAAGGCAGTAGGAATGAATAGCTTGGATCAAGGCATGGCAGGTCTTAAGATCGGGCCCACGGACATGGCACCCAAAGTTGTTGGTTCTGGACTTCCCGGAGGGCAACTTAGTCAAGTGTCGGCAACTCCAGCTATGGCTCCGACATCCATGGCTCCAGCGAAAACTGCATCTTGGGCGGATATTGCCAGCAAGCCTGCCAAACCACAGCCTAAGATGAAAACTAAGGGTGCACTTGGCGGGACAAATTTGCCACCACCTCCAATCAAACACAATATGGATATTGGAACGTGGGATAACAAGGGGACTGTGCCTAAACCAGCAACCCCACATCAGGCTTCCCTGCCCACCAACGGACAGCCAGCCAATCAGTCTCCTCAACCCGGCGCTCCTGCCGGAGGGGTGCCGCAGCTACCCCTTAGTAATGGACAGCTGATGCCTCCTGCTGGTCAGCTTGGGCAGCATCCTCTTCCTCCTGGTGGGCAGCAGGGTGCTGTGCCACCTTCCTTGTCTCAAGGCCCCCCTCCCCCCTCTCAACCTACCCGCTGGGTTCCCCCACGTAACCGTGCCAATGGCTTTGGGGAAGCGGTGGGTGGACCTGGCCAATCCCCTCCCAATTCAGGAATGGGTGGAGTTGCTGTTCCTGCAGAGCCCCACCCAGTCTTGGAGAAATTGCGTATGGTGAACAACTACAATCCCAAGGACTTTGACTGGAACCCTAAACACGGTCGTGTCTTCATCATCAAGAGCTACTCAGAGGATGACATCCATCGATCCATTAAGTACAATATCTGGTGCAGCACGGAACATGGCAATAAGCGTCTGGACGCTGCGTACCGTTCACTGGCCAACAAAGGGCCGCTCTACCTGCTCTTCAGTGTAAATGGCAGTGGGCACTTCTGTGGCGTAGCAGAGATGCGCTCGCCCGTGGACTACAACACCTGCGCAGGTGTGTGGTCGCAGGACAAATGGAAGGGTCGGTTTGACGTGCGCTGGATCTTTGTGAAGGACGTTCCAAACAGCCAACTCAGACACATTCGTCTGGAAAACAACGAAAACAAACCAGTCACTAACTCCCGTGACACGCAGGAAGTTCCGTTGGATAAGGCACGTCAGGTGTTGAAGATCATTGCAAGTTACAAGCACACCACCTCCATTTTTGACGACTTCTCGCACTACGAGAAACGTCAGGAGGAAGAGGAGAGTGTGAAAAAGGTAACCTGATTCTTCATGGAGATTAATTTGACACTTTACTATAAGGTTGAATTTGTCAACAAGGACCAATGTTTCAACAGCATTTTTTCTATTCTTAGTTTGCTAATTTTGCATTTAATACATTTATAACTGCTAACATAAGTTCATGCATTGATGAATTAATACATGCTGAAAAACTGTATTGCTTGCATCCCAAAATGAAAATTGGGTTGTCATTCCCTAACCCTCTTTTACTTTCAAACCTGTATGACTTTTTCAAAACACAAAAGATGATATTTTGAAGAAAGGTGGTAACTGAACAGCTGTGGCACCTGTGTAGTTCTAGTGTATGGGCACAAGACCAATGCAAGTGAAAGGGTGCCAGTTACCAACATTCTTCAAGGTATATTTTGTATTCTGTGCAAGAAAGAAAGGTTTACAGGTTAATGTAAAGTAAATGGTGAAAATGGTCAGTTTTGGCTTACTTATCATTTAATTACATATTTTAATGTTATCAAAAACAACCTTATTGAAATGTGTCATTATTTTATAAATTCAGAGATGTGTTTTACAATTTTTTTTTATGAAAGAAACTACATACAATGAAAATGAAGTTAAATCCCTTTAAAAATATAAAATTAATATAAAATAATTAATTAACTATTGAATTTGTACAATAAATAACAGTACATAACTTTATCCAAACACATTCTTAACAGTTTTAAATACATTTGGTCGATAAAACCTAAGGACGGTGCACCTCCGTGGCGACTCATGGAAAACGCAATGGCTATCCACAGAACTTGCCAACACCTTCATTTTTTGGTTAATTTGGGACTCAAGACTTTGTAAGATAAATGTCTTGAGCAGACAGTTGCGATGAACATGAGCAGACAGTTGCGATGATTGACATATCAAAATTGAGGACAGCTTTTGTTAAAAATGTTTTGTTTCTTTAATATAAATATTGTTGACCCTGTCTTGGTAGCCTATTTTTATTTAAAATAACATGCCACAAATGGTTTGAAGTAAGGGGAAAATTCAGAAAGTTTTTATTTTCGTTTGGTTAAAAAACATTCCGTTTCCTATATGAAGTTTGTCAGTGTAGGCTTTTTTTTTTTTAAGAAAATGATGAATACATATTATGTTATCCATGCAAGACACAAGTTTTACCTTCAAAACTGCTAAATATTTGCAACGCCTTATGATTAGTAAGTAAAAAAAGTGCTTTTTCAAAATCTATAGATTCTCTGTAATGTCAGTAGCTACCTTGTGCTCTATCGTATGCACATTCAGAAAGAGAATCACAAATAAATATAACATCACCCTTTTCTTAAATAAAAATACATATTTTGAATGTTTTTTTATCATCTGGTTCATTTTATCAATGCTACAATTTTTTAATTTAAACTTAGAACTGTTTTCCTGAAACGGCATTATATCCCTTTACTGATTGAACTGAACACTGCATTTCGTAAAAATGTTTTTCTGACACAATGTATTTTACCTTCGTTGAGAGCAGTTTTTGCATCACGGGTGTATCTTTCACAGGTGTGCAGCGGTGTAATTTCGATTTAAATTAAAATCTTTCATAACCAATTTCATTACAAAGCACCTCAAATCATGTGGCCCCTTGCCCTCGAGAAAAAGATGTTTCCTATCTATCTGGTAAATACAATTTTCTTAGCCAATTTTCTTTTAACTTATTTTGAAGAACCCTCTCAACTAAGCGCATCGCTTACTTATTTTTTGCCGTTGACACCGGTAGAAATAAGCACACACTCCTGGGTAAATTAATACTATGAAAGCGGTCTTTTTATTTTTTATAATATCTTTTTATTTATTATTCAGAAAATAAAGTGCCACTTGCCATATATATGCAGTGATGATCAAAATTTAGTTCTATTCCTTTGATGTACTTCCAATCATGTTGAACTTTGAGGTTATCTGATCACAAGAGTAGTTTGTATCATACACACATTTCCGTGTCAATCTAACACGGAATAAAAATGAGGTAAATCCAGCACAGATGCTTGACGTTTATTGTATTAATACAGGTTATAAAAATGCAGTATTGTGGTTTGCAAAAGCATCTGATTATCTCTTTTGGTTGACCAGATTGCTTGTGTGTCACATGCCAAAAAGAAACAAGTACAAAAACTTTGGGTAAACCCACCTCAAAGACTCCCACAGGTGTGCTGGATTCTTTGCCTGTTTTGTTCAGAACTACAAAAGAGCAGCTGTGTTTTGTTTTTAAGTTTTTATTCTGGCACATCAATTCTTAAGTAACATGAAAAACATTTTCGTGCTGCCTGTGCTTACGTCAGATTTGACCAAACATCTGCACACATTTGCTGCCATGTGTGGGTGCCTTTTTCAAAACATTGACAAGGTTCTTGTGAAATGTTTTTTTTTCTCCAATGCCACAAAAAAGTACAGATGAAAATGGGTCATATATTTGGCTGTCTTCCATTTGTCTTGTTTTCTTATTTTGTGGGAATGAACCTGCGTATTATGACCAAGAATTTATCAAAATGATTTTTACATGTTGCATTGCCATGTCTTTGCTGCTCGTTTTGTTTGTTCTTCAATTGCTGCTGTTAAGTTTTTTCTGGCATTTTACAGTTCCTGATCTGTTTTTGGACAGACATTGTAGCCTGCAATATGTGTTTTGCAAAAAAGTGTAAAGTTTTCAGAAAGTTGTTGGTACTGTTTAGATGATGCAGTTTCACTGAACACATTTTAAGTACTTTGTGAATTTTTTTGCTTCTTTATATCTGCATTTCATTTTGTTTTTCCCAACAAAACCAGTGTTGATTTTGTAAACTTGTTTCATGTTGGACTTTTTAGCCAGTGTCTTTTTAAAACTAAAGAAGTCCTGGCCTTGCTTATCAATCTTATCATGAGCATTTGTATGAGTATTGTAAATTCAATTTCTAAAAGTCTATATTCGTAATTAGTACTTTCAATAATCTATGCATGTAAGTTTTTTTTTTTAACAATGTGATTGTAGTTGGATTGAATTGACACACATTTTTGTTTCTGGGCAGGTGGAGGTTCAAGGGAGTGATCCATACCCCAGTAACTCCAGTCGGAGCCACTACAGAATGCAGGTGATGATACACCTCTTCATGTAGATTCTTCCTCTTATGCTTTATCTGTTTGTGTGTTTATGAATAAGTTTTTTTTTTCATTTACATAATTTTTTATGGGATCCTTTGTTATATTTAAATTACTTGTAAATTTAACTAGGGATACTCCATGCAGGATTTTTGCCACCATTACAAAGTAACTATTTTTTTATCATGGTGGTCTGCCGATAACAATTATGATGCTTCAAGTTTTTTTATAACTGATATTACCGTTAACCCTTTTTAAATGTAGTAGTCCTTTAGATGTTTCCTTTGTTTAATTTTCATTTTTTCAAACAGTAATTTTGTAATATGTAAGCTCACCATTGTTTTAACAGAAGACTAAATGATTCCAAAAATATAAGTATGCACCTCCTCATGGGTTGACATCAATTTAGTGTCATTTGTTAATTCGGCCAAGTTTAGTGAGTACCCAGGTTTAGGGCTGGGCGATTACTCGAATCGAAAAAGTAATCAATATTGACATTCAGAACCTATAATGGGTCAATTTTTCCCGTGTTGATTATTTCAATTACTTTCACTTTAACAACACTAAGGTGTGTGGAATCAAGTGACCCTGCTCTGTAAGGTAAAGTCCTGTACACACACCGCGAGCGTCGAGAAAGTCATGAGACGCTCTTGCCGACGCTGGAGCAGAAAGCTTCTTGATGCGCTGCCGCCTGGTCTTTTATATTTTAATTAAAGGAGCCGCAAAGCAAACTAATTAAACGTACAGACTAAATACAAAAGTAAATATTTTGCACCAGCAACTCTCTTTTGTTTGTCCTTGCACACAAACACAGGCACACACATAATGTAGAAACACATCATAAACTCAAGATTACAGGCATATTGATTCAAACATTTGTGTAATTCGTGCCCCTGTTTATATTCATGTATAACAGAAAATATTAATATATAAATGGGTAATAATGAATTTCTGCATGGGAACTAATGTAGTCGGAACTAAAGTTTTACATGAGTTCTCTTGACTCCTCTGAAGCGGAGCACCTCTAATTTTTGCTTCGTTGCCACTGTAGCGCCTCATAGCTCATTACCATAATGTTAAACTGATTTTAATTTTCCTTGACACTCTCGACGCCTCCCGCCGCCGGCTCACATTGAAAATGAATGACTTCCGTACGCTCTCTCCGGTGGCGGTGTGAACGTACGATCACGGGCGGAAACATTGTTACATGCCTCAGGTCTTGCCTGAAACCTGAAAAGGTTAACATGCTCGTGTTCCTTAGTAAGAACTTGAATTCAAGATCACTAAGATCACGTCATGCAACAGTGTTTATGTGAGCAAGTTTAATTTACAAAACTTGTCAGTGAACTATGAGGGCAAATAAAAATAAAATAATCGTTCATTAATCTTAATCGAGTTTGAATGTTCAATTAATCGAGATTTTCATTTTAGGCCAAATTGCCCAGCCCTACCCTGCGTTAAATAAACTGTGATTAGTGGCCGATACTGAACTCCAGCCAATCGTTCAGAGCATCCCCAACATTTAAAGTTTATAAAAAATGGAAATGTTTTAAATGGATTGTTTTAACACTTTTCACACATCGGAGGTTTTTATTTGTTAACTACTAATCTTAAAACGGCCTATATTGTGCGTTTCTAATTTTATTTTTGTATGCTTTTCCAGGATCGCCAAGGACGTGTGAAGTAACAAGCACTGCTTTGGGCAAAAGACTGACAGGCCCTGTGCTCTCCCCAATAATACAAGATATTTTCAGAAATTTCTTTGGAGAAAGATTTAACCAAGGATTCAAAAACCAGGAAAAAAACTAAATGAAGACTTCTTTGATTTTCTGTTGACCTAAAAGACTTACTTCGAACTTGTAGTAAAAGAAAATGACACGATTATACATAGGACTACAACTTAATAATTCTATAGGATTCTAATAGTGAACCCAGTACTTCCTTTTTGGTCCCATTTTTTTGTTCCGCTGCCTCTTATTTTTCTCCCCATTTTCTGTTTTCTTTTTTTTTAAAGAGAAACATCTGGTTTTACAGTCCAAGCACAAGGCTTTTGCTTTTCTTACTGGAATATTTGATTTTTATTAAACATTTCTAGTGCCTCGATCCTGTATAGGCATTTCCCTCACTTCTCTGTTAACCCCTCCCCCTCTTTGTTGGATCTGAAACCATCCAATCAGAATACAAAATGGGCGTTGCCTTTTCAGTGGATGTTCCATTTGGTAATTGGCAGGTAGTCAGTATAAAAATGATCGTTACCTCCTAAAAAAAGTTAAAAGTTCTACAGCCCTCTACCAAGTTTATATTATAAAAAAAGTTGTAATTCAAAGAAATCAAAGATTGTTCAGGACTGTCCTGAGTTGTATTTCTGTTCCAGTTTTTCTTTTTGTTTTTTATTTCCTTTTTGGTAATAGAGGGTCTTTGGCGGGGGAAGGTAAACAGAGAAGCAGATTTGTTGAGTTTAGGCTTTGGTCATTGGATCAGTTTTATAGTGTACAAAAGGGGCTGTGTTTGAGAGTTGTCAGCTTATTTTCCATTTACTTCTTTTTCAAGTTAAAGAAAAAATGTTGCTATGGGCTGCTCTTTCTCCCGTCATTTTTCTTTCACGTCTTTCTCTTCCGTTTCTTAAGTCTGCATTGAGAAGGGCCTTGCGCCCTTTATTTTTCATAATCAGTTAAAAATAAATGTGGTATACTCGGCAGAACTTGTGTTGCATTTCCCCTTGTTTGACTAAATACTATGCCATGCACTAACCTGTGTCCTAAACTGCCTGGTCCTCCCATTCACCCAGCACCCACATTTCTGTTCCACACTAGCTGTCTGCACACTTTGCCCTTTATCCTCTCCTGCCATGTTCATGTCGGTGCATTAAACGACTCCTGCAAAAACTGCTGGCATTTAGCAGTGTCAGAATAAAGATGCTGCACAAAGCTTAAAGTCTGTTTGCTTTCTGAAGAAGTGGATTAAATGGCCATGAAATGTGGTATGACATGGGATTAATTGTGACATTACAATATTTTCTCACTCTGGTGATGCATGTGGAGGATTTGTGTTGACCAGGTATGCAAATGGGTTTAAAGGTTTGTGTGTCTTATGAATTACTATCTGGTTATTGTGACAACACATTATGCATTTTACTTTTAAGGAAACCTTTGTCATGGTAGTCAATTTCATTGATCTGAAGAGTTTACCCAAAAAGATTCTGACTTGAATTACTCTCTTGATGTTCTGACCCCGTATAAATGATTTGTTTTGTTGAACAAAGAATAATGTAAGTCATTTTTCCACTTTAGAAGTCAATGTGATCTAAGCAAGGTTGGGTAATAAGCATTCTTAAAAATATGTTCATCAGAACAAATAAAATTTAACAGATTTGAAACCACTCAAATGTGAGTAAGGAAATACTTATATTTGCGTGAACTATCCTATATCTCCAAAAGTTGGTTAAAGGGTAGTTCACCCAAATGTTTTGTCTTGAATTACTCTAGTTGTTCCAAATAAGTATAATTAGCGATGCTCCAATCGATTAGCTTGAGACCTGTTTCCGTTGGCCGATAATCACATTCTATGGCTTGATAGGTACTCGCTAAACTTGGCCAATCTTACGAAACCGATCTCGATTGATGATGTAAAAACTTAGATGTACATGATGAGTGAGGGGGTAAATGTTTTAATCTGCAACCCTGTTGTAAAAGCATATAATAAATACTTTTTTGTAATAATTTAGTACTTTGTTAAAACAATAGTTACACTGCATTTATTACATAATTACTGTGACAAAATCAGTGATCTGAGAGTTTAGATGTTATTTAATCTTAAAGCACCAGAATCTGCTTTATTGGCTTATCATAATGACAAAAAATCGGTACTCGATATCGGTAGCAAAAGCCTGATTGGAGCATCCCTAATATTTACATTTATTAATTTGACAGATGCTTTTATCCAAAGTGATTTGCAAGTATTGTGCTGTAACCAATTATCACTGCAGATCAAATTGGGGTAAGGTCCCCTGCTCAAGGACCCTTCAATCATTGTCTGCTGACAATGGATTTCGAACCTGCAACCTTCTGCTTAAAAGTCCAACTCTTTAACCAACAGACCACAACTGGTCCCGTTTCTCTGTCTGTTTAATACAGAAAGAGATATTTGAGCAAATACTTGAATGCAAACACTTCATTGACCCCACTCACTACCACAATAGGGAAAATAAGTGTTTGTCTAAATTTCCACAAAACTTTCTCAAACATGTCTTCTAATGTTCTGTTCATCAAGAATAAATTTGAAAGTAGTTTTCCCTACTGTTGTTATCAACTGGGTCCAAGAACTGTTTGCAAGCATTCTTCCAAATATCTTCCATTTTGTTCATCTGAACAAAGAAATGTATACAGATTTGAAACAAGTAATAGTGATGACAGGTTTTGGTAGGGGGTTCGACAATCATTAAATTTATTAAGTAGACGAGAAAGAAAACATGTTTTGCAACACTGAACGTTTTACTAAATACCTTATCATAAGATTGTTACTAATATTATGAGAGGACCTAATTTAGTTTACATTTAAATTAAGAAACCGTGGTTAAATCATGGTTACTTTTTGTACAGGTTAGTCTTTCTAAGAAAGGTTTTAATTCTGTTAAATTGGGATTTTTGTGAGTACTGTATGGTACTAAACATTAGGTGGCGCTGTTTCAACGTCTAGACTAAATAGAGATGCATGGTTTTATGAGTTAAAATGTTTTTTATCAGAAAAAAACTATTCAAACTTTACATAAATTAAGCATGCTGCTTAAAAATGCGTGTCAGTGTATAATTTTGTGTCTGTGGATTCACATTTCCACAAAATTTATCCTAAAATGGTGTAAAATGTAGAATTGAACCTGGTTCTCCAGAAGATGGCGACAGATCTTCACTTTTCAAGAATCTATAAAGAGTAAGATGTCACATTATGAATATTACCATACTTTAATATTTTTATAATAAAATGAATATTTTAAAGCACAGATGAAAGGAAAGTCATGTAACAATCGAAGTGGATGGCTACTGCAGGACATAAACGATTTTTGAAAGAAAACTCTTAGTGCCAATTGATAGCTGATAGTTCCCCTAAAAATATTAATTGTCATTATTTACATTGGAGGTGCTGCAAATCTTTAAACATTTATTTTTTTCTAATCCATACAAAATAAGAGGTAATATGACAAGACAAGTAGATTTAAATTGGGGGTTACTTTTGGTTTTTAAAGCACATATATTTATATTGGCTATTAAAGAGAGACACACACTATATCTGTTTGAATATTTATTTGTTTGATTTCATTTTGCATACCAAAATATTTAAACGTCTTGAACACATTTATAACCACACAATTTGATATTAAAATACAAATTCAAGCTTATTCATGTATTTCTTGTATTTTTTAAGAATTACATTAAAAAACAAAGTTTCAATCCAGAATTCTCAATTCATACTTTTACTAATGTATGTAGGGTAAATATTAAAGAGTCCTAGTTTCATTTTTTACTTGGTTTCAGATATGTCTGGTACAACTGGAGAGAGAGAGAGAGAGAGAGAGAGAGAGAGAGAGAGAGAGAGAGAGAGAGAGAGAGAGAGAGAGAGACAGAGAGAGACAGAGAGAGACAGAGAGAGACAGAGAGAGAGAGAGAGAGAGAGAGAGAGAGAGAGAGAGAGAGATTATATTTGTTATTTTGTGTGTGCATTGATATTATATGAAGTGTTTTGCAGGTGTAAAGTAGAAAGCATGATTCGACCTCCTGTCTGTCTATATTCAACCGCCTGGAGGGCCTTCTTTGACCTTGGCCTCCTCTCCCCAGGGACCCCTAAACCTCCATGATCCCCAGAGAACATAAAGGTGGGGAGGGGGGGGGCACGTGTCTCTAAAACATTGATGCAGTGTATTCAGATGCTGTCATATTTACTATAAATATAAAGGCATTGAGAGCCACACCGATGGTGATGTTAAAATATTCTTGATGGATTATTTCACATTGCATTGTACTCTTATTTAGGTTTAAGCCTATGAAACAATTAGGCCTGCATTTTTAAATGCATTTCTGTACGTCACAACAAGAGTCTGAAGTGATTTTGGGGCTTTTTTAGCATCCTTGTGGCCATTCTGATAACAGACTGTGGCTGAATAACAAAGAGATGCAGGCCTGAAGTCAGTCAGTGTGGGGTTTAAGAGCATATAGCTGTTGTGAATGTCACATTCTGGTTCTTCTGGTAAGCCAGACAGTCGCCTTTCATCCCCCAGTCGTCCTGAGTGTATGGGGGGGGGGGGGGGGGGGGTATTTTACCATTAGTAACGCCTGCTCTTGTCTGTAAAGACTTTCATTTACATAATAAAATCATTTTTGTTACACACCAGGAGACTGATTTGTTTCAAACGAATGTGTAAAACGTTCCTTATAAATATCATTTCAATCTCAAATACTCTTAATAAAATATGACTTTAAAACTGATAAATAAGTCTGGTTTCTTATTTAAAAAGAAAATAATTATTACATCAAAGCAGCACTATAATAACAATTTAATCTTAATAGTTGTAATTGGAAATAAACAATTTTGCTTTAAATAAGAATGTGTTTCTTGATTAAAATGATTAATTTCTTTATGCGTATTTTGTTATATGTTTTTATGAAATTATTCAAATCAATATATTTATTTATTACTCCTATGTCATTACAGTTTGGTCTTATTTTCCTGATTATTATGGCATCTGACTTGTATTTGATAAACATTTGGCTGTTTATTTTCACACGGGTTTATATAAACGATTCATTTAAAATAAGGTTTAATCTTAAACATTTCAATTACGACACAAATGTAAATATTTTATTATATTTATTAAATGATGCACCTTATTAAAATAATATTCGTATTGCGTTTTTGCGTCTCACATCAAATATAATTCGATGTTCAACATCGGATGCGTTGCAAAACACATCTTAAGGTTGATTCGAATCTAAATTATAATTTTTTTAAATAAAAATTTGTAAAATCGATTTTTTTAAAGTTATGTTCATATTTTAACAGTATGCCATTATATTATTGTAATATGAATGTCTGTAGTCGGTGTGGAGTGTGAAAAAAAATATACTTCTCATATTTCTTGACACACTAAATACAAAATATACATTTCTATATAAAAAGCCTATATATAAGCCTTGTGTATATATATATATATATATATATATATATATAGTGTAAATGCGACCCAAGCAGCGTCTCATTGAGTCGGAATAAGTGTGAAAGTGATTCATATTTGCTTTTATTGTCTTCCAGTGTCGTGCAGTCCGTCAATATAAATCCACCCTAAGGGCCAGAACCTTCTCCCAGACCCCTTTTGGCTTTCTTTTGTGGGGGAAATCCTAATTAGTCATAAATAAATAGGTAAACTTTGACCCTCTTAACATCTGCCACACGTGTCTGGTGTGATTTATTGCTGAAGGGAAATGATCTGAATGGGGAGTCTGTGATGGGCCTTGTGTGTTTGATGCTTATGCAGATTTACTATTTAAAATGTTTGGAGATTTCCTCTAAATTAGAGAATGCATTGCGTCGAACGTGTCGACGACCAAAGTCTTAACTCCTTGTTGAAGTTTTAATCTTGTACTAGTAATGTCGATCACTGGTATCAAATGTAGGTCATAACGCGGGCATCTGGTGACTTAATATAATCGTATAGATTTGGATAAATTGAGGCTTTAACCGTCTCATAGAAGGCCTCTTGTTTATATTGGTCTGAACGCATATAAGCGCAAATGCAATTTACCTGCTAAAAATGTGATGTTTGCATTGTGTAACGGTGCTTTTTGTGCACAATACGTAACATCCGATATGAAACAGTGCTGAACGTGGATTAGTCCCGTGGACAGTTTATTACAACAGTGATCAGATGTCTCTTGAGCTCAGGTGAGTGCTGCTGTTGGCTTCTCTCTTGGCATTCACCGCGTGCCTTAATTGTATTGAAATTAAATCAAGGTCCACTGTGAACACAAAGAGCACAAACCCAAGTTTGCAATTCTCTCGTCGCGATCCGCTGTGGCTTTTCCTGCATCGCTCCGTTCCTCGTTATCCATGCAGCGGGATCTGCTCTGATTCTAAGGTTGCTTGTATCACCCTAATGGTTGGGCGCATTTAGCATCTCGTCCAGTTTTCTGCTGTTGGTCATATGCAGGCTGCACATCCTCGTCCTTACAATGCTATATGCTTTTGTGTTATTTTCTCACCTGTCCTTCTGGAGCTGTAATGGGGTTTGTTGTGTAAGAACAGTCTTTACAACAGTTTCTTATTTCACACAATTGCACACACACGTATAGATTTAAAACACACTATGGACAGATTTCTTCAGCTGTTTTCCCAGCCGTCTGCACACTTCCAATATGAACGTGTATGTTTGTGGTGTTTTAAATGCCGTCGTCGAGTGGCCTGAACAAAACATAAATGATAATGTGAGACCAGACCAGTGTTCACATTTGACACTTACACACAAAATAGCATTTCAACACTTCCCACTGAAATACATTTTTAGCGATCGCCGGTCGAACCCACAAAGCTGACTACGCTCTGTACCGAAGACATGACCTGAGACATTACATGAGGGATGGAGAAAGAGAGAGAGATAAAGAGGATCTACCTTTTGTTGTACCATTCTGCAAGAAGCCCTGGCACCTGCTTTTTGTATCTTTCCAGAAGACCTTGCCTGTCGGCCAAACAAAGACGACCAGCAAAGCTGTTTGTGAGAGATGTGTGAAGATGCAAAGCTATGCACTGCTCTTCCCTCTTGTCCATTCAGCAGCACATCCACCGCCATGATGAGATGCCTGCCAGCATCGCAATGTAAAGCAAGTGCTTCCCTATGACAGTCTCTCTCTCTCTCTCTCTCTCTCTCTCTCTCTCTCTCTCTCTCTCTCTCTCTCTCTCGCCTTATTTTTCTCTATCCCCCACCTCTATCTTCCTCTTCAGTCTATATTTTTTATTTCTCATCTTCTATCACAGCATTCATGCACCTATACCGCAAGTAAAAACAAGTATGGGTTAAAATCACATCACAAGAGGGGACGCCGACAATGACATTCAAAATAATACATTACAAATAACAAAAGACGTATTTGAAAAAAATCCATATTCCTTCACATTGGCTACAAGCCGCAAAAATTACCCAAAGCATCATCTACTGCTAACATTGAGCTCAGAATTCTGGCTTTTTCTTGCTTTTCAAGAAGACACCCCGTAGACAAGCATATATCCGGTTAAGGTTCCATCAGGTCTTGGTATTCTCCATCCAAGGGCTCTCTCCGAAGCTTTCCACCCCAGATGAAGCTCCTTTCCCTGGGCTGGAGAACAGGGTTGCAGAGTGATGTTCTGGGGGTGGGGTGGAGGGGGCAGGGGAGAGGAAAGGAAGGCAGGTAGGAAGGTTTCACGCATGCAGGAGGAGAGAAGAGGGGAAATCAGGTTCTGGGATGCCGCAGTCACTTTAAAAACAACAACAAAAACGACGAGTATTTCCCTGTACCATTAGCTACATCAGCCTGCAAAAATCCATCGGACAGTGCCAAATATGGAATCGAAAAAATAAATGCTGGAAATGCGCATATACATATATAATCACATATATGTATATATATCCAAAGGAAGAGGGAAAGAGCAGGTATGTAAAGGATGAGTTCACACACACAGACACACACACACTGCGCCGCGCACACGCTTGGACTACAATTTATGCTCTCCGTTTGACACCACCCCCACCTCCCTGGGCACAAACACACACACACACACACGTGCGTGTAACGTCCCAGCTGATCGTGGTGGAGAGATTAGATTGTGGGGACAGCTGGCAGGGATTACACACACAGGGGGTTGACTGAGCAGGGGTGGGGAGACCCTCTCTGACCAGGATGTACATGTATACATTCAAATTTACCCACATTACCCATATGGACACAATTGCATCTGCTGTAACCTTGTGCTGACCTAGAAAAACAAAAATATAACAGAAATTTACATTGTCACATTAGAAAAGCATGCATACGCGCAAAGAAAGAAACAGTCAACATAAGATTAAAAAATATGCGATGATGGTAAATATATGGTAATAAATACTGAGTGCTAGGATGTGGTGGGGGATGCCACAGTTGACCTTTGACCCTGGAACACTCCATCTTTTCAGGGTGATCAGCTGATTGCGGAAGGGTGCATGGGGAGCCAACCCAATATGCTCCCCTGACACGCGCACACATACGCAATATATCATGCCTGATATAACACGGGCCGCTACTTCAGTAATGCGTAAAATCAGTGCAAATCAAATGAACAAAGCATGTCTGAATAGCTTTAAAACAAAAAAAATATGTAAAGATTAAACATTTGACTGTTTCTGCGTCATAATTAATAGTGTGGGAAATCTGGATGCAGTTCAAAGCATAAAACCCTATTGAACCAACAGTACAGAGGGATCAATACAGTTTAGTCTTGGATTTTGAGCAGTGTTTGAACTATATCTGACATTTAAATCTATTCTATGGTTCAGCATATTTTGTCCAGCCTTTCTGTAAAATCTCAACATGTCATACAGATGATTTTTTGCATTATTAATAAAAATTGTATTCTAAAAATTTTAGAAATCCTCAGATCACAAAGAAAAAATACGCTGATCTTTAGAAGCAATCATAAGACATCTTTTTATTGTAGAACATTAAAATTAATATTGATTGTGCACAAATATTAACAACCTCCTTTTAAAAAGCATGTTTGTGTATTTGTTTTCTTGATGAGAATGCCTCCATGCACACATATTTTTATCAATAAATGTGTATTTCTACTTAAATTTATTTTGGCCTTATTTTATCGTATGTGTGTATGCCACTGGAATTGAAACCAACATGAATTGTAAGGAAATGAAAGAGATTATGTGTGTATGTGTGTTGAAGTGTGTATATACATATGTGTGTGTTAGCGGTAGCCTGCATTCCTCCTTGCCGTAGTGTCCTCTGAACACACTTTAATCTGTAATCTGATAGATTAGCAAATAGGAGCGTTTGAGCTGGATTATCTCCTCATTACAAATGACGAGGACCTGCTCCGGCTGTGTGTGTGTGTCTGTGTGTATGGGCATATTGTGTGTTCTTGGTATTTTGTATGTGCGCGTGTGCTTTAGTGTAGTAAGAGCTCAATTTAAATACTCGTCCATGCAAGTGTGGGCGTTTCTTTAATAGTGGCACCACATTGTAGCATATTTACAGGCTTCCTTATTGAAACAATACGACTTGTTTATACAAAGGCAACGGTTGGAGCATTGCTGTACTATTCCGAGATTACAATTCAACACGTTGATATTGCTAAAAAAATCTAACATTTTTCATTTCTGAGGTATACAACATTTATCAAGAGATTTTCAGGTTTACATTTTATTTTAATTACAGAGTTTCATATCGTACTGTACTGCATGTATGCATCAGATGAATATATCCTTCATCAAAAGTAAATCTACAAAAACAAAGCAGCCAGATGTTGTGTTGAAGAGGACGGTCTTTGCGCTACATTATTTTAAAGAGGTCATATAACAGATGGGTCGCTACAACAGATTCCTCACTGATGAGCTGAAACAGGACATTTACGAGATTACAAAGACTAAAGCTAAATGAGTTTAAAACCTAAACCTGCAGAATTTAAGAGGGAAAGATCATCATATTAAACTAATGCCTGCTACAGCGTGTGTTGGAAAATGAGAGTACGCGTCTCAGCGTTTGTATGTTTCTTTGCTTTTATGTGCTTGTGCTTTAAATTTATGGGCATTATGTTGACTTGGTCATTACATGTACATCTAAGTGCGCGTGCCTTTGGGCTATGCACAAATGTGAATGTAAGCATGCACTTATGCTTTTGTGTTCACGCTGCACAAACATACATGCACACATGAATATAACTGTTACATGATTTTTTTAAACAGAGTTCTCAAGTCCTCAAGAAAACAGCATTTGATGTTTTCCTATTGCTCTCTGTAGTGCAGAACAGTGTACAGCCGAGAGCATGACTGCTTCATTGTGAATGGATCGATGCCCTTTTCTACCCCCGGGTCACCGGTGTCCTCTAATGCCCTTAATATTAGTTGCAATTTCATTAGCTCTGTCCACATTACTCTGATAGAGAGGCCGAGTGAGTTTTTAAGGTTTGCTGATTACGTGAAAGAGCAGAACTGATGTCTTTTTGGGAGTACCAATTTGGCATTTCTCGGATCTTGTTCTGTGGAAGCCTGGAAGCTCTGGAAGACCTTCACATTTGTAAAACTGCACAGGGCATAGGCATCTTAAAATAATGATGCTACAGGACCCTACAACATGACTAATTCCTAAAAGGATGGGATCTTCTCTTTCTGTTCCACTGGCTCCCTCCCTTTCAACTCGCCCCAATAGTCAGCCCAGCAACAGCACACAGAAGCTTCCAAAAGCAACCCCCCTCTTGCCGCCTCTGCATCCAGTGACCCAGTTTCCACCCCCTCTCTAAAACAAATCACTCCGTGACCCACTTCTCCGTTTCGCACCACTTTGGCGTGTGCAAAATTATGCATGTGTCTTCGCTCTGAGGTGCAGAGGCATTTCATCTGTGTGTTTGGTTACAGAAAAATATTGCTGGCAGTATAAAATCCTTCCCATTAATAATAAACGCACGGAGCGCAGAAGCCGAGCACATTCCCCCTTCTGTAATAATGTCTGGCTTCGGCAGAAAGCTCTGCTCGTTTTTCGAAACATCAGTATGTAAGGAATTATTCCCGAGGACAATGTTTTCTCGCGATCAACCACAAACAGGAAGTCTAGACGTGACCGTTTTGGAGTCCTCGTTTTGGGGGTTTGATTTCGTTGTCGCCGTGATTTGTAATTAAAGTACACAGTAAATGGTTGAATTCTTTTTTGATTAATGTACGTGATAATGCCCGTGCTGCTGATATTAGGAACATGTCAGAAAGATTGTCAGAGGAGGCAAATCAATTTTGCGGCCTATTTAAGCAGAGAAACGAAATGGTAATTTTTAATAATCAGCTTTGCTCAACGAGTAAGGCCACAGGTATTAACATACTCCAAGTTTATAGTAACAGTATTAACATTTGTACTTTTTATTGAACAGACTTTAATGAAAGCACTATGAGCAGTGTAACATTTAGAAAAACATGTAAGAAATGTGAATAATTAAATATTACTGTGGCATAAGTGTGTGTGCGCTGCAGTAAATGAAAGACGAGGTTTGAACTGACCCTGACTGACTGGTGTCAGGATCCACATAACAGCAATTAATGCAACCCTCTCTCTCTCTCTCTCTCTCTCTCTCTCTCTCTCTCTCTCTCTCTCTCTCTCTCTCTCTTGCTCTCTCTCTCTCTAAAAAACAATGCAAGTGGATGGGTTGCATTTACCAAAACTTCTCTTTAAGGTAAAATGCTTGATATAAAATGTTATGCTGTTTTATATTTAGATGGTGAGTCTTTAACCAAATTTCATAAAAACTGATCACAAATACGTTCTATATTTGGTCGAAAGCGTATAAATGTATTCAAACTTGCAATTGTATCATTAGCTTATAATAAAGCATTTGATTTTGTAATTACAATTTTTTTGTATTCGTTTTTTAGTATTTCATGTCAAAATACTGAAACTGAAATCATCATAATGTATGCAATCATGTTTTCTTTAATAAATTTAAAATTTTATTTATTTAAATTGCTGTTTGATTCTAGATTAACTTAAATCCCAGATGCACCCCCCCCCCCCCCTTTTCAATTGCATTTTATAAGGAGCCCAGAGCAGAATACCTCAGCAAGGCCAGTATTCCTCTGCGCTGCACTGCCTCCAGCCACAGATTTCTCAAGAGCGGGGAGGGAAGGGGGGTAGTGGCGCGTGTCCAGATTAAACGTAATCTCAGCACAGGATGCCAAACCAGGCTTCAGGTGAGAGAGGAGCTCCGACAGGATGAAAGTGGGAAAGGGATTTGGGGGAGATGCACAGAGAGAGAGAAACGAGAAAGGGTAAAAATGTGTGTATGGATTTGCCCAACCATATTATAATGAACATTGGAATGGGAATAGACGATGGGTTCAACTGTATAATTGTTATTGGACCTGACGGAAGTCTGTGCCAGCATGCTCTGTTCTCTGAGCAGTAAACCAGAAACCTTCCCAAAAAGTTCGGCAATAAAAACATTTACTAGAATAATGTTTTATGCAACACGGGAATTTGTATGTATTTATGAGGTTGCTTAAATGTAAGATTTTATACAATCTTATTCCTATCTTATAATAAGAATTGCCTGCACCATTTAGATTAGATTGAGAAGTGGGGTTAGGGGATCGGCTTTTATATGCTGTTCTCCTAACTATTTTACATTTTGTATTAATTCCTAGTTAGCCGCCTTATAAAATACATACGTAGGAAATATAAAAACAAGGATAAATTTAAGACAAAAAGCTAGCTTTAAAAGGAATTGACATTGACCTTAAAAAAATCTTTCTCTCAGAAGTCCTCAACAAATTTGTATCCAATTCCATTCACGATTATTTCAAAGTGTGCAAAATAGATAGGAACTTCAAGGAAGATAAACAGGGGCTTGTAGAGAGCGAGAGAGGTTGAATACAGAGACTGGCACACATTTTTGTATCGTCTATGCAGGATTATGGGTAAATTGTAATCTGACCATCCGTGTGGGGTAGAGTGTCTTATTCAAGGCTCCTCTGGGGTAAGAACACTGCGGGTGGTGTGGGAGGATAATTTTTGCAAACCAGTTAAGAACTTCATCAGCCAATTCTGAAGTTGGATAGGGTTGACTTTGCCCTGGATTGGACATTGTGGCTATTCTGTGCCCTTTACAGCATGATGATGCATTTCTGATGGAGTGAACGAAAAAGAGTGTTGTGAGAGAAAGCAAAAAAGGTTTTCTTTAGCTGTAACGCAGAAGCGTGATTTATTATTTTAATTAAGCATCTCACTCGAGTGAGACCAGCAAAGCCACAATTATGCTAAAACACCCGACAGTCGACTGCCTCTTTTCTTTCTCATGTTAATCAGTAAAATGTGTGTGTGTGCGTTATGGAAGCAGTCAGAGCTTTACAGCACTTTCAAGTGTGGCATGGATGCCTTCATGGATCGAGTTCGTTTTTAAAACGAACCTATCAAACCTACCGCCAAAAAAAGAGCAGGCCAATCCCCTCTGAAATGGCCTTAATTAATCTCTGATTAACACTTCCTGTGAAGCTATTTATCTCCCGCACTCTGTTTTTAACATCTACCTATTTCCCCCGCTCTCTCTCCTTCTTTCGCTCTAAACCTACTGTAATCTGTCATTAACAAAATCCATATTTTCAGCCCTCTTGGCATCGCTGCATATTCAAGATCGCATGATCCAAACATCCAGCTGGTACGAGAAGCATCTGCCAAGGGCGTAAATGTAAACGCTCAGCCGTTAATGGCCCTCTGACGGAAAGGGAAGAAGGCATAAAGCTGCAAATCTATCCCCCGTTCCTTATGAGAGAGATCAGCTCATTTTCGCTCAAGTGGAAAACACAGCCTTCTACCTAACAACAGTTTTTGTTGCCATTTAAAGAAATACCAGTTCAGCATTCCACCACCCACTCGAAGTTCAAAGACCTATGAGAATAACGAAACACCAAATCATGGAGAGAGAGAGAGATATCTGGACTGAATGCTTTTAGGTCAATACAACATGGCAAATGTTGAAATAAATATATCAAAATATACCTTTTTAAAACAACAAGGACAACAATCTGGTATCATGAAGCATCTGTGCTGGTTTTCATGTGATATGCTGAGAGTATTCTATCAAATTTATAAAATCTTTGCAGCACAAACTGTACACTACCAGGAAAAGGAAAATGAGTGAAATGTTTCTCATATAAAACACATCTGACGTTTTATGCCTTAATGTCAGAAATTAGATTAATAGTCTAAAATATAATTTAACATAAATTACATGTTTTTTTAATGGACTGAATAGCCAAGTAGAAAACAGAATAGACAGGGATTCCTTTAAAAACATCTCAGGTGAAACCATAAGAAACTGCCTGAGAATTGACCAACAAATACTTCTGCATATCCTAGTCAAAAGGTGACCACGCTAAGATTTTTTATTTGAAATATTTTCTTTAAATTCAATTTGGAAAAATACAAATACACAATACGTGTCCCATCATTTCTGATAATGTAGTTACACCTTAGCCAAAAATACACTTTTCAATCGAGTCTCATTGTATTTATACAGTACAATAATCATGTTATATTTCTATTGTATGTTAAAAGTTTAATTTGTGCCAAAAATATCCATCCATCACTTTGGGAACATAAAACACAAACTGTTATAGTCATTTTTCACTATCGTGTATCCGCATCATTTACATTCTCTCATTTTTAAGCATATCCGTTCCACAGATTCCATAAACCGGTGATCTCCATCCCAGGTTTAAAGCACTGCTGTGTCTCTCGTCTGCATGCATTTAGTAATTATGTCTTATTTGCAATGCAATATCAAAGACATGCATACTTTCCATAGCAGCCCTACAGGTGAGACCATAATACTCCTGACCATATAAGAGGCATTCTTTTTAATATGACAATAATACACATCATGACTGATGTCCTTTCATTTCATTCCTTTTTGTCTGATTTAACATTTCATGCCTCTCAAGTCTGGTTGAAAATAAGAAACAAATAGAAATGAAACAATTGTGTACTTTTAAATGTATATGATATTATAAAATATATATTATTTATTGACCATCAAACACCCCTATATGGATTTTTCTTCTATAATATGTAAAAGGAGATATTTTAGAGCTGCATTACTGGTTTCCACTACACATACTTCAAAATATCTTCTTTCTATTCTGCATGAAATTATACATTTTTTGGGGACTGTCTCTTTAAAGGGGCAGAGTTCTATTTATGACAGTGCTTTTATTTTGACACTAAATAAATCCCAAACTGCACTTGGAGGTATTAACGCACGTATTTACATAGAAATCGCAATAATCAAGATGAATGGTTTCCTGATGCTAATTATTTAATGTATGCAGCTCCACGACAGCACACAGATGCTCAGTTTGTGACGCTGTGACGGGGAGCTCATTTGCATGAAGAGCTATCTTAATGTGGATATTTATTTTAATTTAATTTCTTACCCGCACATACTGCACAGGAGGCTTTTGTGGCAAAGTCACATTAACCTCTGACTAGTTAATATTCAGCCGGCGAAGTCCCCCAGCACGTCATGAATATTCATGAGGTGGGCGTGGCCGCTATATCACCCCTCCTCCTCCGGCTCCATGACGTCGGCATGTTTATTTAGAAACTTCTGAATGCGCGCGCCTTGTGTCGTCATCATCCTGCGGCTCGGCGTGTGTGCGACACTCGCTCATCTCATTATGGCAAACAAAAGTGTTTTGCACACCAAAGAGAGATCTCTGACGGGCAGGGAGGAGAAAATAGTCGTGGCAGGTAAATGTGGGCAGGGGCATTTTTTAATATGACAACTTCCGCATTCCAAAGGAAAACACATATTTTCATTATAAGATATTATGTCTTAAATTGTTTTAATTTCATTTAAATTACTTCTTTGCTGTATGAATTAAAAGCTTCTGTTTATTACATTTCATGATGAAACAATCAACTTAATTTACAATTACAATTGCCATTCTATAATAATTACAGTTGCCATTATATAATAATTAGAATTGCCATTCTATAATAATTACAGTTGCCATTATATAATAATTAGAATTGCCATTATATAATAATTAGAATTTCCATTATATAATAATTAGAATTGCCATAATATAATAATTAGAATTGCCATTATATAATAATTAGAATTGCCATTATATAATAATTAGAATTGTCATTATATAATAATTAGAATTGCCATTATATAATAATTAGAATTGTCATTATATAATAATTACAATTGCCATTATATAATAATTACAATTGCCATTATATAAGCACATATTATAACTCAATTTCCTATGCATCCCATTCTGCCCCCAACCCCTTCATTGTTTTTCACAAAAGCTTTTCATATATATATATTTTTTTTTTATATAAAAAATTATAAATGTTATAATAGCTGCAATTTATTCGGAGGCCTGAAAGAGAACAATGAAAGCTGAGAAACGTGTGATTATTGTCTTTATTAAGCTTGAGTTTTGGCTTTTAAGTGATGAATCAACCCCATATTAAAATCGCCATCATGTACGCAACGTTCTTGTCCCGTCAAAGCAGCACAATTTCTGAAGAACACAAAAGTAGCTATTTTGTAGAATGTTGGTTACCAAGCGGTGGGACCTATTCACTTTTATTGTATGGAAACAAGATCCAGGCAAGTGGGTGACCCTCCTCAAAATTTCTTCTTTAGTGTTCTGCGGACGAAAGAAAACCAAAATTCTTACAAATTACTTTTGTGTTTTGCTGAAGAAAGAATTATACGCTTTGAGGGTGCGTATATGTAACATTTTCAACTTTAGGAAAACTAGATCGTAATTCAAGCCCAGATTCACTTATATGATTGTGTGGTATGGTGATAAAAATATGTTACGTCTTAGCTAACTTGGCAGGAATTAATTTGTATCTTAACAAGAAACAGTCGAGGCACAGCTGTTCCCTTGGCTTATAGCAATAGCATTATTTTGTACTGTAAATAAATAATGTACTTAAGGTATATAACCTCCAACAGGCATCGCTTTGGTGATTTTATGCCTTACATAGAACCATGGCAGTTTGGCTGGCCTGGTGCATCCTGGGAGATCTGGTGCCCTAGCAGTGTCCAGGGGCCCATCTGTGCATTATGCGCATGAAAGCTCCGCCCCCGTCACGCATTCCCGGCCCTTCTGTCGAAGCAGCTCGCTGTCACGGCATGGCGGAAGCTTCCGGGCCTCTTCGTCTATGGGGGGTGGAACAAGGTTTTGGGGAGGATGATCAAACCATACCTGCTGTTGCCATCCTGGCATAGTTCACCCCTGAACAGCCTGAGAAAATGTTATGATGTCATTGACACAATCACGCCCCTGATAGATGTCTTTATTAGCAGCGCATTTGACAGACATAATGTTTACCGGTTCATCAGCATTGTATGTTATGTTATGTAGACTATCCATATTTTTTTATGGAATCTGGGATGTTTTTGGGAAAAGGCAGCCACCAATGAAAAACTGTAATTCATGTTCCTTGTGAAAGTGATGGTTTCCCCCTATATGAAAATTCTTTCATCATTTGTTCACCCTCTTGTCATACCAACCCTGCAGACCGAAAGATATTTTGAAGATTGATGGGAACAGAATTTTTAGTGCTCGTGAGTTTTCCCTGGTGTTGTGTTATTGACACATAAAAAGACTACTAAATTTGTCTAACATAGTCCTTGTTTCGAGGAATTATTCATAATTGTAAGTGTTTTCTCAGGAACGGAATGCATTCTACATTGTTGCCATTTAAAGAGCAATTTCATGTGACCCTGGGGTTCTGTATAGAATGAATAATTTGATAGTAGCTTATTTGCTCATCACCACCTCCGTCCAAAAGTATTAAACAGAAGCTTTTTATCCAAAGCAACTTAAAATACATTTACAGGAGACAGAGTTCATCCCGTAAAACCATTTGTTAAAAGCTTTGCTCAAGTTCTTGATCTTTCCCTTCCTGAATCTGTAAACATTCCATTGACTAGATCCTAAAATACAAAAATTCCCTATTGGTCATCAGCTCGCTCTCTTTGTTGAAGAACATGGTGAACCGTATTGCAAAACTAGCTGTCAAATTAATTTCAATTGATTGATGACTAGTCAACCGTTGGGTTTCCATTATTATGCAACTCCACCAACAATTTTGCCTGTACCAGTTGTTCAATCTTTCGTAGAACAACAAAGTTGATGAATAGGATTTCTACTTGTGTCTGTTCACTTATAGCTGTGTCTTAGGCATCAGAATGCTATACGTGTTCAACAGATTACGTGCACTATCTAGCAAACTGTAGCAATGAGGGGGGCCAGTCCTCACCATAGCAACCGGAAATGGTTGCTTGGATACAGGTTTGAATAGAACGTATGGTATGAATGCATCAGCAGTCGCCTCCAGGGGACATACTGGCACTTGAACTTATCTGTGACTCCAGTGTCTCAAGCTGATTTAAGTTGACCCAGCATGAGCTGGTGTTGCAATGGTCCAATAGATACAGGGTTGAAAGCATGACGTTTAACAAGAATGTGAAGGCTAGTTTGTTACGATGGTTTCAAACTGAGTTTTCTTTTTTTCGATTCTGTAATATAAACTCAATAATAGGCAGGCCTATATGCAATGTTAATATTTTTTCCACTGGAAGTTTGTTTGCACAGTCATACTTGTGGGAGGATATATATTCAGATTTATCCCGAAGATTACTTTTTCTCTACGATTTGGATTTTAATGCAAATACAAATGGTGAATAAATGAAATCTGTGCACCAATTGAAGAGCTATTATCGAAAACGATTTATCCTGTTAAAATTGTCTGTTTGTTTTTTAAATGCTACAAATACATCCTTTTGTTTTAAAATTGTCTGTTTTTTTTAAACGCTACAAATCCATCCTTTTGTTTTAAAATTGTCTGTTTTGTGTTACAAAAACAAAATAACATGAAATGAAATGTATGACATCTGGGACTCTTACTATAAAAGAATATAAATCAAATGAAGGCAAATGTCCAGTCTGTCATTTTTTACTTCCAGGTTTAGATCTAAATGGCTCCTCCAGACCATCAAAAGTGTTAATAGATTTTAAAGCATCATTTTAAAAGATAAACACAAACACTTTTGCAGCATTGCAGTGCTGTTTGCATTGATCAAATTATGATCGGTCGAGAAGACTTATTGCATTTAGGCTAAAATCAGGTTCGGGATATATAGCAGTTTGGAAATAAAACTGCACCTTGCTGTACATTTTAAACAAGAAATTATAGTGATTTGACACATCGATGGAGCAGAGAATAAGTTCACTACACTACAACATGGCATGATTAAATACATGATTTAAATTTGGCCCTTCGCTCGTTTGGGAAAAGAGCTCTTCCATTGTTTACTAAAAAGGTACTGTTTTTATAACATTAAAACACATAGGACATCTAAGGCTAAAAGTATGTATATCACATTGTTACAGAATAAAAAAATGTATTGCAACAGATTATAGTTTTCTATTAAAAATGCTGTTTGTAAAAAAAAAAGTGTGTGTGACTAACTCGCATGTTGTATCGGCCTAATGTAAACGAAGTAAACTTCCACTTGTATTGGTTTTGTGTCCAAAAGAGACCGCCGTTGTTCATTTACCCACATTTTTCAAAATATTTTCTTCTGTGTTCTTTAAAGAAAGAAAATGGAATGAGAAGGGCGAGCAAAGGATGAAGATTCGTTTTTATTTTCAACACTCCAATTGATGGTGTCTTTTATACATGGCAAGCAGCAGATTCTTTCTTATTGGCCTTAATTATGAGCATTATCTAGTTTTCTGTTCAAAAGTAAAGCTTGTTTCTCGATAGTTGGACATGTTTGAACAATTGCAACAGGCTTTGTGGAGTGCCACAGCTTTAATGCAAAGTAAACTTGGCCTGACATCCACACTTGTGATATTCATCCAGCCTATTAGAATTTTGCCATGTGACCGTAGACCATAGTGGGCGTGTTCTGCAAAGTAGCGGAATCCTTGTGTCTAAAAAAGTACAGCCATCAGTAAAATCCAAACCCATGCTGTAATATTCCAGTTGTTCACTCTAGAGATTGTTTCGTTGAGAGGTCATTCCAGATCAATTCCGACGGACTGGCAGACTTCCATTTAAATTTGTTGGCAATAATGGTTAAGTTCCTAAAATTTGTGAAGGCTTTTGCTTTCTTCCTTTGTTTTTGAACGAAATGAAACCCCAATTAGATCCATTTTTTGCGAAGTTTCGAAAAAGAAAAATCCCATTTCCAGTCTCGCCGCTCCAACAAAAAGTCCTCTTCTGGTTCTTTTGTCAAGCTCACCCGCCTCATTTCTTTTTTCCTCTCTTTTTTCCCTTTTGTTTTCTCTGTCCCCTTTTGGCGGAGCTTCTGGTAAGGTGTTGCGGTGTTGGCGAAGGCGTATCTTGGCACCGTCACAGGGCACAGTTAAAGGAGGCAGACTGGCACTACCTGGACTTGTGCCAGAGCTCCTCAGGAGAAATACCCACTGCTGAGGTCGGTGAGTGTGTGAGAGAGATAGACAGAATAGAAAGAGAGAGAGAGAAAGGCATTATGGGAAGGTGAAGGGAGGAGGTTGGTAACTGGTGGTGAGAGAGAAAACACTTTTGCGGATGTTGGTTGTGTTGGCGTGTTATTGGCCGGCTTCGCTTTTCGCAGTTTGTTGATTTTTTTACTCCTCTGGAGCCAGCGACTGCGGATTCATCAGCTGCCAAAATGGCACGAAGGAACAAAAGACACAAACGCGTAGTTCCATATTTCCACTGCACTAATCTGTTGCACATCCCGCGATTTTATTTCTTTGCCCGTTCCTGTCTCCATCACTCACTTCTAATTTTATTTCTCCCTCATTCCTAACCGTCTTTATTTAGATTGTGTGTTTTTCTTCACATATCCTGCCTGGCAGAAATTAGAAATGGCATCATTGTACACTTGGCTGGCAGGTCAGTGCCAGGTGGTCTGTTTGAACATAGTGAGAGTTGGAATGAGAGTGACTGCAGAGGTGTGTGTGTGAAAAGAACGAAGATTTGCTGGGTGACAAAACAAGCTGCTGTTTTCATTCTGAGTTTATAACATGTTTTTTATAGGTGTCTCTTATGTTCTTTGTTGTATTGTGTCCAGTGTGCACAACAAGTTAAGGGCGAAAAAACCAAATCTCTGTTTGGTTGATTCAAGACAAATATATAGACCACTTCACAAGATGTAAAGGAACATCCTTCAAGAGATCTTGTTCTTGGACAGCAAAATCTAGGGAGGATGATACTTAAAAGTCTGGGGTCGTTTTTAACCAAACAGCCTTGGACACCATTGACCTTTAATTGTCACAAAACCATTTCTCTAAGTATATTCCTTTGTGTTGCACAAAAGACTAATATACAGATTTGACAGACTTAAGTGATTTAACATTGAAAGAATTTTCAATTTTGGGTTAACTATCCCTATAAGTATATATGTCTGCCAACATAAGCATATACGTGAACAACCCAAAATTCCGATGTTTCTTTGCCGAACTCGATTTCATATCTCTTCCCATTGCTTTTGAAAGGACAGTATTTTATCTCACAAGTCTGGGGGGGCTAAACGGTCAGCATAATAACGTGGTGGTCTTGGAAAAAAAGGTGTATATTATATAGACACCAAGAAATTTATTTTTTTAGGTTAAACTTAACTTGTTTACCAACATGTCATTTAATACAGTTGGATACATTCATACAGAGCATTGCACAGAATTCTTTAATAATCAGGTCACAAATAGTTTAAAATAGATTAAAAAGCAAGCGAGGTGCACATTGGCCTCCCATTTTCATGAACGTTTTTGTGTGTCAGGCCATGACACATTTCTTCATCCATATGCTTATGTTAGTGTCCAGTGTTTAAACCACTATCCTTCACCGCCTGGAGATTTAACTGGTAAATCACTTCAGTCGTCTTAGCTCTAATCCTCAGCACATCTGTGCCTTTTCTCTCTTCCTCTCCACTGTTCTAATTTCGGTACGGCACGGTTGGCCCAACCTTTGAAACATTTCATCTTTCCATTTTTTCTCTGTGGCCTAATCCACTGCAGGTCAGTCTGCCGGGCCTTCATAAACCTGGTGTTGTCCCCTTTTTATGCTTTCGCATTGCACATGCTTTGTGACCTCTGTGTGGTATAGAGGTGTGCATGAGTATGGGGGGAAGGTTCAGTGGTGTAATCTGCTAAGTGTCTCCCACTGCAGAAACAGCAGCACTGATTCAGCTTAGCCTGAGCAGACCAGGCAAATCTGCACTAATCCTCAGCACAGAACCACAGTCTGACAGTCCCACCACCTGGAACAGCGCCACCCCACGCCGTGTGCACGTGTACCCCACATTGATAACAGCAAAATGATAACGTTGTGTTTCTGTGTCCCCTGTTTTTCCAGCAAAGCATGCCGCCAACGGGAACCCCACTCTGGAGCCGTTTCCTGATGGCACGGAGATGATCGTGTTTGGTGAGTGTAGAGAAAATTGCATCCAGACACTTGTTTCAGATTCAGATTCAGATGTTTCTTTTAGGGTTTCAATAAAGAATCTGAGGTTTAATGTTGCTAGCATCTAAACAAAAATCCATTTTTAAAAACCCTTTGTGCACCCTGCCTGTGGTGACAGCCTTGTCTTAAGGCCATTTTGAAAATATATTTTGAATTTATATATATTTTTTACTTTGACCACTACCTGGAAGTGTTTTATAGTGCTTATCACAATTCATTTATAACATTAATTATTATTTTTATATTTAATTTATGTAACAATAAAATATAGTTTATATGTAAGAATAATTTATAACAACTAATAATAATACTAAAAATTATATTTGGATGTTAATATAATGATATTATTATTTTTGTTAATACATGTTTTGTATATGTTCCTTTTCTTTTAAGGTATGGGCTGTTTTTGGGGAGCAGAGAGACGCTTTTGGAAGGTCCCTGGTGTGTTTTCTACACAGGTGGGCTATGCAGGGGGATTCACGCCTAACCCCTCATACCAGGAAGTGTGTTCAGGTGAGTCCGCCGCACACAACCAATTCGATGTGGCAGGTCACCACTGAACAAATGACTTTTTACAAAGATTATGATAGACTTTAGTACACTTTCCAACACATTCACTATTCCCAAATGAACGCTTTGCCGCAGCCTTTACCAAAACATTTCCCTCATCTGCAGTGAACTACCCAGAATGCACTGCTTTCGCTTAGATCCGCAGCCCCTCCTCTTCTTCTATGTGACCTACTTGTAGCCAGACAGTTCAGAAGAAATTATATGGGGAGCGGGATTCAGCTGTGATGTTGCAGTTTCTGATCTGGTCCCAGTGAGAAGGTTCTGAGTATAGGTCTGCTGAGAGCTTGACTCACAATAAATACACAAAGACACAAAGTGTGAAGCAGGACGATGACCTCTGACTTTTAAAACTCAGTGGCTGTCTGATTAATATGTAGCTTCGGTATTTGGAGTGCAGAATACCCACAAACTAAATTCAAGGATTTATTTTATTCCCTTGCACTTGAACACGTTTTGTAATTTTTTTCTAATTATATACAAGGTTGATTTGTCAGTTCTTGTTATTTTATGTTATATTGCATGGCAGTATGTATTTACATAACTTGTCACTGAAGCTAGATTGAGCCTGCTTAAAGAGGCCATTAGGTAAACGGTACCTGAAAAGCAAGCTCCTCTTATATGAAGCGGGGAAATTAAACAGCCTGAGGGGTGTGCAGACTAATCGTAACTGTCATCATCATCATCAGCATCATCATAAAAGAATTGCACACATTTGTTTATGTGGGGATTTTTCCAAAAACGCACATTTGTGGATATAGAGTGAATAAATTTTACATTTTATGGTAAACCTATATTTATTTTTCTATTTATTTTTATTTACCCTTTAGATTAGCATTTTATTATTGTAATTATTTCAGTCCAACATTTGAAACTCAGGAATGACAAAGGCACCCAACGGCAATGTGAAAGACTTGGAAGAAATCAGGATTATTCCATGATTTATTCATTAAGTCTTCCTAAAACGCATTTAAAAATCAGTATTGTGTCTATCTGCACACAAACTTCTTTCAAATTTGTTTTAAATGTCATTAGTTCACAAAAATGACATTTTAGTTCACATTTTACTTTACTTTTAGTTAAACTTTTATGTTCATTTTCTCAGAATTAGATTTTTCCGTCTTTAGCCTGGTTTGCACAGGCAGTTTCACAAATAAATATAAATGCTGTAAAAGTAAGTCAAAATGCAAACATATTGCTTAAAATCATTGTGAGTAAAAATTATTGTAACAAACATATATAATGGCATTCTCTCTAGGTTTTACGGGACACACAGAGGTTGTCCGAGTGGTTTTCTTCCCCAAAGACGTCAGCTTGGAGAAACTTCTCAAAGTCTTCTGGGAAAGCCACGACCCCACTCAAGGTAGACTAAATACTTGTACACGCACACACACGCACACACTCACACTCACACACACAACCATAGAAAGACCCCATGGGTGCGAGATGCAGTGGTCCGAAACAAACATACCCATGAGGTTTAATGCATGTTGAAGTGTGTGTTCGGCTGCATCTGTGTGTTCACATCGGTCCATTTGTGAGTGCGATGCTTGAGGGTCATGATGATCTCACAGGAACTGAAAGACAGGCTATGCTAATGTGTCTGAGATCAATTCAACCATGAGAGGAGAAAGAGCCGCAGCATGTGAATTCGCAGAAGCATCACCTATTCATGCGGTCCACCGGTGTGCTGTAAGTCCTCATTTGAGAGTAAGTCATTCTTTGCATCCAACCCAATAAAACTGCATATGACTAAATTCAGTCCGTTTTAATTGGTTGAGCAGAATGAATGTTTGTGTGTTTGTGCAGAAATGCACACACTCGTCTGTCTCTCTGTTTCAATCCGTCTCTTTGCCTCTGATGTAATAGCATGGCTGATGCATGAAGCTGCTGTTTGGCTTTCTGTGCTCAGTCACCCTGAAACACAGAGAGAAGAGAGGAAGAGACACTCCTCTGAAACATTCATAAAGCTTGACCCTGAGGACCTAAAGAACACTTTCTTGTGTGTGAGACTACAGTTTGTTCTTGAAAAGTTTATGTGACGTCAGTCATTCACACAGTCAGACGGCGTAATAATGTATTTTTCCATCTAAGGAGATTCTCCAATATTGTCTAGGCAATCAATAATGTGTCCATCCATTCATCCGTCCTTCTGTTGTCTCAAAACACACTCCTAAACCCCAGGCTCAGATCTGTTTGAGAGCATGTTTTAAAGGCTGCGTGTTCTTCACACATCTTTCAGATGTCAAATCGTCGATTCGGTCTGACGTGATTACCCTGTGTTTTTCGGCTCTTTAATTCACATCAAGGTGTCTGAGCATTGAAAAAAGTCACACAGAGTGCCATCACCCCGTCAGTTGAAATGCCCCAGCAAGCAGAGTGCAGAAAATTACTTATAAAAGCCTGAATTGTCAGAAATAGCCTTCAGGTATGATGAGATGTATAGTTTGCTGTTTTTCCACACCCACATAAATTCTAAAGATGGGCAAAAGTGCAGGTTTGCAAATTGAAATACTTGCAGACTAGATGGTATTAGGTTTGGCATCATCTACCAGATACCTACCAGATACCGATCACATGCTTTGTTTTGGAGAAACGAAAACAATGGCAAGGATTGTACGAAAGAATTTTGTTGTGCCATTTTGAAAATGCTTTGGTCTTTAAAGGGATAGTTCAGCCAAAAATTACAAAACTGTCATGATTTAATCATCTGTGAGTTGTTCCAAATATGTATACATTTTTAATCTGATGAGCAAAGGAAAGATATTTGGAAGAATGCTTATAACCGAACAGTTCTTGGACCTCACTAACTACTGTAGTAGGAAAAGTTTATTGAATACTAAACAACCTATTTTGAAGGCTGTAGCTAAGCAAAAAAATTGCTACCATTGTTATTTTTCCTACCATGGTAGATAATGGGATCCAAGAACGGTTTTCTTCTAAATATCTTTCTCCGTTTTCAACCAAGCAAGGAAATTTCAAAAGGTTTGAATCATGAAACCTTGAATCATTCTTTATAATATCTTTTATTGTGTTTTGCCGAAAGTCTTACAATTTGTTGTATTGTGCCTTTAAAGTAGTGACCATAATTGTCCTGAAATGTATTTTTAAATGTTAGAAATTTGTGCATAAGCGGCCTAAGAGCTTTAGCCTGATATTGTACGAGTAAGCCTTAAATAATGTTCTTATGTCTCGTTTTCATGTTTCATCTGCGTTTCGTGGCCCTGCAGGAGTTTGGGTTCGAAAGCACAGGGAAGAGCGGAGCCCATGTGCCTGACAGAAGCCTCAGATTGTGTTTTTTGGCGCAGACGTCTGCGCTGTGATTGGCCACTGAGAATCAGGAACATCTCTGTAGGCTGTTCATCCGTGCGTGCTTAATTCCCGCTTCATTTGTCCGTACAAACGCTGTCCCTAAATCTGTATACGCGTGCCTCATTAGAGTACTTAATAGGATGTATATGAAATCCTATGCGTGGGAATCTTGTGTGTGATAGTGTATATTGGCTATATGCGTGCACATATGCTGCTTCCTTAGACCATGAGGACCTGTGTATTCAGCTGCTGTCTCGTAGTTCAAAGGGTTCTGCATGATTTTGGAATCATCCAATCACAACAGGGATAGCAACATCCACAGCCAATCAAACTCTCCCAGCACGCTCCTCTTCTTACCCCCATCTCATACCCAGCAACACTTGCTCTGGCTTTGGGTCATGGTATAGAAAACCTACCTCGGTTTCTCCTTACGACTGACTTAATTTCGAAACATTTTGACTTTATTTCATGCCGTCATGCTACATCTCCAGGTGTGCTGACAAAGATGGTACAGGAAGCCGGGGGTGGGAAAGAGATGCGAGTCAGGAAAATTGGGTTCCTGGATGGATTTGACGAACAGGAAATGACTGGAGCCAGTATAACAATTCTATCGCCCATGGCAAGTATAAAGTGGAGAAGTGCGGTCTTGATGACACACACACATGAGTGAAACACACGCATGATCGCCTCAGCAGTTTGTTACTTCCTTGTTTAAGAAAGCCCCCCTCCTCGCTCCCAACGGACCCCGAGGCTCTTAGTCTGTCTACAGGATAACAGCATCTTATCTTCCCCCTCTTCTTTCCACTCCTCCCCCAACCCCAACTCCTTCCTTCTCTCCATCATCCCTCGCTTTCCTTATCCATCATCCCCACCGTGTTTCCGCAGTGACTCGTCTGATTCCTCATTCTCACCGTTCGCTTTTATCTCTCAGTCACTTTCGTTCACTCTCCCATGCCGCGCTCCCTCATTTCGCTCGGCATGAAACGAAAGCGGGCGGGCCTCTCCCCTTCTTTGTCCTCATTTTTTTTTGCCTTACCACTTTCATCTTTTATCTTGTCATGTCTTTTTTCCTTTTGATTTGCAGTATTTATGTCGCTGCTGCGTCAGAGAGATGCATCAACGTGCATTTTAGGGGGAGAGACAAAATGGCTGACACAGGCGCTCGGTGGGTCTCGTTACAGTCTTTGTCTTTAATCCTTGATCTTGGTTTTCTTTCTAAAGGATGTGACACAAAATGGACTTTGATCAGTATTTGCTGCAGTATTCTGTATACACCACCCAAAATTATTATTATCGTGTACCTGTAGAACTTATTTCTCACGTTTTTTTTTTGACAGCGCGATTTGCCTGTTTGCTTAACAGAGACAAAATGGAACCTTGCCCGTGAAAACCCAGATAAACTCCAATTTAAAGATTTACTGTTTTCCACATAAAATCATTCGACACAATGTAAAGAACATTCAGTGCAAATTTCCGATTTAATCTTGATATGTTTAATATTGACTGAGTGAAACCATGTCAAACATTAAAATTATAGTGAATTTAATTACTGAAAATATTTCACCATGAGATAAAAAATATGATTTGGAATGATGTGTTTCAGCAGCAAAACACATGGTTATTGACGTCCTGTGTCTTTTTTCTATCTATTTTAATAAACTTTTGCTCAGAATATGTAAAGTATAGCCACTATTTTTTCACTTTGAGGAGTTAAAATCATTATTACCCAATCAACCTCAGATCATCTTTTAAAAGGCCTTGTTCTTGTCTTTTACACAGTAAATGTTAAATTCTTTTACCCCATCTGCTCTCAGTGTGTAACCTCTGTCTGAAATTTTTGTATATTGTAACATGTGGGGCGCAGCTTTGTTACCCCAGTTAATTTTGTGTCATCTTCATAACCCCCCAGCAAGCCTCAAACACTCGTGATTTATTGTTTTAAACAAAGGTTATCGGGTTCACTTTAACCATTTTGCACACAAGCCACCAAATGGGACAAGAAGAAAAGGCTGCCGTTCTAAATTAGGCTTTGTGGGGTTCGTCTGCAACGGGCACGTGCCTCTCGGGGGGTGACCTTGACCCTGGCCCCTCCTTGATGTGGGGGCTCATTACAGTTTGTCAGTCAACTAAAGGGGGAGGGGCTAACAGAAGTCATCCATAGCAAAGAGATGGGAAACGGTTAAAGAAATGGATTTGATTGATAAAGATGGTTCCAATTTGTTAGGGATAATTATTGGTAGTGGTAAAATCCAATTATTAAAGATGTCTAGTAGCAAGATTTTGGCTATTAAGTCTGTCCACTTTTAAAGTGATCATTCATCCAAAAATTTGTTTTGTCATTCTGGACATTTCAACCCTCTATGACCTCTGTGCGTGCGTGCGTGCGTGCGTTTGTGTGCGTGTGCGCGTGTGTGTGTATACGTATATATACATTTTTACATAAATATGTGTGTGTGTATATATATATATATATATATATATATATATATATATATATATATATATATATATATATACATTTTTACATAAATATGTGTGTGTGTATATATATATATATATATATATATATATATATATATATATATAATGTTTTACATATACAACATATATATTTGTCAATTATAAGTGTAATTCTACATTCCCTCTCTATAAATTATCAAAATATTCTCCTTTCAGTTTGTTTAATACAATATAATTTATACATTACAGAGTGTGCTAAAATTATTTTAGCACAGATAAATACATATTTGTATGTGCTGAGAATGTGAGACATGGTTGTGTGTATGCATCGTATGTGTGTGAGAGAGAGAATGAGGTTGTGAGGGTCTGTGTATGTGTGTTACATAAGAGGAGTAAAAATAGACCACGCTCTGCACCATTCCTCTTAGTTGGCTGCTCTCGCACGCACACTGCTTCACTGTACCCAGAGGGCGCACACAGCAGTGCTCTCAACCACCCCAACACACACACACACACACACACATCCATAGCCCTACGTCACACACACACTCAAACTAACTCCTCCACAACTCTGTAACAGCACAGCACTACACAACATAGCATCATGTACTCAACTTTACACTCATATGGATGCACTCCATCAACTTCGTAAACAAACACACTCTTAAAATATACAGCTAACCGTAACACCTGCAAGTTTGGGTTCTGACAGCATGAGTGGGCACTTTTTTCTGCAGTGTGATTTGGTCAAACAAGTGACGGTGAAGGCATACACCCAGCAGACTGAAATCCTGATGCGTTGACGTGACACATGATTGACATTTGGTGTGACAGTGGACCTTTAGCTTCTGAACGATGCCAACATCTTTAGCTTTAGACACACTAGAGAGTCCAGATGAGATTAAGATATTTAAAATATTTTTTCATACGTAAACTACCTAAAATGTAACTCTATACTCAACATCAAGTATATGTAGATACCCGTTTTCACTCAGTCACACTTGGCAGTTTTAGAGGCTGCTAAAACTGAAAGTGAAACTGAGATCTGATACAACAGTTCATTTATTGCTTCATTCTAAATGAGCCATCCTTGCATATATATGGCTCAAACTGCTTATACATAGCGAGAAATAAGTGTATATGATATGATTAGTTTAATTAACCGGAGGAGTTTCAAAACATATTTTTTAACCTGTCTTTAGTAAACTTCGGTTTCATGGAAAATAGTCAGCAATAGCCCTAATACATAACATAAACATATTTACAACATTAATAACCAGATTCACTATTAAAGCTTTATAAATGTGAAGATGATAGCAATATTAGCATTACACTGTTAAAACACGAGTATATATTAACAATATATATATATATATATATATATATATATATATATATATATATATATATATATATATATATATATATATATATATATATATATATATTGAAGGTTTTTAACCCCTTCTTATCCAGAAATGTGACAGAAGGCCTGATTTTTAAAATGTCTCCTGGCCGCAGTAGCTTTGCTGTATTTGTATCTGTCACGGTCTTCTTCTCTTAATTAAAGAACATACTGTAAAACTTTCTTTCGTGTGATGCTTCTTGACCTCTATATTAACAGCAGTAGTTCTCCTGTGGGATAGCTGTGTTGTAGGCAGAGGGAGACTGTGTGTTATTATAGAGTCCGAGTCTGTGAAGCTTTTCCCTCTCGCCCTGTTTGTGTCCTGACGACACGTCTGCATCGTCCTCTGCTCTCGGCTTGCGTGGGTCGTCTGCGTGTGTCTTCAGAGGAGATTTTTTGTATTTTTCAGCTTGAACAGGAAAGGATCATCAATAATAACTAAGCACTTTGATAGAGGCTGAAAAAGAAGTCGGGGCAGAACATGGAGTCCTCGTCCTTTTTGTGTGTGTGCTTTTCTCGTTTTAACCTCTTTCATGTAAAAGTTGATGGATTTAAAGGGAGTTCAAGCCAAACAAAACATTTAATCGTTATTTATTTACTGTTATGTCGTTCTAAAGCCATGTGTTTGTCTTTTTTCTGCGAAGTTGCCTTTTTGGACACTGCTTTTTATATACTGAAAGTTAATAGGAGGGGTGAGGTCAACCCGCCAATATAACAAACAGAAAGTGTGCAATTTTAAGTCTTTTGAAATGTTTTGGTTTTTGTTACTTCTATAAATAGAAATCTCATTATTCTCGTAAAATCTGAAATATATGTCATCATTTTATAAAAAAATATTATTTGGTCAATATATTTTGTTCTTAAAGTTTGTACTTTGGCATAAGACTGGCATTCAGTAATCCACACAGAAGGAAAGACAAAAGAATAGAAATGTATTGTTTATTACAATGTTTTATGTTTACAAGGTTGTCTGTATTTGTACATGAATGCAAATATAAATATCTGTGAAGAGCACAACAAGGAAATGTATGGTATATATGTTTGTAACAACTGGAGGGTGAGCAGATTTTGGCAAAATGTAATTTCTTTGCTGAAATTTTTATTAATGACTGCTTCTTCACTGTTTGTTATGTCATCCATTTCAAACAAATAAAAATTGTGTATGATGTGAGAAAAGAATTACTCTGCACACTTATTTTTTCTCTACAACTTATTCAAAACCTTTAAGCATATGGTTTCAAAACAAAAAGGTTTTGAGAAACATTTTTCATAATCACATGAACATCAACAATAAATCTATGGATGGCAGTGTATAAACTATTTTTGGGTCTGAATGCATTTTCTGAATATTTTTTTTTTGTAGGAATGGCACAGGGGAATGACCACGGCACACAGTACCGTTCTGCCATCTACACATACAGCCCAGAACAACAGGAGCTGGTGATGAGGAGCAAGCGTGTATTTCAGGAGGTGCAGTATCTTTAGACATACAGATGCATTTGTGTTGAAATATAGTTCAGAGACTCCTAGACAGCTTCATCCAATGATTTATTTCTAATCAGTCTACTCTCCTGTCCTTCTCTTCCATTGTTTACCACCCTCAAACTTTCTTCGCTGTCAAACCGTGGCCACCCACTCCTGTCAGAAAGATGCATTTGTGGATGCTCATTAACGCAGCTTTTTTTGATGTCCGGAAAGTTTGCTTCATAGAAAGGGGGGGGGCTAACAGCAGCGTGATGTCGCTTTGCCTCACATTTTGAGATGCAGGTGCTTGGGTAAACCATCGCCATGGTAACCCTTTTCTTTTCCGGTCATAGGTCGTGTTTTGTGGGCTCAGATGCGATTTTGGGGTGAGGGGAGTGGGGTGGTGTCAGGGAGGTCGAGTGAGCCCTATTGGCCTTGGCCTTGTGCATTTCAGGGGTGAAAGGTCACACTTGTGGGTGGCAGCTGTGGTTAAAGGGATGCAATCAGATCAGGGGACCGAAACTGACGTGCTGTTGATGGCCCCGGTGACCCCCGTAAGCTATAGGACACACAAGTAACACGAAAGAGGTGTTTACACCACACTCACAGCATGATCCAATATTATCCTATTCAACCGAGAGAAAACTAATTTAAGGTGCAGAAAGAAATCAAACTGGCCTGACACAACTAAAAATGTAGATTTCATAATGGGGTCAAACCATTCACCCTTGTGATTTGTTTCTGTCTTAAAAATGTTTCATCTAAATGCTCCATATCAATTCATTTTGTAAATTTTTATTTTGAACATAATTTATTAAATGTAATAATTGCTACAGATATTAATAACATATTTTAACAATATTGTTAAATTTTGTAGATTATAAATTAAAAAGAATTTCAAAAGCTACGGTTCATCCTTTCCTTTCTTTGTTATAAAAATGTTGATTTATGTCAGTCTCACTGGCTCATCTAGGCCTTCAAAAGTGTAGATAACATTTAAAGCACTTATTTTAAAAGTTTGAACACAAAAGACGCTTCAAAGTATTGCCATGTTGGATTGCATTAAACAAATTATGATTGGTGGAGAGGATATATCGCTTTAGACTTAAAGCGGGTTCAGGATTCATAGCGTTTTGGGAAAAACAGCATCTTGAAGTATAGCGATTTGGAATGAAACATTGATGGAGCAGAGAAGAGGTTCACTACACAACAAAATGGCATGAACAACTCATTTATTTCTATTTGGCACTTATGGTTTTTTGACAAATAACTCTGCATATACATTTATTATTTACTATATTTATTTTCTGTTGGAAGTGGCGTTCAAATTTCTCACCCAAAATTTGTAATCTCAAGATGATATTTCACAGGAAGACCTCAATTTCTCTGGATCAAAATCATCGTGTTTAGTTTTGATGTTGTGTCTGCCATTCACTTCTTATAGTTTTTTTCTGTGTCTGCCATTTCTTCCCCGTCTGAGAGCAGTGGGGAGACAACGTGAGGTGGTTCTGAAGAAAGCCTGTGTTACATAAGCAATAGTGCTGAGATTAGACATTCTAGTATAGTCTCGTTTAAATATCGAGAAGTGCACATGAGTGTGTGTCATACCACACAGAGCCGAGTAAAAATCGAAGAAAGGAGAGACACATTAAATATATGATAGACAGCCGTGTTGAACGTGAAAAGATTGATGAAGCATTATTGAGGACACTTTCATCAGGTGATGAATCAGACGTAAAATGATTTATTTGCACCGTCAAATCTCTCAAAACCGGAAGAGTGACCAGAGGGAGAAAAATGTAGGAGTTTGAGGGGGGAAAATGCTGATTTCCCGAGAAGGGCACGGCAGGAGGGGTGCTGTAATAAAATGTAGAAATTTGCAGAACAGCAAAGAGTTTTTATCCAGTTGTATAAAAGAGCGAGATGCAGATATGGAGGGTAGTGGAAGTGCAATTCTGCTGCAGCGGAGCAATTTCTCACAGTAGTTATTTTAGGGATTAGAAGTGATTCTTTCTTCTGCTTGCGATGGGCCCCAGATATTAAAATTTGGTTTCGTATTGTTTTCGGGTTTAAATTCATCTCTCTGCCTAGATTATAGATTGTAGAGAGGCTGGAAGGGAATTCCATTTTTTGTGTTGTTTGTTATTAAGCTTTAAAGGCAACATGAAAATTCCCCTGTTTACTTTTTAATGCATGTTCCTGGAATGATTGGTGTACACATTTTGGCTAACAAACATTGTATAGTATTTCAAACTGAACATATATTTGTCTTGTATCAAAATGAAAAAACTTTCTCTGCGAATTTCCTTTTCAGACTGACTTTTCAACCCCTCCTCTCCACCCACCTGGCTCGATTCTGCCGCGTAACACTCACCAACTCAATCGCATCAATTCCCTGATGGATGAAATATGGCCCTCCGTTCTTTCTCATTGAATACTCGGTTACACTCTAAAAAAAGCCAAATTGCAAAAGTGAAATAGATTCTAAAAGACTTGACTGAAACTGATTTGTTTCACAACCTCAGGAATTTATTGGCTTTTGCTCAATTTTTGCATGTAAGCAGATTCTGATTTTGAGAGAAGAGTCTTATGATTTTAAATGTAGTCACATCTGTATGATCTAATAAATAAAACTGGCATTGTGGGGGGTTATCTCCAACACATAGATTATACGTGCACACTTAGATCTTTCCTCACTGGTCACATGACCATAGGCTGCTGCTTTTTTGCTCTCACAAAATGCAGGAACAGCCAAGGATGACAAAATGGATTCCTGTCTATATCTCACGTGCATACGAGCACACGTACATGGACTCTTGAGCTCAGGCGTTAAATAAGTAATCCGTGCGAAACATGTGTGCAGAGATGCATAAATGCACAAGACACAACAGAAGAACAGCCTTAGCCTTTTGCCTTGTATAATTTGCAAGACTGAATTGAAAGTATATATCGGAAAATTATATATTGTAATATGTAAATGTATAGGGGCAATTCTGTGAACATGTCAACCTTGCAATAACAATATAGACTTTTTAACCAAGGGTTTTTAATACGCCTATAGCATAGCTTTCAAAATTTGGTTGTTCAAATACCAATGATATGTCTCAGACCCATTTTTTTATAGCATTATTTTTATTTTATTGCATTATTTTTCATAACGTTAGGGCTATTTTCAAGATTTTTGCATCCCTAACGCTACATCTTGCTCACAAAGAGACGAATAAAAATATAGTTATTATATTTTGATCTATAAAGACACAATCCTTAGCCATTTGTTGGATGTTTTTGATTCTGGTTTGTACATTTTAATTCCCATAAATCTTAAGAAGTTTGTAGTCTCCGGAAAAGAATGTTTTTTTCACATCCATAACACATGTTAATTCATGTTTGTTAAAATAGAACATTTTAAAAGAAACTGAAATTATTCTGAAGTTTAAACCCTATCATCAAGGGTTTTGTATAATATAGATTTGATCCATTGAGTTTACTTGTCAAAACTTCTCATATTCTATGAGCGTTTTTATGTAACCTCCGCTGGAATTGACCATAGGCCTTATTCACACACATTATTCATGCATATTCTTTCAAAAAAAACACAGAGACTCGCTTCATGTATGCCTGTTTACAGGGTACTTATACCTTAGGATGAGTTTCCATCAGAGACCCGTAAGAAAATACAGATGGAATCGGAGTTGATAGGAAAAATAAAATCACTGTCTCTGTCTCAGACACACATTTACACGCGAATCAAACATGCACCTTCACACCTCACTATTTTTCTTTGAAAGAGGTGACTGTTAAGAATGAGTAACTGAGGTTTATTAAACGGTTTTGCTGCGTTGGTATTCAGCGAGAAGGAAAGTAGTCCCTAAGTTTCTGTAAAAAACTAAGTGTTTAATAGACAGTCTGATGTTGTTTGTGATTAATCTACAGACCTGTGCTATCGAACTGTTGTAAAAATTCAATAAAGCACCTGTAGTCGTGTGATGGTCTTCTCTATATCAGCATGGCTGTGATTAGGGCTGAGGCAAGAGGACACAGGCCAAATGCCAGAGACACTTATCACACTCCTACTCGATCCATATTGCCTTAATATATGCATTGCATTAATATACATATATGTGTGTGTGTAGGTGTATAGATAGCTGTACATACACCTACACATGATTCTCTGTTGCTGCAGGACTTTATAACTGCTTTTTGCTGATTGGTGGAAGATTTAGTGGCTTTTAGAAGATAGAGAGACTTTGGACAAGCAGCAAAATTCATAAGTTTTAAGCTCAACAAAAACGCTGACCTGTTTGTGTGCAGTTTGCTTTATTCGGGGTTATTTTTCAGTACAGCTTTTAGTATATGGATGAAGTTAGACTAACATTTATTATTAATTAAGTTTTTGGTAAAAGTAGGTCAAGCTGGTGCCGTAAAAACATAAAGAGATTCCATTCCATGTGTTTGTTTATAGGGTTCTGATAAATAAGGTGAGTTTCCTCCAGAGACTCGTAGGGAAACACAAACGGAATTGGAGTTGATAGGAAAATAAAATAAATTATGATTGAAATTATTCAAAGGAAATGCTTGGAATAATAACACGCTGGTGTGTTTGTGTGTTAGAGAGAGAGGATTCAGAACTAAGTGCCACTAGTTGAGTCATCAGTCCTATGAAACGTATTCAAATATGCAAATGCTTATGTAATTTCTCCTCCTCTCTTTCTCTCTTTGCTCGAGTGTCCACAGAAATGTTCTCCTTCACCAGAAAGACACAGACCACTGAGCTTTGACAGGGGCAGATAGCTGACACCATTCCCAAACACATACTCGCATATATACTGAACTGAAAAATCACATTTTAAATAATGTAGGAACGTAAAGGTTTTCTCGTCAATATTTTTGCATTTTTCAGATAGCAAAGTGCAAGACGTAAAAATCTGTAGCTAACCTGCCAATATCATTTTAACCACAATGTAGGAAAACATTGCATAAACAAAAAAACTGTCATTCATTTCTATTAGCTTTTCTTTTCATCATGGTTCTTGTTTGGGAACATGTTAAACATGATTCTCTGGTCCTTTGTATCAGATCAAATTATCTCATTTAAAGTCCAATGGTTGAACCACCTGTCAAGAATGTATCACTTACTTTAATTCATAAAACATTATAAAATGTTCTCTTTACTGATGTCAAGGCTGAGATGTCATGCCATTTTGTCAGATGTTTAGTTAAATGACATGGGCTTCTGTCACCACCTAGCGTCCAGGCTTTGTAACTACTTGAACAGTTTGGGACAGTTCTGTTGGTTCAGATCATCACAATGCTGCTCCTAAGAGGTATACATAACTTCATTCAAGCCTCTCCATAAGAGTTTTGGAGTGCGGTTCAAACCAATAATGTAAGCATTTGCCATCAATAAACTTTTGATTCCTTCCCTTCTGTGTTTTATCCTATAGGCCCTGAATAAAAAAGGCCTTGGAGAGATAACCACAGAGATCCAGGAGCTCAAAGAGTTTTACTATGCTGAGGATTATCACCAGCAGTACCTGCACAAGGTGCCCAATGGTTACTGTGGGTTGAAAGGCACAGGGGTCACCTGCTCTTTTGGAGGAGAGAAAGATGAACTGTAACCTCCTATATGTGGTATAGGGCAAACAGTTTATTTGATCTTAATAGACAGAAATAAATCCATGTCTTAGAAAATGTAATTTGTAAAAAATGCATGTAAATGATGGCAAATTTTGTCCAAATAATATTTATCCATATATTCCACATTTTTCTAAAGACTGACATTACATCACCGTTTTTAATATATGTAGTTTCACAGCAGGTTTGCCAGTTACCTACTGCTCATTGAATTTACAAATTTAGTTTTAAACATAAACGTTATTCATATATTTTATTTTATAAAGCAAGACCCGGTTGTCTTATGTAAATGTATCGCAATTTTAAAAAGTTTTAAATAACTTGAAATTACATTTCTTGCACTGTTTCTGTGCTAATGTCGGTCTTTTCTTGTTCATTTTGAACCTTAAAAGTTAAAGTGGTTTAATTTCTAATAAAGTTTAAAATATAATAAAGTTTAAAATTACATTTATTAACTGTGCTAAGTGGTAAATAAATCAGCAGGAAATCACTGACAAAGTGTCAGTGTAGTTAAGACTATACATTATCTGCTAACTTGAAATAACATATATATACATATACATGTGTGTGTGTATATATATATATATATATATATATATATATATATATATATATATATATATTGTAACTTATCCTTTCAACTTTACTTTGAATCATTGTTTTAGTGACAGTGTTTTGACTCTAGGCGGCAGCACATGTTGTGTCTATACTTTCTAATGGGTTTCTCCTCTTATTTTAATTCAGCAAATTAAAATAGGTTCATCTGAGCATCTGAGTGATTCTCAGAACAAAAACAGCTTGATCAGCGACACAAATCACTACTAACTGTCTTGTTTTATTTCTAACACATATAACTTAACAGATAGTTTATATATTGCAGTATATAAAATATTGCAGATTTTATAATGATGAAATCACTACACTATATACTCAAACTCATAATTTTAGAAAATGAAAAGATGCTTGACAACATGCTGATCTGCTGACCGGCACAACAGCGCGATAATTATGTGTAGATTTCTAAGTTTCGTCGTTCACCTGTTTATAAAACATTACTGATCAGGTTAATGTTCCGTAATGTAAACTCAAGTACAATGGGTTCTGTGGTTCCAGAATGGAAAAAACTGTGTCAAGGTGTCATAGACCCGACAGACTTGAGGATTCTGGAAGCTGTGTGTGGTGCTTGCCATGTGTTGATGATGTCACTGTGTTATCTGTCATCTCTGGGATTAGACGCACGTATGATTCACACAGCACCTGTATGAGGAGACAGATTTCTGGGAAATGAAACATTCACTTGCGTGTACTCCCACATGTGTGCTATATGCACCTTGCTGGGTTGTGAAAGCCAGACATACGTTGGGGTTACGTACACATTTCTACAATGAGAAGATTCTTCAGAAACACACGGTTAACTTATGAAACAAAAAATGAACAATCTTTCATCGTTAACTCGCCCTCATGACATTTGAAACCGGTTTGACTACTTCAGAACACAAAAGATATTTTGAAAGACGTTGGGAATCAACACAACACTTCCATCCATTGACTCCATTGTATACTAAAACACTTTTAATACCTCCCTGCGTGTTTGATAGAAACAAAGAACCGCATTAGGGTAAATAATTAATGACAAATTATTTGAAAACTAACTAAAATACAACTTGATTTATTTTGTTCTGTATCATGAGTCAGACTTTAAAATATGTGAATGAATAAGTGTTATTTTGTCCAGCAGAGGCACAAACATACCAACAAACAAACACACACAGGTGTTGCATTATGTTCATTCAACCAGAGACACACGTTCACGTTCGCACACACCCTGACACACTGACAAATCTAGAAAAAGCTTTTTTTGTTGACCGCAGCCTGATTTCCTCTGCTCTATTTTCTCTTTTCTTTCTTTGTGTCTATCTCTTCCTGACACCTGTGTGTAGGTGTGGGCCGTGCTGCAGGTGTTCTGACTCTCTCTCCTGCTTTCTCTGCGTGTCTCTCTCTCAGTCTCTTCCTCCCCCTCCCTCCTCTGAGGTTATTTTGGTATGTTGGAGATATTTTTTGCATTTCTACGCATGTTGATCTCTGGCTCGCATATGCCACATGGCTATAAAAATCAGCTCAGCTCTGGGTATGTCCCCCTGTGGTTAGCGCTGCGTCTCAGATCAAACTTTAAAAAGCGCCTAGTTCTTAAAACAGAAAACTCTTTGACCATTGCATTTTGTGAAGAGGTCAGGGTGCAAAAATAACAATGACATTTTTCAGTTCAGGAAAATTTATGCTTGGTTCACAATAAACGTCTTAATAGAATTGAATAATTTATCCTCTTTTTGAAGATGTTTGTCACAACTTTGTTGTGAGTCTGATAATTATTTTGCTAGAATTAGAAATAGAACACAACGTCTCACGGTGCACCAAGGCCTCATACATAAAACTTCAAAATACTGCAAAGCAACTTCTTGATGGTGCAATACCTTATTGCCTTACATATATGTAAACATACAGATCAACACAAAAACCTATATAATGAAATATATAAAATTATGATTTACGTCTTTATAGTTATTTTCCCCATTATTGCTATAAAGTTTTGGCATTTGCAACCTGAAAACACACGGAACATCAAAACTTCAGACTGGTCATATTCATATCTTTCCATCTGAGTCTCTGATCCCTCTCTCATCCTCTCTGATCATATTGGTGACTTTGTGCAACAGTATGAAGGCAGCGAGTGTGACAGAGCCAAACTGTCCAGGTGCAAGTGACTGGCTCCTCCCTCTCACACACACAATTTACCACAGGATGAAGACACTCGGCAGTTATTTCTGTGTTTCCTGTCTTGGGTCCCACACACACAGGTGCAGTAGAGAGTCACTCAGTGGGGAGACCATCAGCCAGTCACAGGCACGTGTGTGACCGGACACGATGACACACTATGATATTCCCCTCCTATCCCAGAAGATGAATGTGTGTGTGGTGGGTAGGCGGAGCTATCACAATAGGGCCAGAGGTCAGAAATCCCTATAAGGGAAGATGTAGTGTAGAACAGAAGAACATAGGCGGAGAGATACCGGTGCCGCACACCGCCCACATTTCGCAGATGTGCTGCCAGAAGAACAGTGAAGCTTACTGGGCAGCACAGAGACAGCAGTGTGCCCTTGACACACACACATACATATACATGTTTTCACAACCAGGCGTGATTGCTCCATTAGGTTTCTGTTAGACACTCACATACAGCTGCGAACACACAATTATAGCTTACTAAGACACACACACTCTTGCTTAGATGCCACCTCTGGTGACACACAAAGACGAACCCTTGTGGGAATGACCACAGTCACACACAAACGGGTATCCTGAACCTGTTTTAATAATGGGACACCTGTGCTGAAATCCCTCAGGTTATCTATTGTGCCATCTCTGTTTAAAATTCAATATTGCAGGTGTATGCAAACTAATATATACTTAGACAAGCTCTTTATTTCTTATTGACTTTGGTCATTTTAAACCTGTACAGCTCTCTTTTTCTGCTGAAGACAAGAGAATGCGTTTCGAAGAATTATGGTGACCTGATAACGTCGTGATTGTTCTGTAAAGGGATAGTGACCCAAAAATGAAAAATTACCCTCTACGTTCCTCAACATGTAAACTAAAATACAGTAATGATTAGTTCATAAAAATAACTTATGAAAGCTGTATGGTTTTCTTTATCTGCAAAACCCAAAAGAAGATATTTCGAAGAATTGAAGAATCCATTAATATCTATTGTATGGTCACAAACCAGTGCAGGTGAATAGTACTGTGTTGTTAGGATACCAACATTCTTCCCAACATCCTTAAAAATATCTTCAAAGAAAGTCATACAGTTTTGAAATGATGAGGGTTTAAATGAAAAAAAATACTTTGGGCCTAACTATCCCTTTTAAGTCAAATAATGTCGATAAGACCAGATGGGAGCTAACATTATTATACATTTAAAGTAGTGTAGCAGGTTTTTTGTATGATGGAAAGAACGTTAATAATTTGTTCCACAGGAAAATCATAAAATTCGACTGGATTTGACAGGTCAGATTCAGTTGTACAAGTACGTCATTTTGCCATAGAGCCTGAAACAAATGCCTTTGAACCCACATCAACTGTGTAGTTTGTTACATTTTTTGAGGATGTTTTAAAAGTGCTGTAACAATTTAAGGGCACAGGTGGCCACAAAGCTTTCCGTTGCATTTTGGGGTCACATGGGGCGTACAGTGTCCACTGCTGTCATCCATCAGCTGCTGTGTAAACAGGAAGAGGAAAGTGTGTGTGTGACAGATAAAAAGGTGTTTCTCTTAATCTTGCAGGAAGATCAGCACACTCTATCAGATCAGGCAGATAAATCCAAGATGGGGTTCTGAAGCTTTCTGTAAACACCAGTAAACTTATAAACTCAAACTTTTTATTCTCAATGGTAGATTCAGTTCTAACTGTCTTGTTATTTTAAAGAGAAAAATAACAAAAATGTGTGAAATTATTTTATAATGCTGCTGCAAGATTTGTGAACTGTAATTCAAAGTCTGTGATTGTTTGAAGAATATTTATGTCATTGGCCCCATATAAATAATTTGCAGGTAAAAATCTAAAGGAATGGTTTACAAAAAAATTAAAATATTTCTTTTATTTGCTCACCCTCCAGATGTTACAAATCTTTATGCAATTTTTGTTGTGCTGAACGCAAAATGAATATATATTTTAAGAAGTTATTTTTTTATGAAGTCATTTTGGGTAACCATTGACAGCCATAGTAGGACAAAAGACAATGGTGACCAAAAAAACTTAGTGTCAAACTACTTGAGGCTGGGCAAATAATGACAACATTTAAATTTTGGGGTTCATCAAAAAAAAAGATTCTGGCATTATTCATTCACACATGAGTTATTCCAAATATTTGTTCTTATGAACACGGAGAAAGGTTTCTCTTCCTTTTTTCAAATCCTTCCATAAAGGATTTGGAAGAATGTTTATAACCAAAGAGTTCTTAGACCCAATTGACATGTTGACCAGAAAAAAAATATTTTGTAGAATGTGGAACAGGAAGCAAAACTTTCGGATAAACCATCCCTTTAAGAAAAAAAAATTTGAGAAACTAATAATTTTGTCTTACAAAATGAAAAAGGACAATCATAAAAAGAATCTCATTGCTGCCTATGTCGCACGGCTTTGTTATGAAATCATTTAAATTGTCAATCTTCGTTTACTTTCATGGGACTTTAAGAAGATGGTGAAAATCAACAAGCATGTGCCGATCTCAAGATGTTGATTTGTGTATTGTTCAAGTTGACAGAAGGTTGTTTTAGGTAGATCTAAAACCTGGGCATCCTGTTGATGTACTCTAGCCCGGCAGAAAGTATCAAGATGTTAATATCGGTACAAAGAATACATGTTGTTTTTACTCTGTGGTTAAACATGGCTCTGACTGCACATACACACATTTACTGCAGCAGGCCGCAGAGTGCAGTCTGCAATAGTGCGTGGGCGAACCTAGCTTTTGCTTTTAACTGCGTGGGACAGGCAGTGTTTGTGTGCAAAGGGCAGGTTGAAGATGGGTGCAGAAAGTGTACCTCTTCAAAACGGTTTGTCCCGCAGTGACTCATTTCCATTTGCTTCTCCGTTTGCTTCTCCGTTTGCACCTAACCACCTTAATGTGCAAACACACACATACGTACACATATAGACATAGCTTACAGAATACACTAAACTCGACTTTACTCTTGACTGGTCCCATTGGTCCCATTATTTTGTAGACACTTAAACAGTGAATGTCAACAGAGGCCTACATGTTTCTTTTAACAACATTTTATTTTTAATATCTTTTTCGTGCTTTGCAACAGAAAGAAAGTCATACGGGTTAAAAATGACAAGAGAGTGAATGATGACAGAATATTTATTTTATATTCAATTTATTAGATTAAATTGTAAAGTGGAATTTATAGTCTAACAAACACTTTTAACAAAAAATAATTTCTAAATATTTCATAAAAGTGACAGAGATGCATTTTGTCAATGAAAAGGTTTCATTTCTACAGAAATCTATAGACTCATCACTTCCTAGGAAAACACCCAGCCTCCCTGCACTTTATCTGTTCCCTGACAGTCTCTGATGTGTAATATTTTGAAAATCTATAAAAAATAAACCACTGTCCATCTAGAGTTTCCAGGTGATGGCTGGAAACTCCAGAAGATCTTACTTTAAGAAAATCTGACATTAATTCGGAACCTTTATAACTTAGTTGCTTCTGCAGAACACAAAAGAAGATATTTTGAAATTGCTATGGCCATGGACTGGCACTGGTTTTGTGTCCATACAATAGCAGTAAACAGACACCAAAATTTTTTGGTTTATGGCATTTTTCTAAATATCTTCTTTTGTTGGTTTCTCAGAGATGCATGTTCACTTCTCTGTCTATTTCATAAGACACAAGAAGAGATTGGAAGGAAATGCACATTTGACATCTCTCCCATGCAGCTGCTCCCAAACACCCACTCTCTCACAGGAGTGCATGTGTGTTTTCAACAAAGCGATGAATATGTATGTAATTCTGAGGTCTCACCCATGTATTCATGCTAGTATTTCTTTTAAAACTCCATTTCATTAATAGTTATATAATAGGATTCTCACATTATTATTAAAACGTGTCATCATAAATAACATCAGGGTTCTATATAATCAATAAACATAATTCTCTTTAAATCAAAATAAATGAACCTTCATTTGAAATAGAAAAGTTACAATAGATCTATTGCAGGAAACTTTGCAATTAAACCGCAGTCATAAATAGCAGTACCCATCAGGCCATACATCTCTCAAATGGCTCCCAAGGCTGCAGGTGCACAGCAAGATGAAAAATGATAGACATAATGTTTTTACCCCTGACCTTGATAAACATCCGGTGATTAAATGCTGGTCTGTCATCTTGCGGATGGAAAACTTCGAGGCGAATGTGTGACCGCACTCAGTGTGAGGATTGTAGATGCATCAGGCTGTTTATACACACGCACCGGGTGTCTCTGTTGTGGTGGGCCACACCAAAGTTTCCATTCCAATTAAAGGTCGTTTTTTGGGCAATGAGTCTTCCGACCATGTAGTGTTGTAGCATCTTTCTAGCTATGGTGTTATTATTTTCGTGTTGCACCTGTACTGATTAATCATTTAAGTGTTGGAAATATGAGGAAATATGATACCAGATTACATCAGCGATGTTTTCTGTACTGTTCTGACACTGAGATCTACCATTGAATCTTTCCTGTGTGTGTGGGCCTGTTTTACGTATACATGCATTTTGTGTGGGTTTGTTCATGCTTATGTCTGCATTTGTGTGTTTCTTGACACCTACGTGAGAACTGAGAAAAGTGTGAGTGGTACAGCGTCAATACCGTGGTAAACCACAGACAGAAATAGCTGATGTACTTTTTTCTTAGATGTACTTTGGCCCGAGTGTCACCTGTTGGATTGAGCACACAAGAGGAGAGGAAATGTTTAAAAGGATGGAGGTTAAAATGTTACTTGTAATTAAAACGCTTGCCATTCTTTATTTCATAAATCAACAGTTCACCCAAAATGTACATTCTATCTTCCTTAGTTTCTGCAGAACATAAAAGAGGATATTCCAAAGAAGTTATTATCGAAACAGCAGTGATACCTCTTCACTTCTATTGTAGGACACAAAACTAGTGCAAGTGAATTGGTGAATTTGTGTTATGTAAAGAAAAAATGTCATACAGGTATATAATGCCAAAAGGGTGGCACACACTGTAGTGAAGTGAAATGTGGCCACATATGGTGTTCCATACTTAGAATTTGTGCTCTGCATTTAACCCATCCAAGTGTACACACAGTAAGTGAAGATACACGCAGCAAGTGAACATATACACACCCGGAGCAGTGGGCAGCCATGCTTCAGGGCCCGGTGGGCAGTGGAGGGGACGGGTTTCTTTGCTCAAGGGACTCACCTTAATCATGGTATCCTCGCTGGTACCAAGTCTCTAACTAGCAACCTTCGGATCACGAGTCCAACACTCAAACCACCAGGCCTTGTATATGTGTGCATATGATTCAAGACAGAATATCCATTTTTGAGTGAACTATAGCTTTAAGAAGTGCAAGTTTGAGCGTCTGTGATTGTTCCACATTGTGTTTGGTCCAACTTTCTTCAGAACACAAAAGAAGGTTTTTTTTAAATACATTTTAAGCCAAACCACAGTAGAAACCATTCGATTCTATTGTATGGAATCAAAATCAATGCAAGTAAAACGGTAGCAGTTGCCAACATTCTTCAAAATATCTTCTTTTGTGTTCGTCTAAAAAAAGAAAGTCAAACAGGTTTAAAATGCCAAAAGGGCGCATATATGATGACTGAATTTTTATTTTTGGGTAACCAATGTTACCAAAACAGGTGCAAAACCACCACCTGCTAAATCAGAGCATCAACCAGATACCAACACTAGCAATGTAAACCTGAATAAATCCAATCTGAATGTAGATGTACGATATTATCATGATATTAACTCAGATATTCATTCTTAGTGAACTCATAGTTGTCTTTAAAACTTGTTTATCACAATAACCCCGAAAACGTCCGACAAGCTTGTATGCACCTGTCATCTCCGTGGCAATTATCAGCCAAAGGTCGTGCCCACAGTAGGACGTGAGCCACTGCAGCATACTCTTCTGCTGGCATAGTGGCATCATTCTAAAACTGGTATTAGGCATTTCCTGCTGGGTTTAATGGCGGGTGGAAGTGTGTGTATGTGCATGTGTGTGTGTGTGTGTGTGTGTGTGTGTGTGTGTGTGTGTGTGTGTGTGTGTGTGTGTGTGTGTGTGTGTGTGTGTGTGTGTGTGTGTGTGTGTGTGTGTGTGTGTGTGTGTGTGTGTGTGTGTGTGTGTGTGTGTTAGAGTGGATAGCACCTGGCTTGCGCAGCTGTGGGTCTCCTCGCAGGAGGGAGATGGAGGAGGGGAATAAGGTCCTGCACTATCACAAACTATGTGTGTGTGTTATATATATGTGAATCTCTGTTCACTTCTATATTTTTGCCATATTTGTTTGATTGAATTTCACAATTAATTGTACTTTGAGATTGAGGTTTAACCTTAAGGACTGTTTGTAAATAAACATAATTAAAAGGAAATTGGACAAAGGATGATTTTTAAAGGCATATTTATTGTGTCATCATTTACTTACCTTTGCGTTGTTTCATTCTCTTAAATACAGAAAAAGATATTTGGAAGAATCCCAGCGAGGAGTTCTTGGACCTAATTTACTACTAAATATCTTCTTTGTGTTAAACAGAATTAAGATATTTTGAAGAATGTAGGATAGCAAAAAGTTCTGGGGCACTTTTAAATATCATTGCCATATATTCTACTATGCTCTCTTGTCAGCGACTGTGTGGTCACAAGCATTCATCCAAATATCTTTGAGCTGAACCAAACAAAAAGTATACAGAGGTTTGGAACAACTATATAGAGAATTATTTATAAGTGTAAGTGACTATTCTGCATCAAATAGAAAATCTGACTGACCTGTAAGGCAATAAAACAGAATTTAATTCATTTTTCTGTGTGTGAGAGAGAGCTGTGACCTTGACTTGTCTCAGACACCCGGTGTCTGTCCAGGGTTTATCAGTACAGTACACATGCAGATCTGCAGGTATGAATCAAAATCCACCAGTATCCTGTAGAGGGCACTTTGGATCTTGGAAATATATCTGGAATGCTCTCTGGGAGTAGAGAACATTGTTTCTTGTGTGAATGTGTGTGAGATTTAGATTATGGATTATCTGTTTGGTTTAAAGTCATTCAAACAGAAACCTCAAAGTTGGATTTTTTTATGCTTATTCTCAGGGTGAATGGCCAACTTGTGTATTTTAGTTTCATATCTATGTCTTAGATGACGGCTTTTATATAAAGCATTTCAGACAGACAGTGATAATTATTGATTGTAATAACAATGTCGAAACTTAAACGTGTGGTAGAATGCTGTTAAACTCTTGCGTTTAAGTAATATTATAGAGGTCAGAGTAGAAGGACAAAAAGCCATCAGGGACAGGTCACACGATAGGTTAAAGGCGAGAGGTTGGGTTTGACCAGTAGAGATAGAGAGGTCACACACATACATCAAATCTGAGGACGGGGATATATTCTGAACCCTGGGACGGTCCATATAAAAGGAATTTACACAAAACAGAACAGGTACTTAAGTGCACAGTGTAAACATCAATGGCTCCCATCAAGACTCTCACAACGGATGTACAACGAATGAAAAGTTTTAGGACATCTACTCATTTATGCATTCATATTTTTGCTACATTTAATAATTATTGCAATTTTCATTACATTTACATTTATAAATTTGACAGATGCATTTATCCAACGGACTTACAGTATTATGAAGTAGTCAATCGTCACTGCAGATCAAACAGGGGTGAGACGTCTTCCTCAAGGACACTTCAGTCATTGTCTCCTGGCACTGGAATTCGAACCAGGAACCTTTCGCTTACAAGTCCAACTCTCTAACCACCAGACCACCTGACCACAACTAATCCCGATTTTAAAATGAAGCAAAGGGAACTATGGGAAACATGTTATAACATTTCCCACAAGTGTCCTAAAACTTTTGACAGATGGTATAAATATTCATGATTAACTTTTGCAATTTCATTAGAATTTGTACTTTTCAAATAATAGTTTTTATATTTCAAGATTGCAAAGATTGTGTACACAGAAGCATACTTATAACACTTGTAGTTAGTTGTGGGGTTTTATTTGACTTTATGTAAATCTTCCTTTAATGCCCCTTAACAATAGAAAATCAGTAACAGTATGAAGATCATGTATTAAAAGCAAGAAAGTAAAAAGTATATTTATGTATAATATGTTTACATTTTCCTTGAATTTACTGACGTTTGTAAGTAATAAATTTACCAGTTTTGAAAGTGTGGGTATAAAGAAGATAAGAGCAAAAACAATATTTATCTGACCTGATGAATGTCCTGACAAGGAAAAAAGAAGGTGGGAGTAAGAGAGCATTCTTATACATGTAGACTGTTTAAAATATAATGACAATTATGGGTTAAGATTTAGTTTCGTTGAATACAAGACAATCATTTCTTTTTGTGTACTGGCAACATATTGTTACCAAACTAGGTTACTGGGTTAAAGTTTTTCTAAAACATTGTTGCTCGAGGACCTTTAAAGCCACATATACTCAGACTCTAACATTGCATTGCTCTTGTTGACCTACATTGACAAAATGATCAGACAATGGTATGTGCTTCAAACTCCAGTTTCAATCTTTTAAAGTGATCGGTCAAGCTGTGGTCAAACACTCCATTCCGCTGACTTCTCTCTGATTCTATCACATCTCTTATAGGTTTTTGGGAGTGGACTTTAGAACCGGACAATTGTAGGATTTTGCTGCAGTACAGGTCAAATCTCTATTGTCTGTCTGTCTGTCCTTATGTGCAGCTTAATAAACATTTAAGATAATTATTCAGTTTTTATGAATTTATTTGAACTATTCTAACAACATTTCTATATGCAAAGCAAATGCATTGTTTCTATTTGCAGACAACATGTTATGTTTTTTTATACCTCAAATACTACAAAGAATGTTTATATTCACTATATGGTCTATATAGCAATATGCATGTATTTATTTGTATATGATAACCTTACGTATAACATTTTTCATGCATCTTATCTTGCTGTCAGTCTTTCACATTGCTGTTGGATAACTTTTGCACTCCTGAGGTTTCATTGTGTTGAAATTCAACAGACACTGAGCTGGAACTGTCATAACCCTTAAGAAAAAGAAGTATGCTTAAAGTTCATTTTTACAGGTTAGCTTAAGTAAACCTAAAGTATATGTAGAAGTACACTTAATGTTGTAAGTATACTAATATCAATGTACTAGTTGTGTACTTGGGGCTAAATGGGCCCACTTTCTGGTACCAATTGATACTTTCCTGTTTTGAGTTTAAAGTAAGTATGCAATAAGTATTTCAGTAAGGAAATACATCTAGAAATGCTCATTTAAAAATTGGAATGGTCTTTTAACTTTTCCTTGAATGCAAATGTAAAATTAACAGACATTTTACACATTTTGCTTAGGTAAACCCTAACAAAAAGATAATTTTATACCTATTAATACTTAAAGACATTATTTAATTTGCGTAAAATTTTGTTCTGGTCAGTTTCATTGAGATGAACTAAATTACATTCTGTTAGACTTGTGATTTCTTCCTGACTCACACAGGTCTGTTCCGGTTCTCATGCCAGGGTCCGGTTTCTCCTCCCTCTCCTTCCTTATCAGTAATAAATGCAGAAATCCAACACCTCACAGCTCACCGATGACTGCGTGCGACTTACGTTCGATCATCCGTGCCCAAGGGCCAATTTCACGGCGGGCGATCACAATGACCAAATGTCTCCGGTCATCTTCTGCTCTCTTTGATGGGGGCAGGTGAAGTGAGAGATGCAGGAAGGAAAGATTGTGGGATTACGATAATGCTTGTGGTAGTTTTTGAGAAAAAAATTGTGTGAATGACAACTTTTTGACCTTTTGTTGGGGCAAAACCAGAGGAACAAACCATACATGTCGACTATGTGCTAGAGTATAGTTGCGTCCAAAGGTCTAAGACTACTTAACCAAATCAGTTTCTCTTTCTTTTCTAGTTGTTATTATACAGAATAAGAACTAAAAATGTTCAGTTGATGATTTGAGTTAATATTTTGACATGTTTTAACTAAGGGTATGATATTGATTTATTTGTATGGCATGCTTGAATAAAAATAAATGTTTCATAAAATAAGAAAAAACTTTTTTTATAAAAATATATGTAACCGTCTAGTAAAGTTTATTTTATTTTACATATGGCGTTATTCTGTTTTTAACCTCATAACTTTGCACCAAACTTTACAACTTTTGTGTTACTTCCGTCAGTTGGCAGTGACAGTTTACCCAAAATAAAAAATATGTCATTATTCGCTCATCCTTTCAAACTTGTATGACTTTCTTGTTCTGTAGAACACAAAATAAGATATTTTGAAGTATGTTTGTAATCAACAGCAGTGACATCAATTGATCTATGATGTATGGCCCCAAAATCAATGCAAGTAAATGGGTGCCGGTTACCAACATTCTTCAAAACGTCTTTTTTATGTTATGCAGAAGTAAGAATATACACAGAAAATAGAACAACAGGCAAATTGATGGTATGGCTTGAGAAGCCTCCGTCTAAAAGACAATCAGCCAGACTCATTTTTTTACTTCCACACCTTGCAGTGTATGCACACATATCTCATTCACACAAACAAGCTCAACCAGCCTCTATTCATACTTGTGAGTTTGCCAGACTCTTATAGGCAAAGTAACTTCTAGTGTATTTGATGGATTCATTCATTGTATTACAATGTGTCACAGCATGTGAGATATCTCTACACCTACTGAAAAACCCAGGATAATATCAAAGGTCTTCATGCTAAACCTGGTTACCTACATGCATCTTTTGAGTAAAGTGATCGGCTGTGAAGCGGAGATGGAAAATCTTCGAGAGACAGAACTTGCAGCTGAGGTTAAAAAAAGAGATTGTGTATGTATCTGAGTGTTATTAATGTCCCGTGTGCTGCAGTGAGAGCAGATACTGGTTTGCCGCTGTGGTTAAACTCTTGCACTGACAGGAAACAAGCCAACTTGTGATCTTTGCAGACTCTAATGGAAAATTCGCTCAGAATGAAAAAAATGTGTGCTTGTACATTTAACTCTGTACGTGTTCAGAGAGAATCTGCTTACACCTAGAAATTAAAGTGTTGCTTGTTTTGGTGTAAAGGATATCAGCTCGCTGTATTAACGCATTCAACCCTAAATGAACACTATGCAACACGTCTCTTTTATTTAGATTTTTGAACGTTAAAGCTTCTTTATGGTTCTTTGCATTTCCTAGTGATCGGTTACATTGTTTGGAATTACCCCGAATAATTTGCACACACCTGTCTATGGTGTTTGTCTTTTGTAAAGTCCTAAGCAGAGTCTTTGTGCATGTGTGTGCTTTTCTGATTTCAGGAGGAACATTTGACAGTTTTTGGGTGTTGGCTCTGCCCGCAGGAGGGTAGAAAGATGCACGTGTATGCGTGTGTATCCTTATTATGACATCTCCAACAGCTGTGTATAATCTCCCAACACAAGCAAACACATACTCGCACTTGTTCGTACCCTTTTCCATTCCATCTCCTGCACAATGGAACAAAAGAGCAGGATCTGCCACTCTCTCCCCACCGTCCAATCAAAGCCGTCATTATTTCTCGGCGGAACACTCCCTCAGGAAGTGCCATCTCCAAATCACGCCAGCTGTGCTGCTGTGCTTATTATGGGCCATTATGAGAGACAGAGACACAATAAATCCGCACCGTACAAAATACTGTATCTGGGCTATTGTGCGTGCACGCTGTATCGAGGGCCCCCGCTGTGAGAAAGAGCACGGCTCCACGGCCCCATCGAGAGCGACGTGCCTGCTCGGTAGGATTCTGAGGCAAGGCCGCTTGCTGCTCACGACTTAAGCTCAAATTACGGCACAAAGCCGGAGCCAGGTGACGGATAACATCTTCCAGATGTTAGCTCGATGTCATTTGGAGGTTACAGCAATACAGAAGCTCAAGCGAGGCATAAGAATCACAAATCATATGGTGATGTTTTAAGGGTGTCTGATTGTCTGTTTTTAACCTTAAGCAGCAATCTTTTTCTTTGCCACCCACATTTCCAGACAGCAGCTGAGATTCCTTGCACATATATTACCAGTGTGCCCTACAGGGGAGCTGAAGGCCATTCTCACGTACTCCTTGCTTCATGCACAGGTGTTAAACGCTGTAAAAGTCTTCAAGAATCGTTCAAGAACTGTTCCCACAATAAGTGTGTTGAGGCCTAAAAATCATCTTTTCCGCCATTTCACAAGTGTACTGGCTCCAGAAGTCAATGACGCACACTCGCTCCGTTCCAAAGACTGGATCTGTCAGCTGCGGTATTTTAATGTGTTATAGGTATAATTCTATTTCAAAGCCTAGAGAAATAATCTTAAAGGGATGTTTTGCCTAAAAATGAAATCAACAGCTGTCCCCATTCACTTCTATTATAAGGACACAAACCCAATGAAAGTCAATAATCACCTGTGTTGTTTGGTTACCAGCACTCTTTTAAATATCTTCTTTTGACCTCTTGCTTAGAAATAATTCTAATTCAAAGCCTGGTCTTAGAGAAGGAATCTTAAAGGGTGGTTTACCCAAAATTGAAATCAACAGCAGTATCCATTCACTTCTATATGGACACAAATCCAATGCAAGTCAATAGGAAGCGCTGTTGTTTGGTTACCAGCTATCTTCAGAATATCTTTTTTTTGTATTCTGCTGAAGAATGTTGGCGGTGGCATTTTAATGTGTAGTAGTAATAGTTTTAGGTCAAAAAGTAGACCTTTTTAAAAAGTTTCTTTGGATGCGAATGTTCTTACTGACACAAAATTTGCCAAAAACATTTCTTCTTAACACTCATGAAGCACCTTTGTACATTTAAGTCATGCATTTTACAAACCTTGTAAACAAAACGTGATTATGAATCGCTTGCTTATCTTCCATTTTCTTTAGACCTTGGTAGACGTCTGAGGGCTGATAATTAACTCAATGCGTTGACACAGGTGAGCATCTCTACCATTATTTAACACCCATTACAGAACAAACAACACACACACACACACAATGCTGCGATTACAAGTGCCGCAAATCACACAGACCCAAATCACCCATACAAACACATGATCACATTTACATCTCGCTTCACAGATATCTCATAATCTCGACTCATAGCACAAATGGTTGTTTATGTTTATTTGAAGTGTTTCACACCAAGTCATCGGAGGACTGTTTGTTTACTGGAGTCGTTCCTCACTGTGAGTCTTATCTTAATTGGTCTGTGCTTCTCTCTATTCAGCCATTTCATGAGTCAAAGGTCATCAGCTCTCTATCTTAAAGAACCCCCCCACCACTACCACCGCCACCACCACCCAACCCCCAGACAGAGAATCCAGTACTGATGTCAGCTTAATTTTACCGAACTCCCCCATAATCTCGTTCAGTCGAGCCAACACTAGGAGACAATTACATCAAGGGTTAATGACCTCTTAAGCCTCACTGTTGTTTTTTGGGCTAGCTTTTGGATTGTTTTATAATTATGTGCTAATTATTGCATTGCCTTTAAATAACCACTGGATATTGTAGACATTATGCTGATTTACCTGATGGGATTACTTTACCGTGTTTATCAATGTAAGGCTTTATTTCAAAGGCCCATATAGAAATGCAGTGCAACCCCTATGTAACCTAAATGAAATTTCTCACATGTGGACGTTTATTACTCATTAAGCTTTTTACTAATAAAGACATTTAAAATACATAATTAATGCAATTTATATTTTAAGTTTTGACTGAAAATGTCACTTCACAAGTTGTGCTTTCTCGTGCAACTAGGAATCTACTTGCAACTTATTTGAATACAAGAAAAGATATTTGAAAGAATGTGAAGCAACTTAAGATTTTCGGGGTGACATTGATTAACATAATAGAAAGAAATTGTTATATACGCTGAGCAAAAATATGAAGCCAACATGTTTGTTTTTGCTCCCATTTTTATTTTTTTATTTTAAAATAAAACATTTTCAACATACACAAAATAACCATTTCACACAAATATTGTTCGCAAATCAGTCTAAATCTGTGATAGTGAGCACTTCTCCGTTCCCGAGATAATCCATCCCACCTCACAGGTGTGCCATTTCAAGATAGTGATTATACAGCATGATTGTTGCACAGATGTGCCTTAGACTGGCCACAATAAAAGACTGCTCTGAAATGTTCAGTTGTATCACACAGCACACAGCACAATGCCACAGATGTCGCATGTTTTAAGGGAGCCTGCTCTTGGCATGCGGACATGTCCACCAGAGGTGTTGCTCGTGAATTGAATGCTCATTGTTCATTTCTCGAAGAACAGATATTGCTCTCTAAGCCGTCTCCAAATGCGTTTCTAAGAATTTGTCAGTACATCCAACCAGCCTCACAACCGCAGACACCAGTCCAGGACCTCCACAATCAGCATATTCAACTCCAAGATCGTTTGAGACCAATCACTCCATCACCTGCTGAAACAATCAGTTTCCATAACCACAGAATTTCTACACAAACTGTCAGAAACTTTCTTAGGGAAGCTCATCTGCACGCTCGTCGTCCTCATCTCGTCTTAACGGACTTGATAGAGCAAGTGCTCACATGAGATCATGTCTGGCATGTTGGAAAAGTGTTTTCTTAAATCATGTTAAATCCCGTTTTACACTGTTCAGGGAAGATGGCAGAAATCGTGTGTGGCGCAGTGTTGGTGAGTGGTTTTCTAATGTCAATGTTATGAATTCAGTAACCCATGGTGGCGATGGGGTTATGGCATGTGCAGGCGTATTTTATGGATATAGAACAGAGGTGCATTTTATTGATGGCATTTTGAATGCACAGAAATATCGTAAGATCCTGAGGCCTATTATTGTGCCATTGTCCGATAACATCACCTCATGTTGCAGCATGATACTTTAAGGCTTCATGTGGCAAGGATCTGTACACAAGTCTTGGAAGCTGAAAGAATCCCAGTTCTTGCATGGTCAGTCTACTCACCGGATATGTTACCCGTTGAGCATGTTTGGGATGCTCGGGATCGGCGCATACAAAAGCTTGTTCCAGTTCCTGCCAATATCAAGCAACTTCGCACAGCCATTGAAGAGGAGGGGACCACCATTCCAAAGCCCAGAATTGATAAAGAAGGAGATTTGTACTGTGGTGGTCACACAAGATACTGACTGATTTTCTGAGTCCCCAGAGCCCCCAATAACACAAAGCTGAATATGTCAGGGCGGCCTTTTATTGGGGCCAGGCTAAAGCACATCAGTGCATCAATCATGCTGTATAATCTTGATATGGCACACTTGTGAGGTGGGATGGATTATCTCCGCAAAGAAGTGCTCACTATTAAAGATTTAGACAGATTTGTGAACAATATTTTAGTGAAATGGTTATTTTGTGTATGGGAAAAATGCAGATCTTTGAATTCGTGGGTGCAAAATAAGTGCTGCATTTATGTTTTTGTTCAGTTTGTTTAATTTTTGGCTTTGTTGAGCAGGATATTTTGAAGATGTATAAAAATGTGAAGAAGTTTTGACTACGATTTTGTGTTTTCATTGGTAGTCAATGGTTTCCCAGAAATCTAATATTCATCCAAATATTTGTCTTGGTGTTCGGCAGAGCAAAGATATTTTATATAAAGTAATTTATGACCGTTTTTTTTTTGTAAATTAAGGCTTAAATATGCAATAGGCCTCTTACAACACATTGTATTTAACCCAGAATACTTTTTTTTGCATTTTCCTTAACCAGATGTGTTGTGTATTCAGACAGACAGATAAAGAATAATAGCATACTGTGTGACAGCTATCAAACATGTTCTCTGTGCTCTTATACAATCTAATGCAATGTCACACAATGGATCCTCATGTATTTCATTGTGTCCGTGTGAAACAGAGAGAAATGTGTGTCTGTGGGACAAGAGGCAAATGGTGACAATCAGGAGAATGAGAGGTCATGTCTGATTAGCTAACTGTCTGTCTATGCCGGGAATGGAACCAGGTCATTTTGTCGTGTGTGTGTGTGTGTGTGTGTGTGTGTGTGTGTGTGTGTGTGTGTGTGTGTGTGTGTGTGTGTGTGTGTGTGTGTGTGTGTGTGTGTGTGTGTGTGTGTGTGTGTGTGTGTGTGTGTGTGTGTGTGTGTGTGCGTGTGAGTAGCATCTTGAAGTATGAGAGGAAGAGGCACTGACCTGAATTAGAGTAGCGAAAGGAGGGAGACCATGTGTCAAGAAATCAGCTGTCTGTTTCTCAATAGCGGTTTCACATCATGTGATCTTTAAAGAAAAGCTCAAAAGCTTGTACTTCAGGACTGGAGGACCTTTAGCGATGCTGGAGCAATCATTGACCCTGAAAAAATGTGTCCACATTGCATCTTACCTATATGCAGACCCTAAGACACTCAGACGCTGTAATGCGATGTTTCTGCAGAGGACTTAGGGACTTTTGGCCTATTGTCTTGCATGCAGCATTAGGAGACCAATCCTTCTTTCATCCCTTCTCTTTTTCGTCCGCTCCTGTTATCTGCATCCAACTCTGTCTCAGTATGTTTTCATAGTCTGTCCATATGCTGCGTGATACTCATACATCTGACTCCGCTATAATAGCCTACTGTGTAACCCGGCACAACCTTGGAATTAAACAGGTTGTGTCATTTAAGTACAAAGTTCCGGTAATCTGGCACAGTGTGGATTTACAGCTAACGTCCTGGAACGTTCTGACAGTCAGGCGCCTCGTCCTCGTCTTCAAACACTTTCACTGCAAAACATGACTCTCTCTCCATGTCTCTGTCTTTCTAAGAAACAACACATATTGCTTTATGAATCATAATGCATTTTGCTCAGAGTCATGTTGGGTCTAGTAAAATATGAACCAATGATTCATTTCTACTAAATACAGTTTTTAAGAATGTATATTTATATTTCATGTTTTGACTCGAAATGTCATGTCAGCATGCAAACAAAATTCGATTGTTAAAATGTTATCATGGTACTCGTAGTGAAAGGCCTTCGGAAACTTTGGTTGCAAGTCCATGACAGCTCTATCTCTCCATTCGTTCTATACTCATATTCTATGCATTTTGCTCACATGCACTGGGCAGAGAAATGCAAGCGGGAAACATCTGGCCGATTCTGTGGCGCATGTCTCATCCGACAACCGAAGGATGACAACCAAAATTTGGTTTCTTATAACAACACATTTAGGATGCATTTCTTAATCAATTTATGCATTCATTCATTATACATCAATATCAAACTGTTCTTTATTTTGAACACAATAATGCACTTCTCGTTTACTTACAATGATACTTTTATCTTTCTTCGGAATATCCTTCTTGGACAAATAGAAAGGCTTTGTCGAAGGAGGAGGAAAAAAAGACTTGAAAGATTTTCTTTGGGAGTGATGAGGGTGGGAGGGGTGGAGGGTCGCGCTAATTATGCACGGCGATTGTTGATGGCTTGATTGTGTGCGTCCAGCTGCACAGAGGAGCGGGGGCGAGCAGAGGGCGGGGCCGCGGAGCGGGGCAGACTCACTGACGCCAGTCGTCACATTCTCCCATGATCTTAAAAAAAGAGACCCGATTGTGCCGGGCCTTTTCCCGCCAGCGCCGAGGCACCTGACCCACAGACAAACATGTTTTACAAAGTCTCATGTGTCCATGGGTAACTGGTTTACCCTTTATCATACCCTTCAAATACTTACTTTTTAATTGAATTTCACAGGTTTAAAAGTGGAAAATGTGAGATTATTATGATGTTTCATCAAAAATATAAAAGTAAATAATGTTGAAACAAATTAAAACATAAATAAATAAAAAATAAAGTCAAAAGCATTGTGTTGTGGGACTGGAATAGTGGCAATAAATATTGGATTAGAATTTGAACTCTATTAGAATTACTCTATTAGAATCATATGGAGTATATTGTATATGTTTTTCAAATGGGTACTTGTTAAAAAGTGAGACGTAAAAACATGAGATTGCACTAATATGATATTTCATGTAAAGTTTAGTGTCACAATATAATCTGTAATGTTTGATTTGCCAAAATAGTTGTGGAATAAAACACAAGTTAAATGTGCAGAGCCCTAGTTAAATAGAATAATCAAGAAGTATTAAAGTTAATAATGTTGAAATGAATTAAAGCATACATAAATAAAAATAAAGTCAAAAATATTATTTTGTGGCCTCGGGCAGTGGGAATACAGATGTGGATTAGAATTTGAACTCTATAATATAGAGGGGATTGTAAATGTTTTTGCCAAAAAAGTTGTGGGATGAAACACAAGTTAAATGTGCAAAGCACTTGTTAAATGGAATAAACCAAAAGTATTTAAGTTAATAATGTTGTGACAAATGAAAACATAAATAAATGAAAAATAACAAGAAGTATTAAAGTTAATAACGTTGAAATGAATTAAAGCATAAATAAATAAAAATAAAGTCAAAAATGTTGTATTGTGGCCGTCGGTAGTTGGAATACAGATGTGGATTAGAATTTGAACTCTATAATATAGATTGGATTATATACATTTTTATATAATCAGGTTAGAAATTGAGACATGAAAATGTCATGTTTGTTTTGCCAAAAACAGTAGAATATAAAAAAGTTAAATGGAATAAACAAACAGTATTAAGATATAATAATGTTGAAACGAATATAAGCATAAATAAATAAAAATAAAGACAAAAACCAGATGTGAAATGCCAGTCACCCCTAACAGGAGATGCACATTTCACCTGTATGAACAAGACAAAAGTGCAGAATGGGCACATGTGCACCATTCATCCCAAATAAAAATGTGTTTCGTTTATTTAAAACCGATCATCCCATTTCAGTCTGAGAAAACAGACATACCTTTGTATTAGTTTAACTAATCTAGCCCAAACTCAAGGGGCTTAACACAGAAGAGCCCTGCGCTGAATGTAAATCCAGGTGTGGGCAAATAAATTCAGCCTGGTTCAACAGAGCGAGAGCAATCGGGCGGGCTCAACGTTTTGATTGACAGACGCGCTGACCAATAAGAGCGGCGCCTCGGCCGAGACCGCTCCCCCTCCGACGGGTGAGCGCAGGAACGCGTGAATGGATGACGTCAGGAGCCCGGCGCCAGGCTGTCTGGGACTCTCGCGCTAGATCAACACAGCTGGAGCGGGACAGGACACACAGCTGGCCCGCCAGCGCATTCCTTCACAAAAACAGCACTGTGAGAAAAGAGGGGACACATCTTGATGTAAACTAAAAACGGTTGAGCTTTATCTTCAGTTTTTTCTATTAAAAATGCCCATGGGAGACAAAAATAGTTATGATCTATTTATAGTTAACGAGCAACACTTTTAGAATGCATGAAAACCAAGCAATGTGGTTTCCAAAAGCCCCTGAGCTGGTTATTAATACTTCTATCATCATAGATTTACAAGATTTAGTTTGATTATTATTATTTTAAAACAACAGTGCATTTTATACATCATAATACCAATGCACGTGTTCACTGTGTTTGTCTTATTTAATGTATTAAATAATCATTAATTAATGTTTTTGTCAGACAACGATAAGAATTGTTCTCCTATTTAATATTTGGTGTTTTTTTTTAATCATACGTTTATTATAAACTAAGTAAAACACTATTTAAAGAAAGGTTTATTTTAATTAAAATACACACATCCACTGACCCTATATGTTCTCTCCGATTAAAAAACCCCACATCTAATCTGACAGCTCTTCCTCATTCCACACACCGTTTGAGTGACACGCCAGCCATCCAACGACGAGTCTGTGATTTGCATAAGGCGGAGCTCGAAGTCCCAGCGCACACACACGATTGGCTCGCGCGCACATGAGGGTTTGTTTTCATCTGGAGGAGGCGGAGCCACGCGGAGCGGCGCTATAAATGGTTGCGTGCGCGCCTGTCCCTCATCATTCAATGAGCGACAGCAGCGGAGCGAGTCGGATATCAAACCCAGCTGGAAAACTACTAAGTGTGTCTGCGGACTTGGAGTTGCTTAGAATCTCTTGCAAGCCAGGGAACATTACCAAAATGAAGGCGATCAGTCCCATCCGGTCCGTCAGAAGCTGTTACGAGGCGGTGTGCTGTATTTCGGATCAGAGCCTCTCCATCACCCGATGCAGGAGCCCCACGGAGGAGCTGTCCGACATGAATGACTGCTACTCTAAACTCAAAGAGTTGGTACCCAGCATCCCTCAGAACAAGACTGTGAGCCAAATGGAGATCCTTCAACACGTCATAGATTACATCTTCGACTTACAGATAGCTCTTGAAAACGAGACGGATGCCAAAAACAAGCCTGACATGTTCATGTCGATGAAGGTGAGATTAGGATCTCATGAGGTTTAATTTTATCCAGATTTGGATTTTTCCTTTAACATGTTTGTATTCCACAGACCAATGAGATGACGTGTAATTTCTCTAAAGAAGATGGAGCCATGTGTCATTAGGATTGATGATTGACAGCTTTCAAAGGTAAGATTTTTCATTTTTGGGGGTTGCATTTTTTTCAGTTTGTTTGTCTTTGTGCATTGTAGAAAAGTGTAGATTGTAAGTGTAGATTCTTGTAAGTGTCTATAAATATTTATAGGTATGAATATTTCATATCATAAATGTTTAGGAGGTCAATAGGACTTATCACAAGAATTTTGGTCATTGAGCCAATAAGCAAACAAGCTTGGATTCCCCTATCAGTTCCAGTAAATGAAAGTTTCTAGTTGGCGCCAGACTGTCTGCAGACAGCCTGAATCCACACACTGTGTGTGTGTGTGTGTGTGTGTGTGTGTGTGTGTGTGTGTGTGTGTGTGTGTGTGTGTGTGTGTGTGTGCGCACTGAATTAACTTTTCTCCCTCTCATCCATGCTGCAGGTGCGGGATAGAAACTTTTCTCCTCTACTTATGGAAGAAAAGAGAGTGAAGGGGTGAGCCGGGTGAAGGAGTGAGGCTCTATTCAGAGTGTGGGAAAGCAATCTGCGCCCCTCTCGAGCCGTCTATTCTTTGGTCACTGGACACTTGAACAAACCAAAGCCGAGGAGTTTTGAAGATCACAAAAAGAAAAGCCCTCCGATTTTTTTCGTAACCATTCCTTTTTTTGTGTGTGGCAACAATCAAGCATTGTATATTTTGTACTGGCTACATTCCTGACCATTTGGACTCACTAATATCTCTTCGCACACCCTTCCTTCCCAGCCATTCTTGGAGAGCACCCCTCCCCTCATTTTTCCACTTTTAAACCATTTCCACATTTCGGCATGGTTGCAGTTTTCTCAGTGATTTTGTTTATCATTGGGATGGTGTACATATTGTGTTTTCGGGGGGAGGGTTTTGGGGTAGGCCTCGGGCAGTGGGAATACAGACGTGGATTAGAATTTGAACTCTATAATATAGAGTGGATTGTATATGTTTGTGGGGATTGTCTATTTCTACAGACTGTCAAAACAACGAGTTTCATAAACTCCATTAAGAGTTTTTTGCTTTGTACACTCTTTTTACACGAGAAAATAAATAATTTGTGAAAACGAAGTGGGTCAACTCATTTGCTTTTATAATATGTTAACAGCCGATTTTTAAAAATAAAGGAAAGCATTTGTAAAGTATAAATAGATTTTGCAAATTGAAAGGACACAAGGATGAACAAAACCATGATTATGATATCATTTTACCTTAAAACATGCAAAGGAACAACTCATGTGAATATGTGTAGGATTAAGAAAAAGTACAAAGTGAACTTATATGAAAATTAAAATTAAAATCACGCTTATCTGGCAAGTTTGTTCCCCTAATAGAGTCATCGTGTACTTTTTGGTGTTTGGCATATGATCTGTAACTGGCCTACACAACAATGTGTCCATGTGAGTCACTTGAATTAAAAATAGTACAGCTGCCTCTCAATGTGAGTGATCTCCTACTTTTATCTTTTACAAGGTTTTAGATCAATCTAAAAGTACACTGCTATCAATCTAAAAGAAAACTAATTTCCTCTAGCAAAGTCTTTTAAGGCAGTTCCCTTTGCTTATTTAAAATTTTAGTTCATAAAAAGTGTTAAGAGTCAAAAAGTCATATAGTGACCCCTGGTGTTCAAACCCAGACTCGACCTTAAACTTTTTTGTTTGCTCAAAATACAATAAGTTGGCCCCACCGTGTGGATGATTTTGCATAAGCAATTGTCATTTTATCTATTTCATTTATCTATTTCTAATATCCCTAAGCAAGTATTCTCAGTATACTGTAACTCTGTTACTCTCATTCATGGTTGCAGCTGAAAAATAAAGGATATTCATAATTCTATTAAATAGGCTACAAAGTCCTCCTCTTCTCATGTTTCTTTTTATTTACTTAACCAATCCTTGTGTGTGCAGTTATACTTGGCAATGAAATTCTTTCTGAATCTAACACAACATGTTCTGCCTCGTTCAGCTATTAAAATAAATTATAACAGCATAGTCAAATCACAGAATAAACCATTTGATCAGTCATAGGTTGAGCATTGTCAGTAACAAACAGAAATCATGATAAAACAAACTGACATAAAAAAAAAGAAACAAATAGTTACACAACAAATAAATAAATAAACAATATGAAACAATTTTGTTTTTATTATTAAAGAGGTTTTTTAAATTAAATTGTACTTATCGAACAAAGAAATCAAGTTGAGGGCTTTCTTGTTTTTAACCAAATTTAAAGATTTACTCCAAAGTTCATTCATCCGCTGTCTAAAGTTAGGTTTAGATTAAAACCATCTGCATTTATGAATGAAAAACTTGTTATTAAATCTGATAATATTGGATGTTCACATTGTTTTGTTATACCCTATATCTCCGGGAGATGGCACACTAGAAAAACCCATCAGAGAACCTGAAGCTGCTGTGCTCAACATTCTTTGTAATGGTTATTTATGACATTTATGATTGGACTTATCATAAACCAAGGGTTTGTATACACGTTTGCACACCTATCTTTGCATTGATATACATTGATTCAATATAATCTCTAGCCCGTGCCACCAACCATCAGAACTAAGATCCTTACCCTAAACCTAATCAGACCTAAACCCTTGACCCCCCATAAAGGGGTGTCTAGCTCCAAATCTCTGAAAGTCCTGCGTAAAACTCAAACTGGCCACTAGAGACACACTTATTATGAGATCTGCTTGAATTTTCTAGGCAAACATTATTGGAGATATTTGACAAAAATATTACATCCTGCAAAAAAGACACTATATTGCCAAAAGTATAAGCTCATCTGCATTGTCTCGCATATGAACTAATGTGACATCATATTCCTAATCCATAGGGTTAAATATGATGCGGTCCGCCCTTTATAACCACTTCAACTCTTCTGGGAAGGCTCTCCACAAGGTTTAGGAGAGTGTTTATGCGTATTTTTGACCATTCTTCCAGAAGCACATTTGTTGGATAAGAAGGCCTGGCCCGGCCTTCTATCCGGTTGAGGTCAGGTCATGCCGGTAAAGTTTATCTACACCAGACTCTGTCATCCATGTCAGCATGTACATGTACCAGTACAGTCATGTTGGAAGAGGAAGGGGTCAGCTCTGAACTGTTCCACAAAGTTTGAAGCATGGAATTGTCCAAAATGTCTCGGTATGCTGAAGCATTCAAAGTAAAACACCTCATTTTGATTATTTGGATTGGTGAGCGAATACTTTTGGCAATATGGCATATATGTGCGTGTCTAGAACACGTAACCTTCACCTCCAGAGAATCTGCTGTTGCCTATGGACAAGGTGAAAACAGAGTCAGGGTATGTTATCAAAGATCCCTTAAAATATAATTGAACAATGTTTCATCAACACACGAGTGGGTTCAGTTTATGATCTGCTTCTTTTCGCTTTAAAAAAGCTATTTCAGTTGTAAAGAGGAACTGTCTCTCTCACTGTGAAGCCATTACTGAATCAATGGCCAAATGGTTGGGTGGGAGACACAAGCATCATCATCAACTTGGAGGTGATGGGGGTCACTCTTTGTACCACATGAGAAGATCCCTTTAACGAAAGGCTTCTTTTATGTTTCTTTCTGTGGTTTTTCAGACTTCTGAGCTCTTGTACACAATAGTCTCAGCTATTGTGCCATAAAAACAGAACTTTAAGATGAATAGATCTGTGACAATGATGAATTTGGAAACAATGGACATGCTCAAAGTAAGTCTGTGGGATTTCTATTATAATCGTGTAACTCCTTCATGATTTCATGTTTATTCCTTTATTCCGAATCTACTCATCAAACCACGTGTCGTAAAGATCCAGAATTTTCCCTTGCTAAACAAACAATGGCAAAACACATATATGATGGTAGAAGAAAGAAATGCGCGCTGTCCCTTTAAGAGGAAGAACGAGGCACCAACTGTTACATTTAAATATATTCACAAGTCGGGCGTGCCGCCAGCCAATCACAGCGCGACTTGAGCCGCGGGAGATACAAATTTCGCGGGACGTAATTTGGCGCTAAAACATCACGTCTGTGTTAATCTGTTGTCAAAGCGAGCTTTTCTCAACGAGGAGATCACAGACAAACAGGAACATTTCTCCCCGTCACAGGGTGAACCCAACAACACTATTTTTAAGTTTATATACATATATATTTAAATAGATAGTTGTGTGGACCTTTTTTAATCATTATTTTATATTTATTCATTTTACTGAATAATTGTTCTCGTGTTTCTACAACAAAGAAATCCGTCTGTGCGTGTTTGTATTTGATTATTTCATCTTATTTATTAAACTACACTACACATTACGGTAGACCCGGTTCGCAGTGCGGTTCCGATCACTGGTTTTGCGCACAGCAAGATGATCCGGATACCCAGAGGGATCTCTCCCGCTTCTGGAAGAGGTGCAGGGTCCGGACTTTCGGGTTCGCAGAAGAAGCCGCTCCCGGTACTCTCAAGCCCGCCTATGAGTTCGGTACCGGCGGGATACTTTAACCAAATCGGCAACACGACAGCTGCGGAGCTGAGATCCAACTGCCTGTATGCGACCCCTCATGGGCCCGAACCCAAGCCGGCGCGGACGTCCTCTGGTCGGCTACCGGTAAGCTTTGTTCGACCTTGACTCAAACAAGATCCAAGCTTTGTATATGTGAAGCTGTGTGTACATTGTGACATGTTTGAGCAACATGCTATTCACTAACACACATAGGCTTACAATGCATACAGGCTTCCTATATATTTGCTTGTTTTAAATACATACATTACACATCTGCATTTGCAAACATTACACATTTGATTTTAGTATAAAGGGATATATGAAGCAGGGGGGATGTGGAGCTGATGGGGGAAGGGTGCTTTACAGCTTTTGACCCTTAGTGTATTGGACCCTAGAACCAACCTTTAAAATGCATTTCTGTGTAAAGCTGCTTATTCACAATCTACGTGTTTATAAAACATGAATGCATGTGTTGTTTCATTTAATAGTGTAAGTGATCCATTATTAAACAGGTTGTTACTTTATTTATATACTTAAGTATAGGTGGTGTTTCTGTGGTTGATCATTTCTCTCCGGCCCTGTGCTGCTGTACACCTGCTTTTCCCATTCATCCCTGAGCTCAAAAAGGTTCCTCCAAATCCACTTCACATCCATGTGATCACTCGAATGAACTCACTGCTTACAGCTGATAAACACAATGAATGATCACAGTTTATGGGTCATGGCTGATAACAGACCGGCAGGAGGATTTCGTGCACGTGTCTCATAAAGTATGATAGAGGTTTCTAATGAGAAATATCTTGTGATGTGGGGAGATCAGGTTAGGTCCTGTTTTGGTGTAAAATCACACTGAAACGTGTCTCCACATGACGGATATAGATATGCAAACAGCCACCATTTCTCTTGTTCTGTTTTCACACCAGTGTACGACAGTCATATCTCCTGCTGACGTGAATCTTTCATCTTTCCCCTGAAAGACACTTTCAGTTTGACAGGACGAACACACCTGACCGTTTCAGTCGTTGGACTGTTGAACCTGTGCTCAGAACTGAACTATCGAGATCTATTCTTGGCCTGAGGCTTGAAGGTCACGTGGACTTTGTCAAGGTTTAAATGAGTTTATACCATAAAAATTGTAATTGTAAGGCCTGTGACATTCTTCTGCGAGACACAAAGATGTTTTAAAGAATGTTGGACACTGGCACCAATTTACTTGGATTTGTTTTGTGCTCGTACATTAAAAGTAAATTTGCGGTACTGAGGATTAGGGTTGGGTATCGTTTGGGGTTTTTCGATACCGCTGCCAAATAGATACTTTTTAAAATCGTACCCTTGCCAGATTTAAAAAAACAACCAAATTGTGGATGATAAGAATACGTTTCATTTGACATATATTTATTTATTTAAATTGAAAATTATGTTACATGTTTAAAGTATACATAACATTTTAATGCATATAGACAAACAAAAAATCTAATCCATCTAACGCCAAAATTTGAGATATGACCATCTTTGCCTTTTCTGAAAAAAATTGGCTCGCACCGACATTGATCATGTCCTGTTCTGAAGAAAACTCTCTCAGATAGTTTAGATGTGAACTGCACACTTCAGCTGGGCGATCTTGACTAGTATCAGCTGTGTTCATTACACAGGATTCTGTAAAATCCGTTATTAGAAAACCCTGTTTTTGCTGTTTTGAACAGCACCATATATTAAGATGAATAAAATTGGACCTAATCTCTGTCTTTTTTCCATCGTTTGCCGAATCGGTGTTATTTTTTTGTCAGTTCAAAGGATTTGTCAGTGAGAGCTGCTTACTTTTAAGTTCATCGTGAGATACGGATGTGGGAGACTCTAGTGCTTTGGGCATGTTCTTTGGATGTTTCTTTTAAAGATGGTTGAAAAATGGGTCATCAAACTGTTTAACTTCACATGGCGCCTCACAGACCTTGCAGAACGACAAAAGTTATTTAAAAGCAGTCCAGGCACTGAAATAAGCACTGAAATTCGCATTCTTATGCCGTCTGTTATACATCAGTCATATGGGTACCATTGTCAAACTGCCAGCGGAATTTGGTAGCCAACCCTACTGCTGATCGGTTACCAACTTTCGTCAAAGACTCCCTTTTGTGTTCTGCAGAAGAATGTTACAAGTTAAAATAAAATGTATAAATCCAAACCTTCAATAATTTTGCATTTATTAAAATGGACACAAGACAATAATTCCCCCTGAAAGAAAATTAAGAATTTCTGTTGAAAGATTTTCTAGCTCCCATGATGAATCAGAAATATTAATATAATGTTAGAGGCTTTTTTATATTACTATCTTGTCAAGTCAACATTTATAAAATGGTTATAGCAGACAATCAAAAGTTGACTGGTTTACTCTGATCTTTAAATGTCTGAGACCATTTTATTCTCGACATTTAAGTTATGGTTCACCCGAAAATATAAATTACATCATTTACTTCCAAATCTGTATAATTTTTGTATTGATAAATGCAGAGAAAGTTTTTGAGACAGTTCTTGGACGCCATTAACTAACTTTATTACTAAATTACTAAATTTTACCGGAGAACTTTTTGTTGTCTTGTATTCTTCAAAATATAATTTTCTGTGTTAAAAAGAACAAAAATACTTGAATACATTTATTCTAAATTGGTAGTCACTAGGGTCCAAGAACCATTTGTTTACAAGCATGTTATAAAGATTCAAAGGTGAGTTTATGATGACAAAATTCTTTTGGGGTTAACAGTCACTTTAACATGTGCCAATCAACCTTTGTTTCGATGAATCTCACCCATCCCCCGGCCTTATATTTCTTAGGTCACTTTACCTTATTGCATTCTCTTAATTGACCCATCTCACCCTCTGGGACCTCCAGTAACCAGGTGCTGCATCAGCAAGGTGGGTGATGGGTTTCAAGTTAAAAAGCGTCAAGCTGTTTAACTTCTGTATTATTCGGGTAACTCTGCTTGGTCTTCCTCAATCAAGTTTTGCATTTTAATGTGTCCCCTTGTAACTCGGACTTCCCCCGGTCGTCTCCTTCACCTGTTTCTTTTTCTCACTTTGACACTTTGGACTGTGTCATCATTGAAGCGGAATGACCTTTCTCACTTTGTGAGGAGCGTGTGTGGGGTTTTTACATTTAGGAGTGGCATAGGTGTGGAGTTTGCAGGTCATTCAAATCGCTTGCATTTCTGTAGGCGTTAAGAAACCTGTTCTTGCGTGATGGTTTATCTGAAGGTTGCATGAGTAAAAGCTGATCTAGCAAGTTTATCAGAAGAGGGGCAAATCTCAAGTGGAATACTCAAGATCAAAGCTTAATAGTGAACTCATGGTTAGTTAGTAATGCAAGAATATCTCAAGAGCTATACAATAGGCTAACAATGTTATGGTCATGAGGTTTATGGTTTAAATAGTCAATAAGATCAGGTATCGCATTCATTTTGCTTACAAGATCTTAAAAGTCTCAAGTATTTAAAACTTTAAGAAGAATTGCTTATGCCCCGCAATATTTATTTTTATATAAATGATAATAAGGATTGGCTTAATTCTCAAATACAATATTTTTAAAATATTTTGTGGTCCAGGGATACATTTAACAAACTTCTGTTTTATGTAAAATAACTGGAAGTTTAAAAAATGTGTCTTGAATGTTCTGACTTCTCTATGCATCACTGAATATTTCTCTATAATTCATAACGATCTTACTTTATCCTAGAGGCTTTTTTGTTCTCGAAAAAGGGAAAAGACAGCGCATTACCTCATGAAATATTGCATCACTTTTCATTGGACATCGATTTAGAGATACTGGGTGTGATGCAGAAATATTACTTCAAAACATTTCAAGAAATAAAAATATCCAGACAACTTCTCTAAGATCTACACACTCTGATGATATATGTTCTACCCTTTAGTTTCATTTGCATATCTTTAGAAAACACTCTAGTCTGTTGATATATTCTCCAGTTTATATAAACTCGTATCAGTCCATATAGTCCACAGCATCCTGGTCGTAGTAGTCAATGAATCAGCTTTTAGTCCATGTGCTCTAAGCCAGCAGTTTTGTCATCTCATTTCCCATTGATACAGGAAATGGGCAAACTAACCACAAGCTCTTACACACACAAACTTTTATTCTGAGAAACTGAACCACACCAAGTCTTTCCCCTCCACACCCAAATGGGTGTGCATTCATCGGAGTGAAGAAATTTAAATCTTAATCAATTCTTTCAAAATGTATCTCAAGATGATGTATGTGTTACACATACATACAGTGTCGAGGTGTGTGTTGCTAAACAAGAGTTGTGCTTAATAAGCATATTAGTAAACAAAGATATCATGTGGAAAGCTGAAAAACATGCAAAAAGAAATTTCTAGAGGTAAGAAAGGAGTACATGGAGAGAGATTGTGCGGCTTCTCTCCCCCAACCACCTGCTCAGCAGTTCCAGATGTCAGTGACAGGTGTAGATGCCACTCGGGTCAGAACAATGAAAGCAGTTTAACAGACACGGGAGATGAGCACAAGGTCGGTTTTAGTTTAAAAGTCACTGATAAATGCCACTAATATTTTCCAATTATATTATGTATTATGGCAGTTATATCAACAGTCATTCTTTGTGTGTATATGTTGTGTTACCAGTTGTGTTGGCTGAAACTGCATGCACTCTTCTTTAATGGGAATTAATAGGAATGTATCAAAATTCTGTCTAAAAGACAAGACGGAAATGTTCATGTTCTATGGAATCTTGCATTCCTTTGTCAGGTGGCCTTTTATGCAAGTTTTATTTTTGTGGAGTTGAGTTTCTCCCAAACCGTCCAATCTGCCTGGTGTGGAATGTTTAAAATGCATTCTTATGAATCAAGTTTGGTGTGTTTGCTCTGTCAAACTTTTAAAAACTCGTTTCAAACTGCTCAAACTAATGTGTGTATACTTTCGTTGATCTGTCTGCATAAAAAAAGACTGGGGATTGGTGAGGTGCTTAGAAGGAAGGTTATGTTTACTCACTCAATATGTTCACACCTACCTGACCGTTCCCTTGCTGTCTTGTTTTCCTCAGGCCAAACGAAGATTAGATCTGGAAGAGCCGCTTTATCGCCCAGAATTCCGCACACCTAAGGGGAAAGGACACTCGGCAAAAGTGCAGAGCCCCAAAAGTGAGTACAATAACAACAGCCTAATCTTGATTTACTCTTGATGTTAGTCAATGACTCTTGAACCTCATTGACTCATTGATCATAGTTTATCATATCTAACATTTTGAAAAATGTAGGACAACAAAAAGATCTTAGTCACTTTGGCTACAATTGTCATTTTTACATTTTTAATACTATGGTTCTCAATGAGGTTCAAGAAATGTTTGGTTACAAGCATTCATCTGAATATCTTTCTCAGTGTTCAACCAAACAAAGAAATGCATCCAGGTTAGACAGTGAATCATTTGTCAGTAAACAGAATGTTCACTTTTGGATGAACTATCCCTCTAATGATAAGAACACAAACATGGCTGTTTCAAACACCTGTCCTAGCAACTCAGAAATTATTATTTTCCATCTCTTTACAGCCCCTAAGTCTCCAGGCGAGCGCACGCGTTACGACACGTCGCTCGGGCTGCTTACTAAGAAGTTTGTGGGACTACTGAGTGAATCGGCAGATGGGGTCCTGGATCTGAACTGGGCCGCAGAGGTTCTCGAAGTTCAGAAGAGACGCATCTATGATATTACAAACGTTCTGGAGGGAGTGCAGCTTATTCGGAAGAAATCAAAGAATAACATCCAGTGGCTGTAAGTGTGTTTAAAAAAACCAAGTTTGATATTGACTAATGCATAATATTGAGTTTAAATGAGCGGGTGAAAGGAACCCTGAAAAGGGGACCATAAATATGATGATGCCCTATTTTCCCATTAAATACTTATCATTCCCTTTAAAGTATCCCCTCCACAAACCAATTTTTTTTGACCGTTTATTCTTTACGTTCTAATATTTACCATTGTGTGTCTTTATTTCATTTCAAATATTCAGTCTTTGTCATGTGTGTGGTTTTTTTAGGGTCAATGGTGTGTTTGAAGGCTCAACCAGCACTTCAGAGAAGACCTGTGCTCTCAGGAAAGAACTGTATGAGCTAGACAGGCAAGAGAAACTTCTGGAAGATCTGATTCAGTCCAGCTCAACACACCTAAGAGAAATCACAGAGAACAAAGACAACCAAAGATATCCTTTTAGTTTTTGTGATTATTCTCATGCAGTACAGAGACGTGTTGGTCAAACATTCTGTTCGTGTTTCTACTAGGAATACTTTTTTTTGCATTTTGCTTCTTACAATCCAAGTAGTTTTTCAATGCATTGATGAATTGTTTTAAATATTAGATGTTTTGTCCTTAACTTTGCTTACATTAGGGTATGTGACCTACCAGGACATTCGCACTATAGCCAGCCTAAAAGAGCAAACCGTGATCGCTGTGAAAGCACCATCTGAGACCAAACTGGAAGTTCCGGAAGCATCTGAGGTCAGGATTAGTATGAGTTCATCATCAAACTTATCTTGAAATGCCGAGCCAATCCAAATAAAAAGTCTTCCAGAGGGCAGTGTAATGTTTGGTAAAAGTTTTAAACATGAATATTTACCAGAAAGTCCTTGTCTTTTCATTTTAAATCATTAGGGCTCACCCCAAATCTACCTGAAGAGCAAAAACGGCCCGATCGAGGTGTACCTATGTCCGGAGGAATGTTTAGAGGACAGCAGTCCCATCAAAAATCCCATGCCAAGAAAAGATTACCCACAAACCACCAGCACCATCACTCCCTCTCTTCTCCCACCTGCCAAGCCCCAACAACCGGAGGGTTAGAAAACAGTTAATATATATATACATATATAAGCATGTTAACTGTGAAAATATGAAGCTCACAACAGTGACTTTTCTTTCCACAGGTTTAGTGACAAAACCTCAGTCTTCATTGACAAACGTCAGTGGTAGCGAGTCTCTCCTTGACGTAGAAGGAATTCTGGATCTGCCTCCGAGCCTACTGCAGATCACAGATGACCAGCTGCCTGCTACAGGTTACACATCCGACCCCTCCGCGCCTTTCGTTAGTTTCTCCCCTCACCTCATGTACGATGACTACCTCTTGGGACTGGAAGATGGAGAAGGTGTATCTGACTTCTTTGACACGTACGATCTTGGAGATCTGCTCAAAACATAAATCAATGTCAGAAGTCCTGGTCCTTGACAGTTAGTACGAAAGTTCTTTCAAGTGTAATCCGTTTATGGTGGATACAAATTCACTTATGTTCTAAAACAACTTTTTCGATTTTAATATAAATGCACTACTGCTTAACTGGTTTTAGTCTGAGTGATGAAATGGGCCTCCAAATGTTTTTTTTTTTATTTAAAAAGTCTACAAGCACCCTCTAGAGGGGACTGGATTTTTGTACACTATGAAGCCATCTTAGTACCATTAGCCATAAAATTGTTAAGGATTTTTGCCTGTATAGTTTAGCTATAGATTTTTTGACAAAACAAAAATATGTTTCCAGTATTTTTTAATTATCAAGTGTTTACCCATGGGCAATAGTGTTGGTCTTTATAACTTAAATTATTGACCAAAAATGTACCATTTTTAATGGCATCTTATCTAGGTATGAGTTAGAATATACCATTTTATTTTTTTGTTATTCTTAAATGAGATGTGCAGAACTCAGGTTGTTTGTGTAGCTTTTTACAAGGCATTAATAATTGTGTTACAGTCATGTATTGCCAGTAGAGGGCTGCGTGACCATTACAAGTTGCTCTAATCAAAGAGTTCAGTTGAGTCATGAAGCATCTATAATAACCAATACATTTGCTTCATAAGCATATCAAACACATTTAGAACTAGACCTCACCTAGATGTCATTTGTTCTGGGTAAAATCAACGCTCATGTTTTATGATATGGTGCTTTTTCACAGTCTAACTCCATTTTATTTAAACCACAGTGAGCTATGTAGTGCCATAAAATCCCTGTAAATGTTTTCATTGATATTATCTGTTCACCAGCAGCCTCAGGGTATGTTCAGATATGGCAGCTAAATTTTACATTTCCATATGTATTTCTTCTGAGATGTTAATGGTGCTCTCAGGGTTCACTACTTCAATTCTTGTGGCAGTTTAGAAGTGTTTAATGGGATCTGACAAAAACCTTTAATACTGTTGAACACTCAACTGCTGGGAATACAAAGTGAACTTTGTTTCTAGTGTTTTCTTTTGGAGTTGGGATTCTTGTCCCACCTGTATGGTAGGTTAGTAGGTTTTATGGCGACCTAGACAAAGCAGAATTTAACTGTTTACATCTGGTGTGTAAAAAGACGTTAAACTTTTATGCAGAAGACGCTTGCTTTGTGAGGCAGTGTGGCTTGAACTAAGTTTGTTTAAAACTGCATTCCCTTAACCAACAGAACAGCATTCTGGAACTTTTGTCTGCAATAGCAAACTTTTTTTTTAGAATTCTCTTAACATGAATTCCGCATTTGTCAAAGGTGTCTTTAGGTTTGCATAAGTTATGATTTGATTTGATGTTTTCGCTCACTTATAAATGCCTTCTGAGGAGTGCACAAAATGTTCACCCCGAATGAATTTCATGCAACTGTCCCATATGGGGACATATGTCCTGTCCTAACAAACTTGAAAAAAACGTGTGTATGTTTATGCATGAGTGTGCCGAGGCATGTTTAGAGAACAGTTTTGTGAATTTTATCTTAGTGTTTAGTAATTGTCTGGGATTGTTTCAGTTTCTGAATAAGCATTATGTTATTAAAATTGTACAGAATGGTTTTGTATTTATAGGTTTTGTATTTGAAGGAATTTGGGAACTGTCTCAGGATTTATCAACTTCGAAAGACCGTCTGTTTAACAGGCAGCACTTAACATTTGATATTGTGGTGTTTAAATAAATAAAGCCCTGTTGTTAAGCTCCATGTCTTTTGTGTGCTCTTAATGTATTTTGCTTATTTTACGGTTTTGGTTTTTCTATTATTTAAACAAGCTTTTACACAGTAATGTACAGTAGCATTTGTGCTCCTTTATCAGATAATAAACAGACTAATAAACCAGTCACTGTTTGTCTGGTTAACAAAAGTTAAGTCATTCAAGATTGACCTCCTTACCAAAAAAAATTTAAAAAAGTCTGCTGCTTGAGACATAATCTTTCATGTTCAGCACTGACAGTGAAATCTGTTATATTCAGGCAAGTTCAGACCTGCTCTCTCTTTTTTACACTCACTTTAGACTACGCAGCTTTATATTAACTTGTGCTTTCTAACCCTTAGGGATGCTTCTAAGGCCTGAGAACAATGGCATTAATTTAGCATTTTACACTTACATTACACTTATTGTATTTACTCACTGTGTTGTCTATTTAAACCTTTCCGCAGGACAAGATATTTTAAAGGAAAGTTGGTTCCCAAACAGCAATGGCACTCATTCACTTTCATCTTATGGACACAGAACCAATGCAAGTGAATGGATGCCAGTCACCAACATTCTTTAAAATATCTTTCGTGTTTTGCGGAAGAGAGAAAGTCATACAGGTTTAAATTCATTTTAATCACTTTAAAAACATTTTCTGACTGACCAGTTTTCTTTGATAAATGGCACTCTCAGACATTGTAGAATTGTGGTTGGGAGTATAAAGAAGAACATTTTGTATCTTGTTATTCAATTGAAATGCTTTTCAAAACATTTTCTATAAAGCATTGGCTTAAGGCTGTAATTAAAAAAAACATTCTTACATTCACTTTTATGCAAATTGAAAACAAATTGGTTTTCACACACATTTCATGCATGAGAATTGCCAGTGGAAAACACATTTTAAATCCGTAAAGGCTTCATTTTAATCTCACAGTCTATAAACATTGTGGTGAAATAGACTTGAAAGGAGAATTTATGTCTAATTTTGTAAATATGATTATGTTGGTGAGTCTTTGTAAGTTGTGATCATAGTATTCTGAGGCAACACATCCCCAATTCTTTGCTTATGCATTTGGCAGGACCATTATCTTCAATTGACCTTTCACCTCATTCCTTTCATCCTTTCCTTGGTCTCTTTCTTTTTCAGTGTTTTACGGTAAATGTTTGTCCCTGGACTGACATGACTGTATAAATTATAGTTTTTCTCCTGTTCTTGAGTCAACACATCTTGGCAGCGTGGGTAGGAGGAGCTGGCTGCTGGGAATCAGTTTGGTCGGTGCTGTAACCTTTCCTGGCACACGCCTCAGTTTTCTTAAAGCAGTCACAAACTCCACCCCATTTTAAACCTCATTGGGTGTTTTGTCATACAAAACCCACCTCGAGAGGTTATTGGCTTATTTTAAAAAAAAAGAGAAGGTTACAGATCCCAGGACTGTGGTACCAACAACTGGTGTGGACATGGGTCAAAGATACAATGAGAAAAAATGAAACCAAGTATCAAATGCTTGTTAGAAGAAGTTTTCAGAATGCCCTTTTCAAACACTTTTCTGGACTAACCCCATCATTCCTCCTCCCCCATAATGGTGACGTTCACCAAGTTTAACTCATTTTAGATCAAACCCTTTCACACACACACATGCACACACGCTCTCGCACACACAAGCAGCCACACAAAGAGGGGCCACAGCCAGGGGGAGAAAGAAAGTATTGTCTGGCCACAAAACCCCCATTACATCAACAATAACTCAAGAAGCCAGAAGAGCATAAGAGAACTCTGTTTGGATGTGGGAATGCATTGTGTGTGGTGTAGATGTGGTGTATTTATGGTGTATTAAGCAGAAATTAATGTTATAGTTTATAAAAAAAAAACAATTGTGCCATTATTTACTATGACTTTTTCCAAGAAAACACAAAATATATTTTCAAAATTGTTGGTAACTGGCCTCCATTCACTTGCAGTGGTTTTGTGTTCATACATTACAAGTAAATTGGGGCCCATGCTGTTTTTAGCTTTCGTCTTTCTTCAAAATATCTTCTTTTGCCTTCTCTGTAAGAAAGAAAAAAAAGTCATACAAGTTTGAAATGATAAGAGTGTGAATAAATGATGAAAGAATTTTCATTTTGGTGTGAACTTTTACTATAAAGTCGCCAAACCCCTAACTTGTATTTGTGCTAAGGTAAAGTGTGTTACTTTCTTTTTGGGTCAAAAAATAGAGACGAACAGCAGAAATATAACAAAAAAATTGCAGAAACATTTCTTATATCTGCAATATCTGTCTATCTACAATAAAAAAGTAAACATTCATTCATGACAAAGAGTCAGTAGTATATAAATATTGAATTAGATTTTCATACTTTTACTTACAACTTTGTAGCACAAACCTGAAAGATTTATGAAAGGTCATCAGAGTAGAATATGAAACTCCGATGTATAGTGGGATAAACCCGGCACCTGTCCAGAACATGACATCATTTGTAATAGTAAACTAGATTGTTAAAAGGTGAGAGGAGCATATATTCAAAGATATAGGGACGAACAGGTAACAGGTATGCAGTTATACATAACAATGTTTTTCTGATTAAAATAGATGTGTGCTCATTGGTGGTCTGGTGGTTTGGCAGTTGGCCTCGTAAGCAGAATGTTGCGGGTTCAAATCCCAATGTCATCGGACCATGACTGAAGTGCCCTTGAGCAAGACATCTCACCCTGCTTGATCTGTAGTGATGATTGACTACTGCATAATACTTGTAGGTCGCCTTTGGATAAAAGCATCTGCCAAATGAACAAATGTAAACGTATGTGCAATGCAACATATTCATACCCCTTAAAATAATTAAACATATTTAATGTGGATCATATGAAGCAGCGAGCACTTCATTACTCTCGTTTTGTTTTCCGGCCTTTGCTTACGTGACAAAGCACTATTCAATTTTCCATTCAAACTTTTCTTTTCACATCCAAAGGCTCAATTGATTGGAGAAAGGCACCAACTGTGTTAGATTTCCGGGGCGGGTTTTATTTCAACTGTAGTTTGAATAAGATGCATACTCATTCACAGTGTACAGTCCTAAAGAAACAGCTTACGGCTGCTGACACCTGAATAAAGAGGCAATGTGCCCAAAACAGTTCCATTGGTACTATCAGGTTCCTTTGCTCCATTTGACCGGCACTCTATGGAGCTCTTTTTATAACAAATCAAAGAGATTCCAACTGGAATAGAAAACAAATATTCCACACAAACAAATTCAGGAATCATTGTGAATGTTGTGTGTTGTATAAATACAGAAACAAGTGTCTGCCACATTATATCAACAAGCTATGAAAGTATATAGAATACACAAAGTATACAAATCACAATAATTGAAGGTCACATGTATGAGATACAAACAATGAAATGATGAGAAATAGTAAACCTATCTTTATATTATAGTATTTAAAATCTGTTAATGATGTCCATAATACCTTTCTATTCTGTATCATTATTATACATATTGCACATATTCTGTACATACTGCTTACAGCACTTCCGGTTAGATGCCTTATACCTTACATGTGCAAAAAAGTTGGATCTATTCTAAAAAGTCAAGAATGTAAGAAAAAAGGTTTATTTGTTGTAATGTCCATTGTGGATGTAGTTCAACAACATAAAGAAAAAACCAAACACATGATATTGTTCAATTAAACACTTTTTCTATTAAGAATTGGACATACTGATATTTTATTCCACACTAGCCAAATAAACACATGGTTTTATTCCACAAATATTCCAAAGAGTTTTGGTTTATTCTGTATTCACTTCTCCAATAAAAACAAACATTCTCACGTGATGATGGAATGACTCCCCCCCTCCCTCCTCCCATGCGAGGGAAAGAGAAGTAGGTGACGCACACACAAAGTTTTGGGAACACATGGCAGAACACCGACAGGACTTACACGGATTTTGTTCGTGGCAGATATGAAACAAGGGGTCACCCGTGGATTTAAACAACTTTATTTGGGAGATGCGCTTTGCGTGATCTCGATTCGTTCGTGCCGAGTTTAAGGTTCTTTTAGGGTTTGCGTGGGGATTGAGAAACATGCCGGAGAAAATAAGCATTTTGGATTTCGTTTCCCTGGCGAAAGAGGACCTGTCGTCCCCCGGGAGTTCTGGATTTCAGTCTAAAATGAGCGACTGTCGCGGCACCGTGGCCGCGCTTGAAGAGGTAAGTGCGCGGGCGCGCGCGCGCGGTGTTTACCTGTGCAGAGGTGAACTTCATGTTGTGTGTTTAGACACAACTGTCAATGACACAAACACACACTTGTGAAGGTTTGACTTGTTTGTGAGTTTTAAACTGAGATTTAATTTAATTTGTTTTACAATATTTGTTTGTTTCATCATCATATATTTTGTTCCTCTGTTAAGAATTGATACACACAAAAGTTTAAGAAAAGTTTTACAAAAGTTTGTTTGTTTGTTGCACTTGTTTGACAACTGGACTGCAAAGCCTAGAAGTCACAACACAGAAGAAATAACAAACTCTCTTTCCAAACTCTCCAGAGGAGTGTGCAGAAGATGTTGGCAACACTCATAGAGTCTTCAACTTTGGAAGAACTTCCAATTCACAAACAAAAGTTTGAATAAAGTTACAGTTCATGTAATGAGATCTTATACATCTTGGTTTTGGCTGCCAGCTCATCTGTGGGCATTAGTGTGAATATGAGAATAGAGGAACTCTGCCAGCGATGATCAAGTTGGGCATGATTTTTGGTGCCCATAGTTTCATGGGACATGCTTTCAGGAATGAACGACTTCAGGAAGACCGTTTTGACCGTGATGTGATGAAGGGTCCTGCTTTATCCCAAGCAACAGTTTGTAGAAGATCTGTAATGGTTAATGATTTCAAATAGACAAGGAAGAGAAGATTAAAGGGAATGACAGGGAAACATGCAGTTGTTGTGTTGTGGTGAGGGAGATCTTTCCTTGAATGGCTGAGAAGATGGGTTTTTATGAAAGCAGTCATCTCAGTTCCTGATGTGCGGATATGTTTTCTGGTACTGGATTACGTGTGGTAATGTATCCAGCCGTAAGTGTTTGAGTTGGTCTTTGAAAGTTTCAAGTGGAAGTGTGTTTGAGGCCTAAGGCCAACATATGTGGGGTAACAGGTCAGGGTTTGAAGGCTTGTTTGGGTTTGAGTTTGTTTTTTGTTTAATTTTGATAAATCGGTGACTCATGACTTGCAGCTTGCTAGATTATCTAAAAGTGAAGCTCAAAATGGATAAACTCAGGGACAACACATGATTTATGCTCACAGCAAAGTAACATTGCTTTTAGTTTTTTAACACATTGTACATGCTACAAAATCTTTTTACCTTTAGAGATGAAGGGCATGTACAGAGCAACACAATAATTTCATGAGTCTGGAAATTGTATGTGACTAATACGCCGTACTTTTGTAGTAGACAAAAGACAAGCAAGAGTAAATATTTCAGTTACAAATCATAAACATACTCTAGATTTTGAGACCAGTGCTAAACCTTACTTTAAAGTCTCAAAAATTGTCTTACAAATCTTTAGTCCCATTTAAACTATTTGTTTATTTCAATTTGTCTTGCAAATTTGCCACGACTGATTTTGATATTACTAATGTTCCAAAGCAATAAAGGGGACAACATATGAACAAGGACACTTTTAAGTATATACTATCTATTTCTTATCTTTCTGTTGGCTGAGAATAAGCGAGTGTGTACATGCGATGTGCCCTTTGATGTAGTGTTTGTCCTTCATGTGTTTGTGTTTCACCAGTGTTGTTGAAAGAACACTGGCAAGAGATTTGGAAATCAAACCCAAGGTAAACTATTGGTTCAGCTTTGTGCTCACAGCAGGAGAAACTGGAAAAACTGAACCGATTTAGTAGGAAACTGGGAATCTTACACAAGGAAGTAAATAGACTCATAACAGGGCGTTATGTCGGGCAACCTGCATGTTTACCTGCAAACACACTTTTTATGCTCGCTCACTTTTACACACATAAGGGGCTTATTTGTTTTTTGCATAAAAAGTATTTAGGGAGTAGTTTAACCAAAAATAAAAATCTACTTTATTTATTAACTCACCGTTGATTTAACTCACCATAAGTTGTTTGTTCTGATAAACAGATAAAAAGGCATTTGGAAAAAAACGGTTTATGGTGTATATATATATATATATATATATATATATATATATATATATATATATATAGTAATATATTTTTCCTACTATGGTTGTCAGTTGGGTCTACAAATACCTTTCTCTTTGTTAATCCAATCACAGAACTTTTACAGATTTTAAACAACTAGACACTGAGTATTTCATGACAGAATATTTAAATTTGAGGTCACTTAAAGTAGTTTGGTATGTTTTAGTGGATTATCTTGGTATCTTAGGACATATTTTAGATTTTTTTTAATATAAAGGTATTGTATAAGAACATGTTTATAAAATCCATGAATTAATGATGCATTTAATTCTAAGTTTGCTCAAAAAATGATCAAAAACAATGGATCATTCAATTGATTTATCATAAAACACAAGTCTGGTTCAATGTGCCGTAAAAACTCTTGTGAAGTTACAGAGCCAAAATAATATTTTATTAGCCAACCTCCCATAACCACAATAGCTTGTAAAGTCAAACAGAAATGATTCCCACAGAGGTGTGTCATTTTTCACCATCCCTTATTTTTACTGTAAACAACATTTTTTATGAATCATAAAGACGTATTTTGAAAGACTGTTTTGAATCATATATCCTTATAACCTCTCCTCACTTTACAGCCTAACAAGTAATAAAACAACCTTTACAACAGTTGTTGTCTGGCTAAACGTTTATATTTGTTTATGATTGTGTGTATGTGTGTGTCATTGATCAGTCTATATTAATTTAAGTAAACAGTAATGTGTCAGCAGTGGCTGATGCAGGTTAAATATTGAAATTAATCTTTTAATTAATCTTTTTTCTAAACATTCTTTTTCTTTTCACTAGTCTCTGGAAAATGACCAGATATCCCTTCAGAGAATGAAGAAAATTGTGAAGACCATCCACAACTCTGGGCTCAGTATGTACTGTTTATTTTCTGTAGTGGTTTAATGACAAAGAACATTGGCATTCCTGTGTTTGCCAATGTCAATATGAAACACGTTTTTGAATGATGCTCAAGTTTAGTTTAGTTTAGTTAAGTGAAGTGAAAGTGACCTATTTGTCATATGTGGTGACCCATACCCAAAATGGGACCTCTGCATTTAACCCATCCAGTGAGTAGGAATACAGTGGCCAGCTACCGCCCAAGGAGCGAACGGGGGTAAGTTGGCTTGCTCAAAGGCGTCAGCCGTTACCGAACCGGTTGACTTGTGATCACAAGATCGATGCACTCACTAATAGGCCACGACTGCCCCAATTGTTTTTTCCAAGATTTTTTCTATCATCTAAGGTCCTGTATTTAACAAGTACAGGAATCAGTTTGAGTCTTATTTTGTCCAGCTGCCTGCACGATGCCTTTGGCCAAGGTTTAGACCTCTGTAAGCATTTTGACTTGTCTTACTTGGATCCAAACTTGCTTTTGATTGAATTTTTTTTATTACAAATGTTTTATTTGCAAAACTTTTGCTGTATCTGTTTGAATTGGCTGAATTTTTATTTTAATGGCTTTTAAATGTAACTATTGTGCAGTCATGACTGGAATGATGAAGGTTTCTGGGAAGCATGTTTCAGATCTGCCTGTTTCTCGTTTCTGAGGGCTCATGCCCCATTTCTCAATAGTGTGAGTCACAATTTTGGTTCAACGCAAGGAGACCCCACATGCTTTATCGTAATCTCTCACTCGCTCTCTCTCTCTGTCACTCTCCCTCTCTCTGTCACTTTTTCTCTCTTGCTTTCTCTGTCCTAACCCAAATCAGATGTTTAATGTTGGTAACATTGCTAGTGAGGGGCCTCAGTTTCCTGCTCCCGTCTGAATGAAATCTGGTGAAGTCCATTCTCTTGTTTTGAGTCTTAATCTGAACCTGATAAAATCTCTAGCTTTCTTATTCACAATTTCACTCCATCCTTACATTTTTTCTTTGGGGTTGACATTAACTTTTAAAAAGCCCACCAGCCACTGTGGCTAGTGCTCCTTCAAAGTTACTAGCCACTCAACATTTTATATGATTAAACTGGACTTTGGCAAACTTTGACTCTTTTAGAGCTTGATTTCTAACCATAGGGTTGCAGGTTCAAGTCTCAGGCTGGCAATATCATGACTTAGGTAGTACCCTTGAGCAAGGCACCGGACCCCTTACTGCTCCCCGGGCGCCGTAGAATTAATGACTGCCCACTGCTATGGGTGTGTGTTCACTGCTGTGTGGGATTGCACTTTGGATGGGTTAATTGCAGATCACAAATTCTTAATATGGGTCAAGATACTTGACTGTATATCAAGTCACTACACATCACTTACCTTAAATCACTTTAGATTAAGTTCATTATGAAGATTTGTGTAATGTGTGAAATCTATACCTGTCAACATTTGGCTTCCAAAATCTATTAGAGCTGCACTCGCGTTGACCCTAGTGTCAAGTTGTAAGTTTTTAATTTATTTTACATTTATTTTATTTAGTTTTAAGAAAACTAGAGTTAAAAACATCTAAGTATACCCACTTTTGGCGGGTGTTAATGTCAAGCCCTGTACACCATACTCTCAAATATGTTTGCGGTATTTTGTAGCTCCTATCAGTGATTCACAACATTTTCATCCATTAACTCGATTGGTATTAGGGATATGCCTTTCCTTAAAACATCATTCACCACCCTTGTTAAAAAACTAGAATCGATACTGAGCAGATTCAATCTTGACTGATTTCAGTCTTCAGTTCTTTGACATTAAGCTTTGATTTAACAAGAGAAACATGTTTTAATAGTCCTACTTTCTTCAGCTTTTTTCTGTTTTTAACATGCATTGAAACAGGAGAGTGTAAAAGCACGTGCAGTTTATTTGCATGCTAAAGTTGGTTTTACTCTGACCTGCATGTGTGTAATATAAAATAATGTCTGACCAATAGAGATCTTTAAACTATAACCTCATAAAAGCTTTACAGCTGTGTTCTTTTCAGCACTTCTGCAAAGAAGAGTAGAGGAAGTTATACTGTTTTCAATGAATTATTATTTCTATTTTCATTAATTTAATATTTTTTAAAGTCCATAACCTTTACACTGGCTTTTTATCTGCCCCTCCACTGTTTTTAAGATGTACCTAAATTTAATGCCGTTTGAGTTCCTCTCCATCGCATGAAACAATCTGCAGGTTATTTTAAGAGCCGCATATTTAGTCTGTCTCTTTTAGCATATCTCTGTAACCTAGCTGTCACGGTTTAAACCAGAACTGTCAGGATATACTAAATACTTTTAAACACACAAACACAGATGTTACAGGTGCAGGTCAAGTGGCTGGATTGTGTAAACTCCAGGAACAGGATCTAAATCAAGAACCAATTGGTGATCAGCTACCATCTCTGGAACAGATCAAAGTTTCAGACTTGACATTAAATAAATTAACAATACAAATTAAACATATGTTTATAAAACAGTGGTTACAGATGGTTGTGGTAAATGTTTCCAGATTCAAGTAGTTGTCCTCATGAAAATGGGCAGTATTGTTTAAACTGATAATTTACCCAAAAATGGAAATTGTCATCATTTACTTATTCTCTTGTCATGTGCAACCTATTTTACTTTCTTCTTTACTTTCTATTTTACTTTCAAACAGATATGACTGTTTGAAGTTTAGATGTTTTGATGTGTAAATGCACCACAAGCAAAAATGTATATTATAGGTATACCCAGATTGATCTGCCGGAGATCGGTACCAGTTGGTCATAACATTTTATGACTGGATCTGTACTCACCAAACTTGGATGATCTTAAACAAATCTCATCATAAATGCAAATTAAAATGCTCACTGTATGATTAATACTTTTTATAATCACTTTAACAAAGTAACAAAAGGCCAAATATATACTATTACTTTAACTGAAAAAAGTTAACAGTGACCAGAGAACTTACATACTAGTTATGTGAACTTGAAACATCAGAATTGTAGTCGATCCATCACCGTGACAAAAAGTTGATAGTAATATATGTGGCAAAGATCCTAAACAGAGCATCCCTAGTATATGATCCCACAGCCACGTAATATAAACAAGACATCTTTCTGGATCAGGAGGTATTCTGAGAAATATCCTTGATCCAAAGCATTGGAGTGTGCATGGCTGGTTTTGGATATAAATGTACCTGTTCATTTTCATATGCTGGACCTCTTTGATCTGTGTGGTGTCTTGGCCTGTGGTGTTTCTAGACATTTTGACAGGAGCTTACTGTGCTTCAGCCAGTATTATTTTCCATGTATTTCAAAATGAAATTCTTTATTCACACAATTTCAAAAGATCAAAAGACAGTTATTTGTTTTGGCTTAGTCTTTTAATGAGATGTAATTACTTGTTTTTCAGTTGATATTACCTAGTTCTCTTGTTATTTAGTTATCTCTTGTTATCTCTAATTTATTTTCATGGCCAGTTCCAAATGAATAAAATGGATACTGAACAATTAACATTTGCGAAATTGAACCATTTATGTTCTGCCAACTGTGCTCCACTTTTTTCCCCCATATGTACTTTTTTACAAACATTTTATAGACTGTTTACCATATGTCTTTACCTTCTTATTGTATGACCTTAACTTTCTCAGATCATGTTGAGAGTAAAGATCAGTACATTGAGGTTCTGGAGAATCTGGGGAACAGTCACTTGACCCAGGACAATAACGAAATCTCCACTGGCTTCCTAAACCTGGCTGTCTTCACACGAGAGATTACTGCCCTCTTCAAAAACCTGGTGAGCAAGACACAATCCTGAACCTAATCTAGAAGCAGTTGAGGAAATGCAGAGAACCATAATTTTACATTCTAGATACAGCTTGTACTGTCAACGGGTCATTGTGTTTAATGAAACTCCTTCTAGGTTCGGTTGAAAGTTAAGATGAGATCTTTATGGCTTGGCCGACATGAAGTTTTTTCCTCCCGGCTTTCTGCAGATCTTTAGTATTATTCTGAAAGTACCTTTGGGGTGTGTGTCCGTGTTGTCAGGCTGCTCACTATGTTTATGCATAGAAACTGCAGATTTCCAGCTGCACACACGAGACTGGGAGGAGGTTAGCTCTACACGTGTGTCATCATGGGTTCAACAGCTGCAGGCGAGGGCCTCTTGAACCATTTCGCCCAGAACCCTCCCACTGATAGTTTCTATGGTGATTGGTAATTTATTCCAGACCTGAGTGCATATGTGGACACCGTCTGACCACCAAGCTGTCAATCATACAATCACCGGGGAAAAAAACTCAGCTTAAAAAATAGGGTCGAAACCCTGCTAGGAAAATAAACTCAGTTTGATTTAGCATCCTTGTGTGGGGGCCATGACTTTCTCTCAGAGCCTGGCCCATTCATCATATCCATAAAGATTTATATTTAATGCCCATTTTTCTTGCTTGATTTTCACTGACATATGACTGATGTATGTACCTAAATGTTTCATGTTTTGGCAGTGATGTAGCTTTGCTTCAGTTTAATGTGAATAAATGTTAACATGGGTTCAAATATTTTTGTATTTGCAGTGGTCAGTCAACGCATGTTTTTTCTTTTATTTAAGATGAACCAAAATTGCTGAGTTACCACATTTTTTATGACATGTATTTAACACAATGATTTAGATGGTTTTTAATTACCTAAACTAGATTTTGGAATAACATAAATGGATATAATTAATTTTGGTTGTGCAAAATCTTGTCTCAGAAAATGCATTCATTTATTAATGAATGTCATATGTCCACTCTACAGTCTTTTCCAAAGACAAAAATTTATGTGAGCACTTTAATGTGCTGGAAAAGACAGAAATCCCAGAGTTTAAATTTTGTGCAGTTTTAAATGCAGATTTATGGTTTGCAACGGTTCCCTTCGCCAGAAAACGCCACTTATATAAGCTTAGACATAAAAAAGGCGAACACTCACTTTGTAGGTGAGCCAGAGTTTTTTGAGTGTGTGTCTCTAAATTTATGCTGTGTCTCTTTTTCCCCTTGCCTTGGTCCTGTAGGTGCAGAATCTAAACAACATCATCTCTTTCCCTCTTGAGAACGTGTTAAAGGCAGAGCTGAGAGACAGCAGGCTGGTGAGTTTGACGGCAACATGAGTCATGTCTCGTACCTTGTCAAAACATCACAACCACTGCAATCCAAAATGGCATTTTAAAAATTCATAATAATGGCCAGGAAGTCTAAATACAATGTTATTTTGTTCAGTGACTTACTTACATTCAGCTCTCTTTTAACATAGCATGTTGTTTTTGAGTTTTTTGTCTTTTCTCATATGTCCGACACACAATAACTGCACCACACCTTGGTCTGTAAATGCAACCTGTATGATGAGTAGAGAGACTGAAACATGACACACACCCTAACAGCGTTACCTGCACCAGCCTCATTTCTCACAGTGGGGTGGTGTGGCCTACATTGCAATAATTTTTTAGGGTGGTGTAAGGTGCTCACATTTTTGTCTGTGCGACAGTGAAACTGTGGTGTTGAAATTCTTGCTGTCTCATTCTCTCTTTCTCTGTCTCAGGAGCTGAAAAAGCAGATGGAGAAAAGCTGGAAGGATTATGATGCTAAAATGTGAGTTTATAAATCTCTGCTTTGGGACTTGACTCTTAACCTTACACCGGGATTGCAGATGTTAGTGTCTAAAAGACAACACAAGCACTATTTGGGAAATTGACAAAAGATGAATTTTTAATTGAAAAATAATGCAAGTGGGGTTAATGTTATGCTGCGGATGCATCGTTACACCACTAATACCTGTGCAGAATTGCATCTCTGCAGGCCAGACACCTGGATTAACTTCTCAAAAGGCTATAATGCACTCGACTAAATTGCACGTCTGGATGGAAGACCATAATAGCCCCAATGTTTGTGAAATAAGACACTTTCCAAAAAATAGAAAAATTATGCTTTATTTCATATATGGGCTAGAGCTGTTTTTTCACTTCCATGAACCGGATTGCATGTTCTTGCAGAATAAGACACAAGTTTTGTCATTTAATTTCTTGACATTCCAAAACTTTTTGTCTTCCACAAAACACAAATAAAGATATTTTGCAGAAGTTTGCTTACCTTGCAGCAGCAGCACACATTCAGTTCTATTGTATGGACACAAAACCAGTGCAAGTGAATGGGTGTCAGTTACATACATTCTTCAAAATACCATCATTTGTGTTTTGCGGAAGAATCAAAGTCTCATGGATTTTAAATGAGTAAATGATGACAAATATGCTCCTTTTTGGCTGAACCTTCACCTTAAATTACATGTATAAAAGACTCAAACGTTTAGGGAATGTGTTTTATAAAACCTTATCCTGTTCTCATTGCACTTTGTTTATGATTCAGTGGGAAGCTCGAGAAAGAGAGGAGAGAGAAACAAAAACAGTATGGGCTTATCCGGCTGGAAGGTTCAGACACAGTAGAGGACATGGAAAGAGAGAAGAGAAACTTCCAGCTGCAGATGTGTGAGGTAAAGCCACAGTGTGCGCGCAATTTATCTCAGCAGGAATGCTGGTTAACACACTATAAAATTTGCAAAATGAACTCAGACCAGTTTGTGTCTCTCATAGAAAGTGAGTTGGTAAAGCCACATTTGTGTGCATCTTAGAAGGTCATTTCTGGGTTAGTTCATATTGTTAACCTCTCTGCTGTGTCAAACACTCTTTATAAATTTAGTAAGTGTGCAGTGGTATCTTAAGATGGTCCAGTCTAGTTGAAGAGGACATTGTCTTTGTGTGTGTTTTTATGGTAGTTGATGACCTCACACTGCACATCTTAGTATGTGTTGGTCAGTTACCAGGGGAGGGGAAATTCGGGATGCTTGATCCCAGCTGTGGTAACAGAAATAATAAGAAAAGAGGTGGAGAAATAATGAAAGAGAGAGAAAGGGGGGATTTCTGTGTCTTGTACTGCTCCCTTTTCCTGCCGCAGAGCTCCAGATGTCTCCACTTTGATCTTTTTTTATAATGGAGACCTTTCCGAAAGTTGACTGACCATGTGACTGTCATTACCTTCGGAAAGTTCCAGTATCCCTTAAAATATGGATATATGGAAACTGTGTTTGTGCTGATTGTTTAGATGTAGAACACCAAAGTTGTTGGAGGTCAATTGTTTCCTTACGTTTTTTAACCTCTTTGAATGTATCTCCAGAAAGTCATTTTCCAGTTTAATCTTAGTGAAACAATTGCTGTTTCTATTTATGGTTATCACAGTGACTATTAATGCTAAGGCAAAACAGATGAATTGACTTTTGCTGATGAAAGACAGTTTTCTCTCTTTGTTTTGACAGTATTTACTGAAGATTCAGGAGCTTAAAGTTCGTCAAGGTCCGGATCTGCTGCAGAGCTTAATCAAGTACTTCCAAGCTCAACTTAGGTGTGTATGAGACATCAGATTTGGCTTTCAAGGGAACTCTGTTTCATTACTTTTTACTCATGGTACGAGTCCTTGCTTGTCTCTATACTATAGGTTTTAATGGCTGATCTATTTATAGAAGTTTTTCTGGATCTGTTTCTTTGTGAGATTCATGAACTCTTGATATTTCTTCACAGTTTTTTCCAGGATGGACTAAAAGCTGCGGAGAATCTTGGTCCATTCGTAGAGAAGTTAGCAACATCAGTACAAACGGTAATAAACCTGTATGTATGTATGTGGAGAGTCTTTCATCTTGAATTTCAACATACATAGGTTTATGGATCTATAAATATTTAAAACATTAACATATAAAAATGTGTGAGGATACAGAATACTAAAAGCTTGTACTGATAATAGACAGCTATGTGGGTTTGGACTCCTGAACCTGGGTCCCGGTGAGCCAACAGCCCATGTCTTATATGTTTTGGAGTTCTTACACATTGGCTATAGCTTTATTGAATGAAATTAGTTTTTATTCAAAGAGTCATGATTTAAATTTCAAAAGACATGCTGTTATTTACGTTTATTCTGGTATAACATGTCATATAAGAATAACTGATTATTTTCAGTAATAAAGTTTATATATATTTCTGAGTGTGACATTTTGAGGTTGGTTAGGCAACTAGGGTTATATTAGAATGACTGATGCTTTGTAATGTCACATTATCCTCGACAGTTAAGTGATTTCAATCCAGCTTTTAGCACAGAATGTCAAGGAAAGAAACTTTGATTAGAGAAAGTTGTGGAAATTTGTAATGTTGGCCAGAGCCTAATCTAAGTCATAATATCAACTGGCTTTCAGCAAGAAATGATCCAGAGCTTTTTGGTTTGGAACTGGGCTTTGTTACAAACGGGAGGGATATGTTTCATTCTCTGTCATCCTAATAACTGAGGTTTATATAACACCGAACATGTTTTGAGATTCACAGAATAGAACAGTCACTTTTTCGTGTGATTGGTTTTGTAGGTTCGCCATGAACAAGATGAAGAAGTTAAGCAGTTGTCTCAACTGCGCGATTGTCTTCGGACACAACTTAACGTGGATGGCAAAGAGGTCAGTTTAAAATAAAAGAGTTTTCAGATTGCAACACAAAGTATTTACTGCAAGACTGTAATCACATATACAGGAACCATTATTACTTATTGAAACTCCAACTTTACATAATTATGTTAAGTCCTCAGATTAAAGACTGAAAAATGGCTCATCTAAAAACTTGATATTCCAGTAAGATCAGTGACGATCCTCATGATGAATAATGTTGTTTTGTAACGTCATAGGATTGTCTAAACAGGAAAAACTCTGGCCATGGCTACAGCATCCACCAGCCTCAAGGCAATAAGAAATATGGCACAGAGAAATCTGGCTTTCTTCTTAAGAAGAGTGATGGGTGAGTAAGGAACCTTTCCAACATTGCTGACTACCCACCAAAGTGGAGCATTCCCAGTAATCCAAGCCCCTAACCACTGTGTGTGTGTGTGTGTGTGTGCGTGCGTGCGTGCGTGCGTGCGTGCGTGCGTGCGTGCGTGTGTGTGTGTGCGTGCATGTGTTTTTTATTGAAAACGCCCTCAATGCATTACTGTAGTGTGTGCTATGATATACAATTTAAACCCGAGAGCACAATATATAGCATATAAATTATATGATCTAGAGAGGATCATGAAATTGCAGTTAGATAGTAGGATCACGTAGAATAATATTTAAGCGTGTGTAATTCTGTTTAAGAGAAGATGACTTTTGTGTGTTTGTGTCTCACACAGATGTTCTCTATTAAGTGTGCTCGAGATTCAGGTTGCAGTGTGGTCTTTCTCACACACTCTTAAAGTGCCCCAAGAATACTGATAAACATATTAAAAATGGTATTCTTTGAAGATTTATATAATTGCGGTTATTAGAAGATTTGATAGTGTTTATGTTTAGTTAAGGACTCAAAGAACTCACTATTAGTTTTATAATTTGCATTGTTACTCTGCGCATTCCTCATGTTGGAAAGACACTAGCATTTTGTTCCTGACTCACTTAAGCCCACCTTCAGGGGTACTCTGATTGGTTAAACAGTATATACTACTATTTGTGGTCAACTTGGCCTTCAGTTACTACATCACTTCCATAACTGGTCTCTGAAGTATCGGGATACCTAAAATTCTGGCGTTTTCTCTACTTCAAGATATCTGATTCTGTTTAAGATTATAACTCACTTTATAGTGAACTCTGGAATTTATAATTTCAAAGATCGTTTACATGTACTAAGACAATGTAAAATAAAGTTTAGAATCCGTTGGGCACTTTAAAACCTCTTTGCTTAAAACAAAAGCATGAGCTCATATCCAGGGTTTCTTTTGTCTTTGATCACTTTTAAATGTAGGGATCTTTGAATTATGTGTTCTTTTTATGTTTTAGGATCAGAAAGGTTTGGCAGAAGAGGAAGTGCGGGGTTAAATATGGATGCCTCACCATTTCTCATAGCACGGTAAGACACCAAAAAATCTTAAGTTATACAGGCTTTTTTCTATTCCTCTTATTTGGATGGATGAGCAACCTTTTTGACATAATGTTAAGCCTTTTGTGACTTGTTGTTTAATAATTGTCATTCGCCACATTGTATCTTGATTTGAGCCACATGTTTCACATGTAGTCACACGACCGTGACCCATCTTTCTCTCACTGGCTCTGTTTCAGATCAACAGACCACCAGCAAAGCTCAACCTTTTGACCTGTCAGGTGCGGCCCAACCCTGAGGAAAAGAGAACGTTTGACTTAGTAACACGTAAGCTGATCTTTGATCCATGACCTGTTGTCTCAATACCTTAGTAAAGTGTTCTGCTCACAAACTTTATAACTATAAACTAAATTCGAGATGACCAACACAATGTAGGTGTTGGTACCTGACAGGGTGTGCGAATGAGTGAATGAAATTGTATGGCTGTGATGCTTTATAATATTCAGATATATTTGTAGAAACCAGGGGTGTGTGATTAATCTAAATTAATCAAGCTTGCTATGTACGATTTCTAAATTGCTTTATAGCATGATTTTTTTCCGTTAGTATGCTACAGAAACAAAAATGAACGTTGTGCCCCCCAAAAAAAGCAACATTTTTGTTTAATATTGTCTTTATGGATAATGCCATAAAATCACATTTAACCTGAGATTCTCTTGTTTTAACTGTGATGACATAGGCATAGGGAAATTATTAAAATGTTGTAAAATGTCGATTTACTATCATGTGCATGTTTAAATAGCATAAAAACATTGAAACAAATCGGGGTACCGCACAGGTTTGATTGTACCAATAAAGTTAAAAAAAAGGACAAACAAATTGTACCATGTTTATCTATATATTTATTTAATGGTTTCCTAAATTGTACTGTGTGTGGTGGAATCTGGAGAATCTAACTTTAAGCGTGTCAAAACAGGCAGGGTGTGTAATATATGTAGGTGTGCAGAGGTATGTAAATATATCACAGAGGAATAAAGTGTGTATCAGGAAAAGTGAGTGGCTTGTCTTGGCTTGTTTCTTTTTTATTTCCCTTTCCATTGAGGTCCACACAACTCTAATCATGATTATCTCTCCCTCATTCATTTCCCTGCAGACAACCGCACGTACCGTTTCCAGGCCGAGGACGAGCAAGAATGCATGATGTGAGTTCCTTAACCTCCACAGACAAACTTTGCATACTTCCCCTATGGACTGCAGAATTTTTTGTCACACACTTCAGGTCAATATGTCTAGACATGTTTGAGAGAAAAATTCTTAAACTTGTTTCTCCGGATGAGAAGAGTGATAAAACACTAAAAAGGGAGATGAATAGGTGGTGTCAAGATGCAATGAATCTGATAGGTTCAAACTGTCTGTCTGCCCCCACTTCTGTCCTGGTTTAGATGGGTGTCTGTTCTACAGAACAGTAAGGAGGAAGCGTTGAACACCGCTTTGGGAGGAGATCAGCTCCAGTTTCAGGACAGCGGTTTGCAGGAGCTAGTCCGAGCTGTCATCTCGGGCCTGAGAAATCTGCCAGGCAATGAGGCTTGCTGTGACTGTGGAGCCCCAGGTCTGAATAAGAGCTGCTGAGACTGTACCAATTTAACCACAAATTTACTCTGGTGTCATCACAATATCATAGTATGCTTAAACACTTACTGTGCTTGTAATGTGACAAAACCTTGGTTAAATTTCAAAAGGGGTGCTACCAGAGTTAATTATATTTGGTTGCTTCTATTTTTTAACATATCTGGGGGTAAATCAGTCAAATTAAGAAACTGTTTTTGTGTTTTAGATCCCACCTGGCTGTCCACTAACCTGGGCATTCTAACCTGCATTGAGTGTTCAGGAATCCATCGTGAGCTTGGAGTACATCAGTCACGGATACAGTCTCTCACTCTTGATGTGCTTAGCACCTCAGAGCTCCTGGTAAACACACACACACACAAAAAGTATGACGTCTATCTGACTTACTCAGACTCTCTCTTTTTAGCTCTCATACACACAGACAAGCTCTCTCTAAACGTTCTATTGGTCTGTCGCATCAGGTGATTCATAGAAACTGGAAACTGTGTTTGTTTAATGATTTAATGTGTTGCTGCCATGGCGTTTATTGAGATTGTCAAGATCAGATCCCTTGTCCATGTGTTTTTGCTTGTTTATTCTGAACTTTTAACTGACCCACAATCCTATGGGATTGACTCAGCCGTTACTAAGTAATGATTCATCTTTGTTTTTTTATGTATATTTTTAAATAAACTCTTACAGCATATTCAATTCTAAATATAATATAATTCTGTTTAATAATTGTGCTTTGGTTTTGGTTTACAGTTGGCAGTCAGCATTGGGAATGCCAAGTTTAATGACATCATGGAAGTCAGCCTACCCAATGATGCAATCAAGCCCCTCCCAAAGAGTGACATGTAAATCCTATTGTGCGGTTTACATAAATAACTTTTAATTGCTTTTGTTAAAAACTTTGTCACTCAGCTTTGACTGGAAAGCTTGCATTCTGTTTTTGTCTTTTTAGGACAGCGAGAAAAGAATACATTGTAGCAAAGTATACAGAGCGTCGTTATGTTCTCCCGAAGGAACACCCTGACCCACACCGTGTTTATGATACAGTGAGGAGCAAAGATCTCACATCACTGCTTCAGCTCTATGCAGAGGGAGAGGACCTCTCTAAACCAATGTCAACACATGATGTACAGGTAACACCACCTTCTCCATCACACCGTGGCCACATCCCCTAACAGTGCGTCCTAAAGCTGATAATTCTATACTGGCAATAGAACAGCCAATAAGAGTGCATGAATAGATAGGCATTCTTTAAACTATTGTAATACAATCTTAAAAATACAATGTTAAATTGAGGAAATGTGCCAAAACATACCGGTTAGTGTACAGTAACATTACGTTATTGCATTGTTTCTGGTAAGGACAGTAAGACAGACACAAGACGATATCTATCCATAGGAGAGACATATGTGAACAACACATACTTGTTATAAACATTTTAGGGTATATCAGTAAACTCCTAAAACCTCGAAAATCTGCCGCAGTCCACCCCAAACATTTTAGATGTTTTTAATGACTGAGCTTTTAGGGATGTGTGTCTGTAATGTAAGACTTCCTGAGGTTTAGCAAGTTTTTAATTTCATCTTGATCGGTTTGAAGTGTGTAATCGCACACTAGAGATCAGTGAGTGGTTACACGTCATCAGTCTCCCACTCTCTCTTGTAATTCTGTATTTCCTCTCTTTATTTCATCTCTAATCAGATATTCCTTTTGGTCAGCCCACTCAGGAAATAAACACATGCCGTGCAATAACTGCTGTGTTTTTGTATGTGTGGGTCTGTGTTTTCTAGGTCAAACATGTTTGCTGCAATGACACACACAGTATAGAACTCCAGGTCACAAACATACTGTCTGATTCGTTAATCTCTCCCATCATTCCCATTAACATCAGTGAATTTGTTATGCTGAATAGCAGGCTGACAGTAGCTAGTAACTTCATCTAATCCTCATCTTTCCCCGTCTTACAGGACCTAAAGGAGACTGCCCTTCACTTATCTGTTCGGATGGTAGATAAGACATCTCTGGCTCTAGTGGATTTTCTAGCTCAGAACTGGTGAGAGAATCTGTTAACGTGGCTTGTATCAGTTCACAGAAGCTCGTCTATAATCTCACTATGTGTGTGTGTGTGTGTATGTATGTGTGTGTGTTCAGCGGCTGCTTGGAAAAGAAGACAGCAGAAGGAAACACAGCTCTGCACTACTGTGCACTTTACAACAAGTCAGAGAGTTTGAAACTGCTGCTCAAAGCAAAGGCGTCTTTACACATAGGTAAATGATAATCACATTGATGGATAAATATTAATAGGAAACAATAATCATTTATTAAAATAATAATTTATGCTGTTCCTTCTATCCTGTAGTAAATGCGGCAGGTGAGACTGCTCTCGATATTGCCAAGAGGCTGCAACACCCACAATGTGTTGAGCTGGTGAGTATTAGATCCTTCTCAAAGCTTCATTGAGGTGTGTGTTTGCATGTGTACCTGTGTGTGAGCATGTATTTATGGAGAGATTATATTTATATTGACTTAATTATATATTTCCTGTTTAATATCCTGCTGTCCTGTATGACTTTCATACTGAACCCTTTTGAGTTTAATTTGAAAGCATAAAGCAAATGCTTTGTTGTCATAACGTAATAACTCGTATTATCACAAAAGGTTTTTATTTACACTTGAAATGCTCGTATGAATTGGCAATGAATTTTCTCACTTTGTCTGTGTGTGTTTAGCTTGAGTTGGCCCACAGTGGGAAGTTCAACTCTCAGATCCATGTAGAGTACACATGGGAAATGCCACAGGACATGTATGACAGTGAAGATGATCTGGATGAAAGGGTCTGTACAAACATTGTCTTGTTTTTATAAAATATGCAGTATAGTTCTGTGCAATTTATCATAATCCAGAAATTAAGTTTATCATTTATATTTTATTTATGCAATCTATTTACATCTTATTATGTTATACAAATATTGTACATTTATTTTTTTCTTGAACTGAATAATACACCGAAAATGTGTTATTAATAAATAATTTATCTATTTACTATAACTCTTGTTATAGGTGAGTCCACACCCCAAAGGGTCTCGGTCTCCTCTTCCTCCCGCTGGCAGCAATGGGAATATCTCCTCTTGCTGGACTTTTCCTAAAGGCCGACCAGCTGGGACCTATGAGAACATTGACTTCCTGTATGGAAACCCTCCAAACAACAGTGCGCCCACTGGGGGCACCATGCCACCTCCTCTGCCAGCTAAAGCAATTCAGAGAGGTAGACCTTATTAATCTTTTTTAACCCATGTATTACGTTTTTAGCAAAGTTGCAGGACGGTTTAATTTACTTCCAAAAGCCAATGTATCTTTTTATTTGTATTAAATGTTTCAGTTTAATCTGTGATCTTTTAACTATAATAGTGGTGCGATCAGCAGGTTTATTCCAGACAGACTGCAGCAAGGTCAAAGATGATTTGTGTCCCCGCAGGTTGTTCAGATCCTCAGATCTCGGTTTCCATTCCAGAGACTCATGCGCCCTACAGACAGCGTTCCCACCCAACGGGATGCTTTCAGAGAACCAGCGTAACCCCTGTGACCGAGCCGTTGGGTCAGACACCTGCACGGTCTATGAGCACCGGAGCATCCAAAGCACACAGACAGACCGTGTCCTGGGATGGACCTTCCCTGGGTACTGAGGTCAAAAATCACTCCACCTCACCACAGAGTCAGAGAGGGCCTGTCAGGTGATGCCAATGTCTTTATTTGATCCTTATCCATAACAGTTAAACAAAGCTTTAAAACTATTGGGCTGTTTTAGATTTGTATTGCCACCTAGAGGCAAGAATGCATTATGAAATCAGTTTTATAAGCAAAGGATCAGGCTTTTGCTGTCATCTAGTGGTTAACGAAGTAAATGAAACAATTTACAGATTTTAATCAGTTTTATCATAAGACTTCTCAAGAATAATCCTTGAATGGATGTGTTTTATATTTATTATGTTTATAGATGGTTTGTGGGTCACATGATGAACAGGCCTTCACAGCTTCAGTATTTTGATTCATCACTGTCCAAATATTCTTTGTTAACCTGCAGTTCCGAGAAGACGACCTCATATCGGCGCACAAGCAGTGGGAGTCAGGGCAAGTGTTCAGTGGTTTCTCCAGGATGTGCAGGCAGTCAGGAGGATCTGTACTGCAGTCCAGTGGGCGGAGCCATCAACTCTGCACCTCCCCCAGCTATTGCTAAAACCAACTCTAATGCGGCTGTGCCAATCATACTGCCCCCACCTCGCTCACGGAAAAACGCTATGGTAACATGCTGTGCATCTTTATCTAGCTCCTTCATTTTGACTTTTATATGAAATTCAGAGCTTGTAAAAAAGGTCATATTGTCTTGCTCCTATTGATCACAATTCACACAAGATTGTATAAACTTTTAGAGTCCGTTGTTTTAATTTCCAGTCCACTATAGCATTTATTCATTCATTCATATGTGTCTATGTGATTTCAGATCTCTGTTAAGCAAAGGCCCAGGAAGGTCAAAGCGATGGTGGACTGCAGATCGGTCGGTTCAGATCAGCTGGCTTTCTTTAAGAACGAGGTCATTGTGGTGACTGCTTCTGATGACCCACACTGGTGGGTGAGTATACATATTTGCTCTTTCATACTCTGTACACTGATACACACATCTTTGTGAATAAGTAGCTCTCATCGAGTCTTCATAGCAAACAACTCGGCAATAAATTCATTTTTGTGTTTTTCAGGTTGGACACATAGAGGGAGAACCCTCTAGAAGCGGCTCCTTTCCCGTCAACTATGTACATAAATTAGGAGAGTGAATTTTGGCGTGTGAATCAAGTCTAGCCAGTCGCTTTTAAAGCCTCTAGATATTGGATGTGTTATGCATTTGCAATGGAAACTTGTAAGCTGATCCACTGATGTGTCAGAAATGTATCTTTGCTCTTATCTGGACTAAACGATTGGCAGGTATTTTGTAGCCTGTGAACAGGCAGAAAAATAAAAACCATCCAGCTCTCAGTTGCATTTCAAAGGTTGAAGGGATGCTATTGTTTGATGTTCAATCAAGCCACAGCATTGATATTGTAGTTGAATGATTTAGACTGGATCTAAAAATGAGATCATCTTAAGAAAAAGAACATTAATCTGGCGCCCTCTCAGTCTGTCCCCAGACTGGAAGGCACTAGACTCATTTACCTTCGCTCATCCTGTGGTCGGCTCAATAGCTCAGTAGAGTCATGCTCTTTGGTTTATTATTTAACAACGTCTGGCATTATGACACGCAGAGGAAAGAGTTTAAGGATGAGAAATGTATTTGATTTCATCTGGCTCTGCACCAGCCTCTCCTATTGCGGCTGGTTCTCGGACATCCAGCTGTACCCTGATATCTGATCATAACACAGACCGAAATACATTTAGAAGCAAAATCAGATGTTAAGCGATGTTGTAAAATTTTTTTGGTTGCTGTGAAACTTGCCAAATGTTGCAAATGTTGTTTATTAAATGCTCAAACCAAATATTTGGATTGTACTTAAAGTGATGCTCATAAACAAAAATTCTGCCATCATCTCCAGGTTATGTCAAACCTGTATGACTTTCCTATCCAGCACAAAACAAGATTTTTTGATAAGTTGATAATTGAACAGCTGTGGCACAAATTCATTTTTATTGTATAGAAACAAAACCAATGCAAGTAAATACCAACATTATTCAAAATATCTTCTTATTTGTTCTGCAGAAGAAAGAAAGTCATACAGATTTTGATTAACAAGAGGATGAGTAAATGATGACAGAATTTTCATTTTCCGTGAACTATCATTTAAATGTTTATTCTATAGTGAAACACACTTTAAACCTAAACATATTTGCACTGTTAACAATTCCCATAATCGGTTCTATAATGTTTAAAATCTCTCTACTAGCTCTACTTGTTGTCTCCCGCTGTTACCGTCAGTTTCTGTATTGTCTCTATTGTAATTTTTAATAGGGTCTTCCTCAACACTGAGGTTCTTCCCAATGCATTTGGGACATGTCTTAAATCAACAGACTCCATATAAATGTTTAATAAGCTGAGAGCACATAACAGATGTCTTCCCTTCTGCCATCTCATTGACTTCTGTGAAGCTTTTTTTGGGAGGCAGAGATGAAATTTTGTACTGTTAGCAGCAAAGATTAAATCGGTTCAGCTGACTTTGTGTTTTAGGAAAGCAAAAGGAAGATAATGCTGCTTGTAAATAATGCTCAACTAGATTGTTTTGTATGTTTTACTGTTACTGCATATATTATTGATGTAATGTCTGTTTGACAAGCAACTGTCAATTAATTTTAAGAATAGAAAATAAACATTTGCAAACTGATTTATTGACACAGAGATATTGTTCTAACCTTTGAGACCTCCACAAATCACATATACACACAATATAATTTCTCAGTTTTTTCCACAAATTGGGGATCAAGGGAAACATCTTTGGCAAAGTATTTTGTGCACACACACACACACACACACATTAAGTTACACCTGTATATGTTTGTTAACCCCTATATCACTTCTCTGAAAATAGCTCCTTTCTCTCAGGATCGGCCTAATGGAGGGTTACCAGCTCTGAGCCATTGCTTTTCCAGCACTCAACCTCAGATCTTTTTCTCTTAGCGTGTACCCGAGCTATTGCATAATTAACATGCGTTACGTCACTGACGTCAAAGCAGACTGATGCTGAAACTTGTTTACATTCATGATCCGCAACATAAGATTGCTTTTTTATAGTTAAATTAACCTCTTTAAATAAAATTAACTGTAGTGCTGGCAACCTAATAATTGCAAGTTTGGATGCATGCAAGAAGTCCTTCAACAAGTTATACTGAAACATGCGGGTAGCATAAGAGACCGTATTCCAAAGCTGTATGAGCATCTTCTGCAAAAATAAAACAGAAAGGCACTCTGTAACATTAATGAAATAACAAAAGAACTGCCCCGACACGTTTCTCAAAATATCTTCTTTTGTGTTGACCCTTAAATAATCATAAACAGGGGCAAATATCTCGTTATATAGAGTTTCGAATTAGGTTTCTGTTGCAAAATATGTTTTCCCCAAACTTTTTCTCTTTGTATTAATTCAATTGACTGAAGTTTGACTTTTAATTTAGTTTGGTCTTTAAATATTCAATCAGGATGTTGCTTCATCCTAAGTGTAATGTAATGTTTACTGTAGAAGAAAACAGATCAATTCTGCTGTTCCAAAATTTGTTATTGAATTTGTTATTCATTGATTCATGTCTGTACCTATGAAATCGAGTTAGTTTGAACTGCATTATGGGAAAATGAACAAACGCGAGACATGCTTATCTTTATTCCTGAAACTCAGAATCATTGCTGACATTTAAAGAAAACTCCCACATCATTTCCTCTCTCTTCCGTTTAATCTGTTTCAGAGACAAGTTTTTATCTCTCTTGTACACGCAAAGAGGAGTACATTAATTTTAATGCACGGCCCCAAAAAAATCTGTTAACATCTGGCACAAAATCCGAATAACATTATAGACGGCATCTGAGAGCATAATCCCTGGATTTTGTGATGGAGTAACCAGGATAAGCTTTTTACTGAAAAACTTGGTTGTTCTGTCATAGCTTTTGACATTATGGATTGATAACATAGGCCTTATTATAACCACATTATAAGTGCACGTTTACTAATCTTTGTGTATTTGGTGCTTTTGCTCTCAAGACTCTTAATCTGGGACATTGATGCTGCATATCCTGTGATACAAAAGTAATACCATACCTTGTAATGCAAAAGTCCCTAATTTATAAAATATCAACATTTCTATTTTAACAATACTTATACTAAACAAACAGAGAATTGGTCTGTTTTATTACAGAAACTGATGAGAGCTGAATGTGAACTCTCATTGGATCTTGAATTTATATAAACTCAGTAAACATTTGACCTTTGTATATATAAATATCTATGTACAGTAAGGTGGGATAACATTAGCGGTATGTGTTTCCTCTAATGCTGATCCCTGTCAAAATGCCAGATGGCCTGAGCAAGACATTGGGGGTTGGTACTGATTTCAGCAGTATTTTTCCAAGCTGTGCTGGATCAAACATTTTCTCCAGTCGTGTTGACCTATCAGATTCTCAAATTCTGCTGAGGGATTGACTGTTAAATAAAGCCTCGTCTTTCTCATCCACACAAGATCAGCTTCATTTATAGGCAAATGGCGCCATTCAAAGGGAGTCAATTCTTTTGTAATGTTTAACCAGGAATTATTCTTTTAAAAATTAAAATCATTCTTTCAGTATGGAATTGTATTTTGTAATACAAAACCTTTAAGATATTACGCATAACAAAAGGACATCAAGACCCAGGGTTGAAACAGTTGCTTCGTGAAACAATTGTTTAATAGTTTAGTACAGAATATCTTTTAATAATAAAAAAAGTTTTGTCTTGAATAAGTTTGCAAAGGGAATTAATACTGTGATACATTCTTACAATTTTCAGAAGTGCTTAAAAGAATATCAAGGCTTAAAAGAATACATTATAAGCATTATATGCTCCAGCTTAAAAGCGTCACTTAAAGGTTTGCAAAATTAAATGCTTAAGTATAACTTGTTCAGAAAGTAATTTTTACAACTTAGTGAATAAAAATAATATGAACCAATAATAATAATAATAATAAATAAAAAGATATCCTTTATTAAGGTTTATTTAATACTGTATTGTTCATTTAAAGTTCATATTTAAGTTACAATTCACCCACAAATGAAAATTTCGTTAGTCATTCCAAACCTATATACATTTCTTGTTGAACAAGAGAAAGATATTTGGACTAAGGCTTGTAACCAAACAGTTAGAAGGATAAAATGGTATTAAAAGGTGCCTTTTTGCTGTCCTACATTCTTCTAAATATCAGAATTTTTGTTTAACGGAATAAGAAAAGTATTAAGTAATTCTTCTATTATGGTAATCACTTTATTCCAATTACCATTCTTCCAGATATCTGTCTCTGTGTTCATCAGAATAAAGAAACATATTTTTGGGTGAATTATCCCTTTAATGCAAACCAACTTATTTTAAAGTGTAACTATATAAACAGAATGACTTTACATTCAGTTTGTGAGTGGGCCCAGAGAGATCTTTGGGAGCGATATTGTTAACATTGCTCATAGTAAAACTCATAGAAGGTGCAGTGCAAAGACTATAGGCTGAGATGAACCGTATACATACAGTTTGTACAGTGAACAAGATAAGGCATGAATATTGATGAGTACTCAACTCTACACAAGACATATCTGTACATACAAATAACAGACATTGCAACATTGATGGACTTCCATTGTGACAGTACTAACGATGTTTCAATAAAACTGTGAACATTTTTTAATGGAAGCATTGTCATCCAAACTAGATATGTGGACATTTTCGAAAGCCTCCTTCACAGCTTGAATAAAGTATAGTTTTTGAATAAACTGTGGAAGCTATGGCATTTGGGCAGAAATCTTGGAAAATCTTCGCTGGAGAACTTATGAAAGAAAAACGTGTGTTTTCATGTTATATTTACAACAAGTAGTATGGTCTAAGGAAGCTCAAAAACACAGCGGCCTAGATTCAATCCCTCGTTAAATAAGCAACAAACCCAAATATTGGGATACTTTGTTAATAAAGTAGTAAATATGTAGTCCTCGGATTAAGAAATCAAATGTTGCTCTATGTGCTAACATTAAAAAACAAAAGATGTGGTCTGCTGGCATTCCGCCCCCACAAATGACGTAAATCCACCAGCACTGCATGCACATACGCACGCACATGCAGGCAGATGTCACGAAATGACAGCAAAGCACCATGCAGGTTGTAGCGGACAAAGACAAAGATACCGCAGATAAATGTTTAATCCTCTTACTTAAGACATTGAATATGTATGTAATAAGCTTTCCGAATAAGTCCACAAGGTTAAAGATTTTTGTATCTTTTTTTTGAATAAGCATATGTTTCATATTCAAACTGTTGTAAATAATAGGCTGTTATTTATAATAGCATACGAAACTCAAACTTTGATCAGTATTGCATTTTAAGATGCAAAGCCATTGTTTTTTCTAAAGAGGTTTGCATGGTTATGCAATGAGGCAAGATGCCAGTTTACATTCTCACTGTTGATGTACTGCTGGTTTACAGAATGAATCTGCCTTTGCAAACTATTCACTAAAGGTGTATAGGGTTAGCCAGCATAAATCTATCTCTTTCTTTCTATACCACAATCTTCAAGGCTTAACTGGTTGAAGCCGAGAATAGAAAGTCCCCTGAGTCTAACCGAAGTCCCCAAACGCTCGTATGAAGCTGGGCTGGAGCCATTTGCTCAAAGAGGGAAGAAATCTGTAGGAGATTAAGAGTTTCTATGAGGATACTGCTGCCGCCTCAACGTATACAATTAGAAAATCAATACAGCTTCCTAAAACAACAAATCCAGGATATATTTGTCCGCTTCATTGTCTCCTCGACTATTGTAAGTCGCTTTGGATAAAAGCGTCTGCTAAATGACTAAATGTAAATGTAAATGTAAATTTGTGAACCTGCCCGCGAAAACCAGGCTAAAGTCGGTGTGTAATTCGGAGAAGACAAGCATTAAAGTTCTGTTTGACCTATTAATATCAATTTGATTTAATCTCTGACATCTTACTCAATATTAAAGATATCAATGTTGTATTCTAACAGAATTTACCTTTGTTTGGAAAGATTTTATTTATAAAAATATGACTAAAAATGACTACAGCTGGGTTTTCACAGACAGGGCCCCATTATCAACCAAGTTAAATATTTTTATACTTCTTTTGAGTGAAGAATTGAAAAAACTATGATACATCTCTTCTTTCACTCTTCCCGTGAACTATTCAGAATAAAACCATGTCAATATATGAGCCTGCCTGTGAAAAACAGATTAAAGTCTAAAAAATAACTCTTTTTTACTATGATTACAATCTTTGATCTGGTCTTACTCAGTCAATGTGAAAGACATCGATGTTATATTCTCACAGAATTTTCTATAATTTGTGTAGAATGATCACAGGCAGGGTCAAATATTTTCTGTTTTTGTAAACCTTTAATCCAATTTTAAACTCTCCAAGGAACCTCACACATTCACATACCAAACTCTAATAGGCAGCAAACAAATGTAAAAAGGTCCTCCACCCTGTCATTCACAAGCTGTAGTTTTGGATGATCTATTGAAATACATTCTGAAAGACATGACAATCATACCATGTTGCTTAGCAACAAGGGAACGATAGAGGCCACGGATGGAATGTTTACCAAGAGAGCGAGAGATCGCCGCTGCTCTCCTTCATCCACAGAGGCACAAGCCGGAGAACAAGAGCTGGGAACAAGAGCATCCTTTCTCTCAAGCCCATGTCCAGAAATCCATTATGTTCTTTACTTGTTCTTTTTTTGCACACAGGTTTTTCCTTTTGTGAACTGTAAGAAACTAAACCTGATGGACATTTTCTGAAATATCACCCTTCTCACAATCACACCTTCTTACACACACTATCAAAACAATTGGCTTTCCACACACTCCTAGAAGCGTGGAGCGTAACACATTGGCGAAGTTCAAGCGCACTGCAGCAAGTCTTCAAAGTCTCAGGGTTGAGTAGCAAAAGGCCCGCACCACTGTGAAAGGATGCCTTTCAGCCTAAATAAAGCACCGGTTAAAAAATACACTGAAAGTTTGTTTTCCTGACTACCAGCAAACAGCTTTATCCTCCTGAGAAGATGTGATGTGACATGTGACAGCGGCAGGTACTAAGTAAGCAGCAGCGTTATTTGAGTTTGACCGGCCAAGGCAGGCACGTTCTCAGTCCCAGCATCGAGGAGAACACAATGGTAGGCCTGTGCCGTTTAAATCGCAATCCTTTCTTCAGCCTCTGGCCGTTCTCCGCCACGTACAGTTCACCCTGCTGGGCTGCGGCGGAGATGCGGGCCACCAGCTCACCATGTTCGACAGCCTCCTGCTCGGAGCGCACAAACACCTCCCTCAGCTCCTCCAGTCGTCTCTCCATCTCCCTGATGACCCGCTGCCTCTCCTCAACCTCCAGAAGGCGTCGGCGAGCAGCTTCAAACTCCATGCTAGAGCTAGGGGTCACCAGTTTGGAGGAGGGCGCCGTTCCGGATGAGGAAGGAGGCTCTGAGCCCTGTCCTGCAGGGACTCTTCGGAAGTCCCCCATGGAGATGGATCTACGCTGGGAGTGTGAGGGTACAAGAAGATTGGATGAAGACAAAGAAGTACACACCTCCAATCCAGAAGGAGATTCGTGAGGCACATCGGCCTCTGCATCACTCTCAGAGTTGTCTTCCTCATGCTGGTGGTCCTTCATGTTTGCTGACGGTTGTTTTGTGTCGAGGTGAGACATGCTCTTGCTGGTCTTCTTGTGATGCCTCCTCCGACGAGGGAGAGAGAGCTCGAGCAGTGTTTTGCTGCCTTTGAGACGCTCCATTCATTGATGAGGCACCAGCGCTGTTACCTCACAGTGGATGAGACGCATCACACTCGATTGGGTGAATGGATGCTGACTTCACCAAAGCCTATTGAATGCTTGCATCCTGTATTCCTGCCCACTCAGCATCCTCTCTCTCTCTTTCTCTCTCTCTCTCTCTGTCTCTCTCGTCCTCACAAAATGTCATCTACATCTACGTCAGCAAAGGCAATGAAAATAAGACGAAAAGTGGTGCTTTTTTCAGCATCCCTGGTCGACACTCATCCTGTGCTCCCTCCCTTCTCTGTTGCCTCAGCAACACAGGCTGGTATCAGATGGTTTGTGGGAGGATGCTAAGCACGTCTGCCCGCCTCCTAACACACATCTCTTGTGTTTCCTGAAGTTATCCCTTCTTTTTTCTCCATCGTTCTCTTTTTCTTTTTCTCTCTCTCTCACTCAATCATTCTTTTCCTCCCCTGCTGATCGATGAAGGATCAATCTCAAATAAATTCTATGGTGTGTTGTTGCCAAGCAACAGATCTCGTTGCTCATAAAATGGTAGGATATGATGTATTTATATAATATATAGCAAAATATTCTATATTGTATATACATTACTTATATTCATAATGAACTATGATTACACACATATATCTAGCAGTTATTGTTATTGTTAACATTATTTTATTATTGAGCTGCATTTAGATATTGAGTTACAACTCTTAATGACCCATGCTTTTTGTAAATAATAATATTCAATTATAACAACAGCACAGACTTTATATTTAATAAAGAAATCTTTTTATTTTCAAAATGATAAAAACGGACACATTTATTTAGTAAATTTTTTTAATGACGAAAACTAGCTATTTTTTTCTATAATAGACCCATATATGTATTGTAATTTGTAGAATTGGTGTTTAACAACAAAAAAAAACTGTGCTTTCCTAATAAATATTTTAGTTGGATTTTTACACACTGGGTTTTAGAGAGGGTTTAAAAATGATTTTAAGTGTCCCATCCAAATTTCTTCAACCTCACATCTAAAAATAATAATTTTTGAGTGTATGTGACTCGTCATATTTTTATTTAGTCATTTACTGTTTTTTTACAAAAATCCATCCCACATAATGTAAAGAACATTATTATAATTTTAATATCTTTCATATTGACTGAAAATTTAAATCACAGTGAAAGTAATAGTTGAAATCAAACTGTTGTATGGTTTTATACGCTGGCACACATATTGAACACGTCCTATAAACACCTAAAGAATAACTGTCAGATTGACCTGATGTAAGTGCATCTGAGTGATGTCCATTTCTCCAGACCAACCTAAACCTGGAAGCACATCATTACAGTCAATTCCTCTTGAGAAAGAAGTCCAATGCTGGGAAGAGATAGGGAAAGCTTGCTGTTGTCAAGAGCACTTGAGGCGATGCAGGAATCCCAAACACAATAAGGCCTCAAACCACACTACATGAATTATTTAAATATGGAGGGAAGGTTTTATATAAGAGCAACCAGATTTTCAAAAAATTCTACTGTTAAAGTATAATTTTGTCAGATTTAGAAATAATGAGATCCATATGTGAATACATTTTGGCTAGTCAAATCTACAGTAAACAGACAGAACAGGATAGATATGACCCAGTAAAATGAGCAGCCCAGTTTATTTTTGTGGCCACAGACGAGAATCACTCAGGCATGCTTTAAATAACTTTTAAAAGCTCCATCCATCTGAGATTAAAGCAGTTTGCAGTAGGAGAGGGAGGTGGAGCTCTCAATATTGTGGTTTGAGCTCAAGCGTTCCATCAGTAATGTTCAGAGTGGTGCTGCAGATGTTACATCGGTGATTAAATGCAACTGAGAAAGTACATTAGAGAGAACATGAGCTCGTGCTAACGGTGAGGGTTATGTCTGGAAGCTATTTCGGCTTGGGATTTTTATGGTTTTGGGGAATATTGGTTACACAACTGGTATTTTATTTCTAGTTGTGCCTCTAGTTACTGATGATAAATTACTGAATTACTTAATAAGCAGGTTTATTGATATTATTTACCATTCATTTAAAAAGTCAAAAATACAATTTAACAAACATATTTGTTTTAAAGATAACAAAACTTACTATTTTAATTAAAAAAAATTTAAATGGGATAATTTGACTTTAAAATTTAAGAAAGACCAGCCAAGAAGAGCACAGAATAGATAGGCACACCTTTACATTTATTCATTTGGCAGACCCTTAAAAGCAAAGTATAAGATGCCTTGCTAAAGGACACTTCAGTCATTGCCTGCTGGTACTTAGAATCGAAAAAGCAACCTTCAGGTTGCAAGTCCAACTCTTAAACCACCAGATCACAACAGAATCCACAACTTTAAACTTCTTTAAAAAGCATCTCAGGCTGAAACCTTAAGAAACTGCATGATAAAGGACTTCTGCTGATTCTAGTCAAAATATGACGACATTAGATGATCAAATATAACTTTTTTTTGTTATAATATATTTCCATATTTCCCATTATTTTATTTCACACTTTTGATGACTTTATCATTACTGAAAAATATGAATGCATTAGTGAATAAAAGTTCCAAAACATTTTACTGGTAGATGGTGGGACAGGTAGGAAGGAAAATGCTTGGGTTAAATTTAAGTCGTTTTTACACACAAGCCCAAACAACAAAATTTACTGTGTGTATCTCCATGCAAATAATGGCACTGAAATAATTTAATTAGTTGAAATGTCAGAAAATTTACTTTAGAGGTTTATCATTCACTTATTATGGAAACATGGCTTTCAAATAATCCCAGCCCTGGCCTAAATTCTGATGTTTAAAGCTTTCATTTTGTCTGACTTTTAGGATGTTAATCCAATGATCAGATTCAAAATATAATGTGCCCCAAAGACTTATGGAAAAAAACAATATAGTGTAGCAGCACCTTTCAGTTTTTATAGAAGAATCAATAAAAATTAAATAAATCTCACCTACACAATTAGACCTACAAATGCAACTATGCAACTAAAGGTTTTTTCACCAAAAACTGCCATGGGTTAATAACTATAAGAGATGTATCTGCAAATATATAATACAGACTGATCAGACGGCGGACAGTCTTTAAATCTGCCAGCTAAAATTTCACATCGAGGCTCAATGACAAGACAAAGATGGCAAATAAAACAAGAGGAATCAGTTTTTCTTTTCTTTTAATAGAAAGGCATCAGGCTGGAAGTTCTTACATCCAGCCCGTCAGCTGTGGAAGAAAGGGCAATAATTTATACCCCTTTACCACAAAAACCCTCAGTCCACCCTTACAGCAGGCAGGAGACACAAACACATTTACACAGAAATACAACCGAATGCTCCGACTAACAAATAATGCAGTTTCCCCCTAAAAGGACAAATAAATCACAAAATATATTTTTTGAAGATTAGCCAGAAATAACCCCAAATAGCACATAAATAGCAAAGAAAGTCTGGAAAGCGGTAAAGAGAAGTGTAAAAAGAGAACTGTATTATCTGTGTGGTTTAGTCTTTGGAAAGAGTTACAAAATAGCTGAACACAATGCAATTTTCTTTCAAATTTATAGGACTAAATTACCTGATGATGATTTGTGAAGGTGGTCGGGTAAAATGAACAGTTTAGTCACCTTGATTACATAATTTTATAGATTTAATATGAGAGCTAACCCAAAAAGAGGACCATTTACTTTGCCTCACGTTGTGCCAAATCTGCATTTTTTTTTAGTTGAAATCTGTGGAACAAAAAAATGTATTATATGATTCTATTATTGGATGAATTATTACGTTTATACTTTTGTAAAGATCATAACGTTCACTTTTGTTGGAGCAAAAACATTTTCAAATTCTTTATAATCCTAAAGTAAGAATTCTACTGATGGCAACACAAAAGCATTAAAGTTAGAAGATTTGAAGATGTGTTTGATGAATAAAGGGTAGAGTATCTCTGAGCCAGATAAGGCTCCATGAATTTGCAAGAACGGCCTGATCACAATACAGCCGAGAAATCCATCACTAAACATGGGACAAACCAGGTAATAATCCACACATCATTTCCTCCAGCAGTCACACTTTAACACTTTTTTATGATCTGTGTGCCTTTGTAAATCACCAACTCTTTTAGCAGAAACAACAACAATGGAATCAAACACAGAAGACTGAATATCCAGAAAAATCACTCGTGTACAAAGAGCAACGCTTTCCCATGCCAAAAGCTTTAGATATTATCTCACATTCATTTTTTCTTTCTTTTCTCTGAAAACATAAAAGACAGTGTCTAAACATCTTGACGGGCAAAAACGCTGTGCTGAAAAAACAAAAAAGCAACGGTATTTCACAAATGCATGCAGAAAGCACCTCAGTTCTCATTTACATTGATAGTCACATGCGTACCAGATCAATACGGAAGATATGTTTAACCTTTACTCATTTATCTGTGTGAAATATTACACCGTAATATTTTTCTCCTCTCTAGAAAATTGAGCTTTCAAGGAAGATAACTTTACGGTGGATCGGCAGATAACTTTGAGGAAAAAGTCACCCAGCAGGCGTGTTGTTCCCTTCAATAAATCAGATAATTTGTAACGGATCAAACAAACATCAAACATAAAAAACAAAACTCTGAATACAGCAGTGTTGATGTTGAGGGATTACAGTACCAAGACACAGATGCACTGGCAACATCATCTTCTACCTGATTCTTTACATTCTTACACACACTCAATCACAAACATACCCGCTCTGGAGGGAGCTTGAAACACCCACTGGACCTGCCTTCAAACTCCATCAGCCAATTACATCCCTTGCCTAACATGCTTGACATAGCCCACATAAATGCTGATGATGCGGGCAGGTCTAAGAGACTGTCTTTAGTCAGCACAACTTCAGTATGGTCTTTTCATCCATCACTTCCCTTCCAAAACTGCATTCAGGAGTACGTCTCCGTGTTTCCTCCCTTGTTCTTTACAGTGAGGTGGACGGAAGCTTTTTCACCCGTCTCTGTGCCAGGAAGGATGACTCGATTGGTTTGAGTTCCGGGGGAGGCTGGGAACTCTTCAGTGCGGAGTAGGTGGCCGCCATTGCCCCCTGCAAGAAGAGAGAATGTGTGAAATTACAAAAGGTTTGACGAAAGATTTTATTTTTTTTGTCACGCTGTGGAACCCCATCTAGGCAATTCCATGAAAGTGTCAGGTTATTACTGGACTAATGGCACATACATGGATATTTGATAGACATCCACGTCTGATCTCTCTGAGTTTTTAAACCATGTTTTGTTTTTATTGCATGATTTTTAATGGACAAGAAAGGTCGATTTTCAGGATTGGCACATCCATATTCTTCATAAATAACAGACACACAAAAGTTTATTTTGTATAAAAGCTATACTTTTTCCACTTGTTGGGTATTGTTGCTTCTGGTTTGTGCATTGTACTTCATATAAGTTAAACAAAGTTTGTAATCTTCCAAAGTGAATTTTTGTCATGTCCATTTTTAAATAGAAAACTTGTGTATAGACTGATATTTCTAAAGTGTAGACAATGGGTTTAGTAAAAAATAAACAAAGAGTAAAGTGTATTGTGAACAAATACATATTATGTGTTTTATTTGACATTCATTACGCAAAAAGTCAATTTCATAACAATGGAATTGCTAAGATATATTGTTTTGTGTTGCCAGTACAAATAGATCATCCCTGTTTCAGTATTTAATGGATAAAGGTCTTTGTTGGAGCCCAAATATTATGCATGCCCCATTATTTACATATAATAGACATTGAGAATAAGTCAGAAATAACATGGCTTTAAGTGTAAATAAAAATGAGTCTCATCACAGTTGTACCTTCACAAGCTTGGCATCTTGGTGTTGTAGTTGACTATTGGGAAGTTTGTCTCGCTGAACAATCCAGGGATGCTTCAGAACCTGCATGGCCGTCAGCCTCTGGTGAGGGTCCACATGGAGCATCTTGGAGACCAACTCCTACACAGACAAGCACAAGAAAGAAGATAAATATATGGATGAGTCATTTTTTGTAATTTTTCACTTTACAAGATCACAAAATGTTTTTGGTTAAAACAGTAATACATTTTTTATGTAGATTAGAATCATGATTTTGTTGCATAATATGTCAACACTGTTACCACATTTGATCATGATCCCACTTAAGGTTATTAACATTCTACAAAACATGATTTAATAATACCATGTGGTTGTTTGAAAAGATAAAATTTCCAGTTCTGTTACCGTCAAAACTGTTAACCAAAGTACGTGTAACAATTCAAATCTCCAATTTTAGAATCAACCACAGCGCATTAAACAATTCACATGGTTTCAAAAATACTGCGAGTGATCTCATTGGCTGTGTGGTGTCATGGCATACTTTTGCTGCATCAGACACTGCATCCCAGTTGCCTCCCGTCAGTGTAAAGCGGCCACTCCCTATCCGACTCAGAATCTCTTCTGGAGTATCCTCTGGTCCATTGGCAAATGGAGTAAACCTGAAGTTACAGTGTAAAATTAGGACTTTTACTTAAGATACAGGAATAAAATAATATGGAAGAAAGTATTTGTATTCTTACCCGGCAAGCATAGTGTACAGTAATACTCCAAGACTCCAAATATCACAACCCTCATCATAGCCCTGTCTCTTTAGTACCTGCACAAAAAAATTCATTTTACCAAACATGTTTGTCATCATTACTTCCTTAAAAAAAACAGTTACAACTAATGTCGCAATAAACATTTCTGCTCTCTGACATTTTTCAAAATATCTGCTTTTGTGTTCTATGGAAGAAAGTTATACAGGTTTGAAATGTCAAGATGATAACAATATTTTCTATTTTGGGTTAACTGTCTCTTCAATATCACTCAAGGTTAAAGTGTCGATTTAACATCTTTATTGTTCTACACAGTCTGTTGTGTGAACACACTTACCTCGGGTGCTACGAAGTTGGCAGTGTAGCAGGGCGTCATAAGGAGGCCGTTGTCCGCCCGGAGTTGCTTGGCAAAGCCAAAATCACAGATGCGAAGAGATTCTGCATTTCCAGACTCATCCACATACAGAATATTGCTGGGCTTAAGGTCCCTGTGCACAACCTGCAGGAAAGGCAGGCGGCATACCAGGGTAAGATTTCATGTTAATGAGCTTTTATTGAATTGATCGGACAATTTAACATAAAGCATGCTATAAAAAGCTTAAAAGTGACATTCAAGTGTGGTTATTTTAGGGAAGAGGTCAACATAAACAACTATTAAATCAAATTGGTGTTAAAAAAAGGAAGATAAAAGTCAAGGCTTTGCCACTAGCTGTGAATCATAGTGGCACATTGTACGCAAGATCATCTCTCCGAAGTGTGTTTCTCACCCCTTGAGAATGCAGGTATTCCACCGTCTTTGTGATGGTGTGCAGTACGGCGCTGGCCTCTCTCTCTGAGAAGAACTTCTGTTTAAGGATTCGGTCCAGCAGCTCTCCTCCTCTCATCAGCTCTGTGACCAGGTACACCTGTTTTCCATTATCATAGACCTGTCATAAAAGATACAAGACTGAAAAACCTGCACAGGTACATGTCAATCTGTTTCTAGCACATTTTCATATTGTATGCAGTAATGCAAGTCTTTTAGAAATCAAGCATCTTTTGTTGAAAATTGTAATCTCACCACTAGATGCTGCTCAGAATCAGGACCTCTAATTGTTACCTAAAATGCAAAAGGTCTCTGAGATTTAAAGAGTTCATGCTTACATCTTTGAGAGTGATGATGTTGGGGTGTTGGCCGTATCTCAGCAGGATCTCAATCTCTTCAGATGGGTCAGTGCTTGTTTTATCGATCACCTGTCGGTATAGTGATGTGTCAGTCACCTGAAGACCAAATGGATCTAACAAAGGGCTTTTTTGCAAACATTTACATTCAGTGTAATAATGTCCAAAATGTTCAGGTTCTCCACATCAGCCATCATAATAAATCTAAACAATGTTAAAAAACGAAATCTTGGTTTTGAGAAGGCGGCATACTTTGTGAATGAATGCATACTAAAATATTGCTTCAGGAACGGATCAACACATTAACAGACAATATTACATAGAAGTCAATGATTGCTTTATAATCAATGAGCTTTTTGATTTTCTATCCATTTTTCTAAATTCAAAGAAAACCCATTTCTTATAGTAATTGGCCAATAAATGCATTTTTATCTATTTAATTCTCTTTTATAGCACTGTAAACCTCAGAGACTGTACATGGACAAATCAAAGTGAATATAAGGATTGTGATAAAATCTTACACTAATAATTCTTTACAGAAACATTTGATGTGTTCCACATCAGAGCAATATTTAATAACATGGCTTCTAACCTTCACTGCATACTCTGTGTTGGTTGCCTTGTGTATGCAGCGTTTGCAGATAGAGAAGGATCCCATGCCGATGTCCTCTTTCAGCACATAACCGTCACTGAACAGGATGTTCTTACCGTGAAGCTGCTGCTTGGAGACAGGTGCACAATAGACAAATGAGAATCACAGACACACACACACACACACCATACACACAAACTGCATCAGCCACATTAAATTATAAAATCAAACAGAGTAGTGGACAAACAATAATACACCGTGCTGCATGCTGTATCAAAGAGAATCACTTAACAAAGCAGTTATTACAGCAAATTTTAAACACGACGAATCAAACTATTGACTGTCTGTCTAACTAATACAGAAGAGTTAAAAATATTGTTGGTATTTTAGAACCAGATGGATTTTTACAATATTTTTGTTTAATCAGAATAAGGAAGTTTCCAAATCATATTTTGTGATCAGAATTAAAGTGTTTTTTATCTTAGTGATCAACAAAATTTCTTTCTTGATTTAAATGTGACCTAAAAAGGTTTATTTTTTAGTGGCCAGCATATAAGATTTTTAATATTGTTTCAATAATTATTTAATATTTTATTATAATAATTATTATAAATGCTGTTTATTTTATAGCAATGACTATTTGGGATATAAACTTAATGATATTTCACGTTTTTTGGTTGAACACAAAGATAGACATTTTATTTTAGCGTGAACAATAAATAAATAATTTAAACAAACAAAATCTGAATGTCTGAATGTTTACTTTCTCAAGTTCACTTAAAATATTGTGATACCATCTTATGAGACCAGTATCATGTTTAGTCCGGCACTAAGGGAATCATCAAAAAAAGTCCTCATTTTATTAATAGGCATTATATTAAACAAATCAAACTGCTCAAATATAGAGACACTGCCATCTTGTGGTCTGAGTAAAGACATTAATTTTTGCCATTAAAAACCAATCATTTTCAAATTGCATTTTATTTACAACATATGTTTTAAGGGTATTCCCAAAACAATGGAACTTATTAGCCTCGTGCCATATACTCCCTAATATATTTAGAGAAATACTGCCTACTCATTTATACAAGTTGAAGAGTTAGTTGGAAGTATTTTCTGGGGTCAACACAGTTTAAGAAACCTAACAAAAGAAACAAACAGTAGGTTTAAGATGACATGACAGATCACTGACCTGTACCACAGGGTGTGGAGGAGGCTTCGTTTTCTCCTCTTTGCCTTCTTCCTCCAGCATTGCCGTAGCAACAAAGCTGAATCCCCGGAAAAGCTGGTGGGCACCTGCACTGGGAGGAACACCTGGAGAATCTGAAAGGAAACGCAGTTATATTGACATATAACAGTGAACAAACTCTGAACATATAATTTTTTAGTCCGGCCTTTTAGTTCTCATGTGCTCAAAAAAAAGTAATTATGAAATTATGAGAAAAATTCTAAATTAATATTCTATGGAACTCCGAACAATGATGGCGTCTTGTTCACCTTTAGGAGTACGAGATGTGAACTCAGAATCAAAGTAGAAGGTGTCATCTGGTCTGGCTACAGCCGGCCTGAACGGAGGTTTTATTTCTCGCCTGAAGAGTTTCTAAAAATAATTCAAGAAGTCTTCCCTCAGATCTTGAGACTTCAAAATAATTATCCCTTAGAGCTGCAGGAATATGAGAGAAGTTCTTACATTCCAGTCAATGGTCATGTAGAACGAATGCCTCTTGATCTCTTCAGCTCCATCCGGCCCGGACCCTGGCAAAACCTTAGGGTTAACGTATGAAAAAAACTACAAACATTTGGGCATCAGAGTAGATCAAAACAGTGTAGAAAACATTATGGTGTGTTACCGAGTCTGTTGATGGGGTTTCTCTTAAAGAGGGCTCTAAGTAAACTTTGTGCTTCAGTGCTCAGAAACTGTGGCATACCCAACCTTGCCCTAAAACCAAAAACCCAACCACAACAATGTATTAAAAATTAAATAATCACAAATTCATAAATTAACATTTCACTTGCTGGTTGTATGACTTTGCTTATTATAACAAAAAGGAAGTGTATTTAAGCTCAGTCCTAATATGTAACACATTTATTAACTGTGCATAAAAATTTAACGAATCCTTACTTCAGGATAAGATTCATTGTTTCCTTTCTGTCTTTTCCCTGGAATGGAAGCGATCCCGTAAGCATCTCAAACTACAAATGAGACAAATAAATAAAAGCAAAGAGTTGAGCAAAAAATATGACAAACTAGCACTTAACAAAAATATGGGATTAATTTTAATTTATTTTCTCATGAAAAGAAAGGAAGTGGCTTTGAATATTGCAATACACAGTGGTATTTTAAAACCATCTAAGATGTTTTAAACCCTAAAGCATAATTTATTTGAATACCAGTGAATTTATATTTATAATGGAGTCACATACTGTCACAATATTGAGGAAATATCTTGTCATTGTGGCATAATGCTTGAAATCATACTTGTACGTTAAACAAACTAGATATAAAAAGCCTATATAAAAAAATGACTACATGATTAAAAAAACTGAAATGTTAAATACATATTAAAAACAACCACAGCACCAAATGACACTTTGGTATAGATCGTCCTCTTTAGTTTATCTTTAGTTTTCTTTATTTTATTAATAGGGTAACCAAATGTTTTATGTGTCAGGTGAGTTAAAAATGATTGGTGTCCTGCAAAAGGTGTCCTGGTCAGTGCATCCTAACGTACCATTAGTACCCCATAGGACCACCAGTCAGCACTGTGGGTATGACCCTGTCTGTTGACCACCTCTGGAGCCATATACTCCACCGTCCCACAAAAAGAGTAAGCTTTCTTCTCATGGTCGATAGCCTCCTTACACAGTCCAAAATCTGTGGAGGAATACACACATTAAAACACAATAACACTGAATATGGCAGCATGTAGCATGCGATTGAGAAAAAGATCTGTTTTCGTTTAAATATGTAAAATTATTCAATAAAATACATTCAAATTTACTGAAAAACAGTGATAAGGAAGCGAGTACCTGTGAGTTTAATATGTCCCTCTTCATCCAGAAGGATACTAAAATCCAAAAATAAGCAAATGACTGTACTAGATATTACGATGATATTAAGTAAATGTGATGCATGTCAAATGTAAGTACTTCTCAGGTTTCAGGTCTCTGTAGATGATGCCGAGACCGTGCAGGTGATCTAGACCCAATGCCAACTCAGCCAGATAAAACTTTACATCTTCCTCTGTAAACATCACCTAAGCAGACACACAGGAAGAGAAGGACAATCAAGACACGCAATTGTACAAATGTAAAATATATCAAACCGAGCATTTTAAATGTACCTCTTTTGACAGCCTTGTGAAAAGATCACCTCCTCTGAGGAAATCAAGAATCAGATACAGTTTACCTTCCGTCTGAAATGCTAAACAGATACACACAAACATATAGAAAAAGGTCTTGAAAATCTGCATTAAGATTCCAGAAGTAAACATATTTAGAGAAATGTATGTGCCAAACATCAACACTTATGCAAAACTTACAAAACTCTCAATATTTATGTTTGGAACTTTTTGTGATCAATTTAATGCTCAAAAATAGCCCGTTGGATAGGATTAACCAGAATAAATTAAATATATTAAGCTTTGGTATCTTCCACATAGACTGACTCAATTCATTGCTAAAAATCATTGTGGAACACATTCTGTACTCATTTAATAAAACTCAAAAACCATCGAAAAAAATGAACGCTGCATTTTTTTTGGCTTACACCTTTCAGTATGTGACCTACAAAAAATTTAAGTAGATTGCAATACGTGTATAAAGCCTATAAGGTATATAATCTAATATTTTCTTTATGACCCACCATAATGGAGTTTAACCACAAAGGGATGGTTGACGTCTGCCAGAATGTCTCTCTCCATTTTTGTCCTCACACGGTCCCTTACTGTGAAAAAAATATAAATAAAAACATCTTGACATAACAGACACTAAACTTTAACACAACACACCGAACATTACAAACAAACAGCATTCCCTACATTTATTATGATACAAAAATAGAACTCTGTGCACAGAGGAAGTGATATCTCTAATCTCTGAATCCTCACAAAAGGAAAGAAAATCCGAGATTTGTGGGTACAGAAAGCTGAGCACACACTAGCTGTAAACATAGGGGGATTTTCTTGTCATTGGGTGCGCTCTTAAACACAGGATATGTGTGTGTGCCCGCAGAGGAGCTGACTATAGACTGCAGCAAGCTCACCCACAACAGCATGAATTAAGACTTCTGCACAAATGTGCTCAAATGTACAGCCATATTTAATATCACACACATTTTATACAATGATACTGCGAATCATGTTTGAAACTTTTAGCCGCTTGACATATTTAACATTAGCAATTAAACAGAAGTTGGGTTTTTCTCCAGGGTGTCGACATGTTCTGGTTGTGAAATGATTTGTTTTCACAGATACAACAACAAGATTGATAACAACAATGGTAGACAAACAACCCAGGAAACAACTGTGCAAAATGAAAGTAGTTGTTTTGAAGTGATGTTTACATTAGGAAAGGAAGTTCGTTGGGTTTGTGGTGAGTGTATGTGTTCCTGTATACGGACACTGTACCTTTAAGTGTGGCCTTTCTTAATACCTTCATGGCATAGAGCTGGTTATTATCAGGAGGCGTTACCTTTCGAACCAAAAACACCTGTGCACAATAAAAGCAATTTCACAATCAAAGTGTTTGCAAAAATCTACTCATATCCGTTCATGTCTTGCTGGGGTTGAGCAAAACTCTGAATTAGAAATCCTCTGGTTCCTCATAGCGTGTACATAAATATGTATTTTAAATTGAGCATTGATGTTTAATGAAATTGATATGTACAATAACTAATAAATAAAATGCTTTATACAAAATTATTTACTACTTTATATTATATAACTATATACTATGACGACAACAATATATAACTTTTATGAAGGACACACAAACCCTGAGACTGATGAAGTATATCAGAATGATATTTGGAACAATGCTTTAGTTCTTGGAACCCATTTTCTACAAAAAATTAATTTGTGTTCAACAGACCAAACCTTATTAATTTGGAGACTGTAGAACAGCAAAAAGTTATAAGGAACTTTCGACTGCCATTTCTATTTTTTCTTCTATGGTAGATAATTTGGTTGCAAGAACTGTTAATGTTACAATCATTCATCCAAATTTCTTTGTTTGTGTTGAACAAAACATGTTGGGTTATTGCTGTATTTTGTTACCTTTCCAAAGGATCCCTGTCCCAGCACTTTAAGGAGCTCAAACTGGGATGGGTCTGCTTTCTCTGATCCCTCCTTAACCACATGAGTGATGTTGATCTCTTTGATGTCACCATCATCCTTTAGAAAATAAAAAGAGGGATGGAGGGTCATTTAATTTGTTTAGGTGGCATATAGAATATAACAATGCTCAACTGTGTTGTAACTAAAAAAAAACTGCTAAAACTTATGATAAAAATGCTGATGTAGAAAATCCATTACAATCAAAATTACTGTATCCCTTTATTAATATCACTGTTATTAATAAATATCTCCAAGTAAGTGAAATAACATCATGATATGAGGTATAGGAGGTTTCTGCCTTTACAGACCACAAAGTGAGAACTGCAGGAAAGTTTTGCTGATTTCTTTGCCCATCATCATCGTATGTAGTGAATGCGGTACAATATTTCTGCAATGAGTTTTGAAAATTACATCATGTTCCTAAAAGTGTTTTGTTTCTCCAAAAATGGAAAAAAAATTCTGCCGTCTTGACATTTCAAACCAGTATGACTTTCTTGGAATACCAAAGAAGATATTTTGAATAATGTCGGCAATTGCAACCCATTCACTTGCATTAGTTTTGTGATTATAAATTGAAAGTGAATGACGTCAACTGCTGTTTGCTCACCAGCTTCTTTAAAATATCTTCTTTGCTGTGAAAAATGCGAAAAAAGTGACACTGACTTAAAATGACAAGAGGGTGAGTATATAACGATTAGATGCTCTGCTTGAGAACATGAAACCTGCATCTTTTGGCACCCAAGTTCAATCAAGATCTTGTTATTTGAAAGTTAGTCTTTGAGGAAGATCCCTATCGAGAGGTTTAGGTGAGATAACTGAAAAGCTCAAGTCGAACAAATACTCAACAGGAAGTGTTGTAATAGAAGTTTCTGTATTTTGCCGATATAAAACAGATAACATTTAAAGCATACCAGAAATAAAGTACAATGCTGCACTGAGTGTCATTTCCCCTGTGAATTCAGAGAGTGAACAACATGTTGGGCAGGAAATGGTTAATAAGCGAAAATAAAAATGAAATGGTATTCTGAGAAAACAGAACAATGATAGCTGACACGCAGACCCACACCAAACCCATTCAAACCAACATATTAATCCTGTTAAACTAACAAAATGTGACCCTGCCTGCATAAACCCGGCTTAAGTCATTTTTATGTGATCTACTTTTTATACAAAAATCCAATTCTATACTATATTAAGAACGTTCTTTGAGAATATAACATTGATTTAATTTATATTCCCAGAGTAAGAACATGTCAAATTAATAAGACAAATTAAACTTTAATGTTTTCTCAGAATTCATTATCTGGGTCAGAGATACATATCAAACCCTGCTATACATATTCCTTCATACATTCATGACTTAGTGGTTTAAAACACTAGACTTCAAAGCTTCAATTATACTAGAATTATCAGCAAAGGTCAAAGTTCAAAAAAGAAGGAATTAACAGACATGTCTAACCAACCAACACTTGTATCATCTCTGAAGAACAATGCCTGTCACAATGTCAGCGAGCTGCAGAGAAGCATTGGAATTTAATAATAATAATTTACTAATACCCAGAGGCGTTCATATTGTAAATATCAAACAACAACAGTTGCAGCCCAATTCAAAACAAGCCAAACTTTCTACGCTGGTTCCCCAACACAGGCAAATGCGATTACACTTGGTGTGCACTGACCGTCCAGACTGAGTGTTCATCAGTCGAGGTGGCACAAGACGGAGTCGAGCTGGTGGTGCTGTTGGTCTCCTCTCTGGCCTGTGTGCCGTTTGCTAGGGTCTTACCGGGCTGCCGTCTGAGCAGGTAGTGAGTAAACAGCTTACTGACTTTAAACTTCCTCTTCTCTTTGTCCATTTCTTCATCCCTTCTCTAGCCAGGGCATCCCACTGATCCCCCCATCCACCTGCATTCGGGGCAGGACTGGACCACAAAACTCATCTCAGAGAGGGAGCGCTGTGGGTGTGGGTGTGAACGGGTGTAAAAGTACGAGCTCCACACTTTTTTCAGCTACTAACGTGAGGCCGGAAGAGGAAGGAAGAGACCAAACACTAAACAGAGAGAGAGAGACCGAACACTGAGAGAGAGAGAGAGAGAGAGAGAGAGAGAGAGAGAGAGAGAGAGAGAGAGAGAGAGAGAGAGAGAGAGAGAGACCGAACACTGAGAGAGAGAGAGAGAGAGAGAGAGAGAGAGAGAGAGAGAGAGAGAGACCGAACACTGAGAGAGAGAGAGAGAGAGAGAGAGAGAGAGAGAGAGAGAGAGAGAGAGAGAGAGAGAGAGAGAGAGAGAGAGAGAGAGAGAGAGAGAGAGAGAGAGAGAGAGAGAGAGAGAGAGAGAGAGAGAGAGAGAGAGAGAGAGAGAGAGAGAGAGAGAGAGAGAGAGAGAGAGAGAGAGAGAGAGAGAGAGAAGAGAGAGAGAGAGAGAGAGAGAGGATGTGATGGTAAATTGTACGAGAGGCCAAACGATAGACAGATTTTTCTTTCAGAAAAGTAAATAATGATGTGTGTTTTGTTTCCATCTATAGGCACAACAGGCCCATCCCATAATCCCTTGATGATCAACCCAAAATATATAAGCCATGGGTTCTTCCTCTGGTCCTGAATGCACCAACATGACACAAAAGAAAGTGATAGTCCAACAACAAACACCTGCCATAAAAGTGCAGACCTTCCAGCATGCAAGGACTTCGTAATGTGAGAGTTCACCAAAAGTTTCGTGTACATTTCAAACATGTATGACCTTCTCTCGTCTGTAGAACACAAAAAAAGCTATTTCGAAGAAGGTTTTAACCAAAAAGCATTCCCATTCACATCTATTGAATTGCATTGGACACAAAACCAATGCAAGAAAGGCGTGCCGTTTCCCAACATTCTTTGAAATGCCTTCTTGTGAGTTCTGCAGGAGAAAAGTAAGACAGCTTTGATATAACCATAGAGGGAGTGAACGAGGACAAAACTTTTTTACTACGGTGAACTTTCCCAAAAAAAATAAAGCGTTTCCGAGCTGACAGACATCACAAAGCTCATAGCTGGAGAGGAAAGGAGAATGCTCAGTTTTCACACGAAATCTTACCTTCGTAAAGATATCAGCAAACTCTCTCTCTACCCAGGTGATCTCTGACTTGTACTGCTAATGCAGGATCGGATACAAGGGAAAAAATGAGCAAAAGAGTTCTTTGGTTTAAACCAAATATGGTTATAATATGAAGAAACTACATCAGTGGGACATATCACATCAAAACCACATACACATTTATTTTTATTAATGCTGGGGGCTTTCCATGATGTTGGATATCCCTTCCCTGAGACATCACAAAATCGTTTGGCATTCTTAGATTTTTCAAGTACATTTCTCATGAGCACGCGATGAACATTATATTGTGTTACTTCTGCATTCACAATATTGCAAAATCTGATCTAAAGGGTCACTGATAGTAGGAAGAAATGTTCAACTTCCGGTTTCAGCTGAAGTTGAGAGAGAAATAGAAACTTCTCCAATTTTCTATCGCTTGTCATTTTTATACTCAACTTGCACGGTATAAATATGAATATATCAATTTTATTTATGCATCTGCTACTTTAATCCTTTAAAATCAAGAGCCAGAATGCAAACAGCAGTGTCATAAAACCTTTTTTTGTAACATTCTCTGCGTCGTCAGAATAGAAGAAATAACACTATTACATAAGGTTATACAAACTCTTTTGTATACTCTTTTTCTAATACTTTTACACAGTATTTTTTACGCTGATTCAAGTGAAACACCTAATACTTTTTCTCAACACCGCAATGCTACAAACTGCGTCTTTTGCATAGTAAACCAGACGTTTCCTGTTTCACAAATGTTCAAGAGATGGTCACACCACGAAATTTAACCATGACTGAAACACAGCTGTCTTGCTCTCTGCTTCAGAAATCTACAAAAATGTTAGACATTAAAACTCTTAAAAGCACAAATTATGGCAATTTGAAAAAAGGTAACAAAAGTGAGATATATCCTCAAATGTAGAAAAACAATTCCACGCCTTTTGTTCTCTCAAGTTTTGTTTCTCTTAAAAACACTCCTGAGATAAAGCACAGGTAGACTTGCCTGTTGCATGCGTGGCTTGGTGCGAAAGATATGCCTCCACATTTCCACCATGACCCATGAGGACAGCAGCTTCAGCAAGGGACCGATCTCTTTCTGTCACACACACGGACCTCTTGAGTCAAGAGAAATGGGGAAATGTGGAAGAGCTGCAGGGGCTGAAGGTCATTGAATAAGGGGCAGTGGAGAAAATGATGAAACTTTGAAAACCACATCACTTGAATTCCTCCCATTTACTGACACAGAGATCCTGCCCCAAACTTTAATGCTAGAAATGACATATACATGTGTAAATGTTGGTAAAAAAATAAGCCAATCTACTAAACTCAAATATTTATATTATGCATTCACCAAAAATATTCACAACAAAATCGCAGGTGTTTATATACGCTGTTGGTTTATATAAGGAAAAAATATTGTGTTTGTGTTCCCATATAAACACCAAACCATATTTAACATAAATAAATATATATATATATATATATGATAAGTAAATACTTTTACATTTTTAAGAAATTACTGTAACTGATGGATTCTTATTTAAGAAATAAATATCCTTTTTCCACGGACAAAAGCTTGTCCTTTTTTTGATTTAATGTTTTTAAAATATTTAAGTTATTTTAACTGTTTATTTCTGTTACATGTACAAGCCCTATTAAATATTTTTTTTAAGTGTTGTGTGGCGCAATTTATAAGAACATGTGTTTTAAAGTTGTCTTTTTTCATGCCTAAATATGAGTAAATTTTTTTGTCATCTTGGGTTGTTTCAAATCCGTCTCATTTTTCACTTTGGTAGTCAGTGGCGTCCCAGAACTTGCCTGGTTATAAGCATCTGTCCAAATATCTTTCTCTGTTCAACCAAACAAAGAAGTGTTTACAAGTTTGGAACAAATAGAGAATGAGTAATTCATGACAAAATTTTGCTTTTGGATAAACTCTCCCTTTAACAATCACAATCACATCTCAAGTCTCATTCATAGTACAAACAGTTCAATCAATCAACATAATGGCAAAGCATTCGAGTATCATCTCTGCATGGGTTGCTAAGCAGAGACGCAGGAGCCGCACGCGACCGGGCTCTTTGTGCGGCCACCTGTTGCTGTGGACTTACAGAACCGCTAATTCTGAACAAAGACACGCAGCTGGTGTGTGTAGTCGTGAGCAACATGATGGCAAAATGAAGGATGCAACACGTTCATGTCAATCAGCTGGAAAAAAGACTGGAGGCTTGGGAATTAATGGGCAGATATGCAACAACAGTCTGTGCCCGTTTGATCAGCAAAGGCTGTTTGTGAATCTGTATGCCACCCTGATTAACAGTGAGAATATACATGAAATTCTAATGGGCAGGGTTGAGTCTGGTTGGACTGGTGGTAAGAGTACTTCACAATTTAAGAGTCTCTGAGAGGCATGAATTGTTCTAGTGTCTGTTTATTAGGATGGAGCGCATCTGCTTACGGCTTGTCAGCCACTAGAGGACAGAGCTGGTCTATGTACAGTGGGGTTGAGTTTGTAAAAAAAGGCTTTTTCAATCACTAATATGGCACTATAACCAAGAGAAGAAAGACACATTTGAAAAGGATAAAGTAGGAAAAAAAAGAAAACTGTGAATTTTAAGATTGGTGTAGTTGACACAAGATTCAAGGAGACAGAAAAATATTTTAGCAAATTGTTTTGGACTCCTGACAGCAAAGCACACACATATCAGGCAGACATCTCTGCTGGCAGATGTTATATAGATGTCTAGAAGATTTCTGGAAGATGTTTATGGTTTAAAATGGATAATCAACAGCTATAAGATGTTTAGCAGATGATTTTACACAGCAGATGTTTTTTCAGATCTTTAAGAGACATCTTACAGAATATATACATTTAAAATTAAATACTTTGCTTTGTTTCATATGATTTATTGGATTGTAGACCGGGCAACCGGACAAAGCTGAATGAAATGTGGAAGTTTATATTACACTGTTAACATACATATGTAGAAAAGATTTTTTCAAATGCTGCTTTTTATTTTGCTTTCTTTGTGAAACTTTGAATGTCATGGTCATTGAAAGTGGTGTTGTGTCATCTTTGATAGCTGATCCCCCTTTCAATTCATTGTAAATTCTGTCAAAACAAGCATATATAACCAGCATGACACACAACAGCTCATTCAGTAAATCTCATTATGGCCCTAGACATATTGAATGTGCTCTTGCGGAGAACATTGTTCACCTTCACAGCTAAAGGCAGAGATGTACAAAAAACATTTTGTATATAAACAGACACACAATAACATTTTCCAAAGTTTAATCATAAAAGATTTAGATGTGGTTTGTAAATTCAAGCATTCTTCTGCATTAAGTATGGACTGAGAATGAAATCAGTCGCTTTCTACTGTGGATCTATTGTGTGAGTGTGCGTGGACTGCAAGGAACTTTTATCTCATTAATAAAGCACAACCCACAGGCTAAAACTACACTGGATTATTGAGATTTATGACATTAACATTTAAAAATACTCCCCTGAGCCAGCTTTGTTCATCTGGCATTCCAGCAATGGCCAGTAGATCCTTACGGATCAGTTTAGATAAACTGCACAAATCCACAGTGTTCCACACCCTCTGCTTCACTTTGCCAGAACATGGGTGGGTACGTGATCCTGAACTTTATCAAGACTGGGAACAACTCTGGTCCTGCCCTTGTATATAAAATACCTGTAAAAAATGTGGTCCGCATGAAAATGATATGGAGCTTAAACTGGCCATAATACACAAACTGCCTGATTACCATCTCCGAAGGGAATAACTGCAGAATGCAGGAAGAAGTTGTGATTTATTTCGTAATTACAGTTTAACATAATTTAAAATTAAATTGAAAGAAATTACAGTAAAGAAGAAAAGAATATATTTTGGATAATGTTATGCTAGCACCCTTTCACTTGCATTCATTTTTTGTCCATGCAATAGAAATGAATGGGTGACAATGCTGTTCGATACCCAACATTCTTCAAAATATCTTTGTAATCAATCAAAAAGAGAAAGTCATACAGTTTTAAAGTGACAATATGGTGAGAAAATAAATTTTATTTTTTGGGTTAACACAACATTAACTCAAAATGAGAACTACTTTTAACAAAAACAATCTTATTTTTTCTTATGTTACACATTACGTTAAACAAAAAAAAGCCTGTCAAATTCGGAAAATAAATAAATTTATTTTACAGTTCAAAAACAAACATAATTTAGATACATTATCTGCTTTGGTTTTACTAGACAAACCCGAACAATAAATCATGGTAAGGTTCACCATTTATCATGTTCTTATAGAAGTGAAGTTTTGACCACGGCAAATTTTTTACCGACCAATAAAACAATGGTTCACTATGCGTGAAAGTAAGGTCGGGTGTTGCAGAGCAGATGGATTTAAACTTGCTGCTCCACAATCTGTCTGACACCATATATTGAAAAATAAAATCAGCTGTACAAATGCAAAGAAAATCAGAGTTTGGAGTGAGTAATTTCAACCCTAGAGGCGCAAAGACAAGAACAAGAGAGCAACATTCGGCAACATCTAAACAGTCAGTTAAGTGCATAAAATCATATTATTATATCAGTAAGAGTTTCCTGACATAAGAGAACATTTCAACGGGATAACAATGGGCCATAACTAAATATTATATATACAAGGGATAATTAACCTTAAACACATATTCTGTCATTTTTATTTACCCTAATGTCATTCAAACTTAATTTTTCTGCAGAACACAAACAAAGATATTTTGAAGAGTGTTGGTAACCAAGCACACCCTAGATTGGTTTCTATTTTATAAACATTAAACTATTGCGACATCCTCTTTTGTATTCCTTTGGGAAAAAGCAGTCACAAAACAGGTTTTGAAAGATATGAGATTGAATAAATGATGACTGAATATATGTTTTAGATATCCGTTTAAGGCAAGACCATGACAAAGAATATGAAAGATCCATACGTTCGGTCTGATTGTAGATTAATAATGGAGAAGCGCCTGATAAAGAGATCGCTATGATATTTTAACAGCTCTATTATAGAGTCATTACACCATTAGACGCCTTCTCTATAACCTCATTGATTCAGTCGATATTATCTCATTTTAAATTCCATCTTGCAGTCTTGATCAATTTGTCACATTATACATTACTTCCTCCGGTCAAAGGTTGGATCGTGACCAGTGAGCTGAACCACAAGTTAAAGGATGCACAGAAAAAAAGGAAGTAGAGGGAAAATAGAGATAATAGAGGATAGAGATAAACGAATTAATAAAAGTGTATTGATAGCAGTGATTACAAAAAAAAAAACGGTTGTTGGAAATACTTAACTTCTTCATGTGGAATCAATGAACAAGATAAAATGATGTTGTTTTAACATTATTTTTTTACCATACATTTTTTTTTCACAAATCAAATCATTTTAAGACAAATGTATTTATTTGTGTGGAACCGATGTACAGTGTTTAGTATGTGATGAGATGTACACTACAGATATGATGTGGTCCCATGTGATGATGACATCCATATGTTTTTAAGAATAGACAGGATTTAAATAATTTTAGAATCGAATAACAATGATTTAAGTGGTGTCAAAAAGTACAACAGTCAAATTTCAACTGACATGACAAGGCCAGAATTTTCAAGCGTTCAGTAATATTTGAAATTCAAAAGACCGATTATTACGTCAGACATTGCATCCATATAAAATGTTTTGTATTTATTGTAATTGAATCTGTGAGAATCCAAGACAAAAGGCTCATCTGCGGGTGCCGTGTGAGATTTTTTGAATGAGTTACAGTGGTCAGGTGTGAATGAAACATTGGGGTTGTGCCGGGTGACGGAATATAATGGGAGTCATCGTAGCGATGAGGATGAGCAAAGTAACCATGGAAACTAACGTCAGGATGAAACCACGTGTGCGTCACAAGGCTCTATAACAATATGCATAGTAATTTATGTTGATTATGAGCAGAGACAAATGTGCTTTTGTACAATCTGGACCTTGGTAAGCTGGGTAAACTCATTTCGGAAGGGTACACAGAGCTGATATTCTTTACACCTGTGCATGGAAAAAGCACTAGAGAAAAAACAGATCACCTCAACTCTTACGTCACAGAGATTCAGGACACACGGTTAAAAGTCTGAAGCGCACACAACCACCCAGACAGACCTGAATTAACGCACATGCACAGCCCTCCTCGTGATGAATGTTGTCCCCCAGCACTGCTCATTAATTCATAAAACGTCTTCTGTCTGTTAAGCACAGCACACCCTACCATGTCCTCAGACCACAAGCACACCATCATTCTCCTCAGGGTCACTTACAGTAACAAAAGGTGCCAATGAAAAACAATTGCCCACAACTGCCTAGATAATTGATCAAGTCACAAAGAATGAATTTATTCTAATAATATAATTTTAACACATTTCTTACACAATATTCTAGGCCACAATATGTACAAGAGGTAAATTATTCACAACTGCAACAGGTTTGTCCTCTTTATTAAAGAGACACTTTAAAATACAATCATAAAAATGTTTTATCAAATTTGGGTTATTTAAAGTTATAAATAGTTGTTACAATATGCCATCAGGTTTACCAATTAACAACAAAACATATTTTGTAGTTGTTGAGACTGAATATTTTACATCTACATACGTTTTTAAATATTGTTAATATTGTAAATAATTTTACCATAAAAATTGTATGAACATTTATTATATTCTTTATTCTCTATATTTTTATTATATTTACAAATATACAAGTGCACAATACTATCTGTGTTTGTTTGTGCCAGTTTGTGTGTGCGTGTGTGTGTGTGTGTGTGTGTGTGTGTGTGTGCGTGCGTGCATGTATGTGTGTCCTTTCAAAACCTTGTATCTCGTGTATATTCTTAAATATATTCTTATATCTTTTGTAATTGTTATTTTTTGTCTTAAAGTGCCGTAAGGATTCTAAAACTCATTTTATATTTCCTTTGTGCGTTAATATGTTTGTCACTATCCTTGGGGAACTTTTCATTATTGTTAGTCACGATTTAACTGTCAATGGGTTTTGAAAACAATGAAAGTTGACCAATTCATAATTTTTGCTGATAAATCTGCAACAATGCCGATAGTTTGAACTATCAGTTTGTTTTACCTTAAAGGTTTGTTTTGATTATGCATAACTCTAAAATGTATCATCAATTAATCCTTAGGGTTGGTATTTACCACCCTACTTATCTTTATTCTGCATTAAATTCTAAAGTGTTTCTTTATCTTAAATAAAAACAGTAGATTTGGACATTCAAGGTTTCATCCATCAACGTTTTTCTTATTATCTTTTAGATAAGACTGTACGAAGGTTGTCCTCTTTATCCCTATTGGTAGCTACATTTTATTACGGACTGCTCATTAGCATAAAGTTAAACTGTTCATAATTTCATTGAACACAACCAAATAGTATAGTAAACAATAAAGTTTACTCGATTCACTGACAAACATCACTGAAGTCCAGGCACACATGGTGATCAGGCACAGTTCAGAGTCTGTATTAAGAGCTTGTGAGCAGTTTTTGATCAAAACCATCATTCTGCACAAGTCATTTACTTATGAAGTGAATGAGATTTCCTCTTACAGACACAACAACCTTAAAGAACACAGTCTGTGACTATGATATTGACTTAGGCCGTATCCCATAGCTATCAAGGCTCGCCATTGTTAAATAAGGTTGGACCTTACAATAATGAGCAATAACTCAAACAATTTCTCATGTGATTACATTTCCAGAACACACACCTGGGCATGCCATCTGCAATAAAGAGTAATGATTAAACCTCTCATAGCCCACAGTGATGTCCAGAGTGATCTGAGAGCAACAACATGGAGAGAAGCTGAATCAGGCTTTGTAAAGCGATGAAAGGATGCTGTGTTTATGATGAGGGAAGTGTTTTAAAAGCTCATGTAGAAATAAATCATGAAACACTTGAAATGAATGTATGAAGGTCAGGCGGAGTCGTAAGTGGTTAAAGGATTGATGGATGTGATGAACAGGAAGGCCTCTTTAAGCCTGACCGATTTTCTCATTAACTTTGGAATGGGGTTTTGTGTGATTGAAAGGACTACTGCAGTACATTGTGTTTGTCACGGCAATGTGACAAGAAAGATCACATGCAATTGATCATCAAAAACTAAAGCAAAAACGTATATGAGAAACTCTAAATCTAGCAGCGGAATCCTTACAAGACAAACGTTTGTGTTTAAGTTCTCGATCATCATTTCCTCACTTCCGAAATGAAATCTCTAAGGAAAAGCACAGCAGAAACCCTTAAGCCTCGGAGCAGAGATCTGTTCGCAGTTTGTTTTGACAGTGACAGAAGGGTCACGAGGAAGAAAGCGCTTCACTTCGGGCAAGACAGCTTTCAGAAAAGTGATCAACACCTACAGACGTCTGAATCTATTTCTGCTTTCACACACCATCTGCCCTACATGGAATCACTCAAATTAAGAATCTGAGCCAAGAAAAAGATAAAACACATAAAACAAACAACTAAAACAAACAACTAACATACACATAACCCAAACAAACAGCAACATCTAAACAAAATGTTATATAGCAAGAAAACGTTGTGCATCTTATGTTCTTAAAAAACCCTTTTAGGTCTTAAGCCGGTAAAGTTTCAATCCGGTCAGGCTAAAATGAAATTATTATGCCCGAAGCCAAAGAGTTCCTCGAACACAGGTTTACACCCCATTTACAGCTAGATTAAGTGTTGTCCAGTTGTGATCCTACGAATCGAAACACATCTTAAAGAATCCCTTGGATTCTAAACCTCACTTTACATTTCCTTTATGTATTAGTACCAGTAAACGTTCTCTGAAGTTACAAATTCCGCATTCACGATAAAGTGAGTTAAAGTCTTTAACAGAAATCACATGTCTTGGACTATAGCAAACACCAGGATTTAGGCATTCAGTTCCGTGGTGTGGCGACAGAGACTTGTTACGGAAGTAACGGGAATGAAATGATGTCGTCTCGTCACTGGTGGGGATGAAGTAACCCAAAGCCGAGTTGTACAATAACAGTTTCCAGACTGTTTGACCAATCAGATTACACGGCGGGCCTTAACGAGTCAGGAACTGAATGTAAGTGTTTTCCAGACAGGAGGAATAATAATACATTATACATTATTTGAAGATTGAATGGCTTTATGAACAGTCGAGGACATAAACCATACAATAATTAATAGTTTTATCACCAAACAAGAGACACTCTTTAATACCAAGTGTAAACAGCCCCATGAAATGTGTTAAAGCCCCATGTGTTTGATTTTTTAAAGTGATTTACTTAATTTACATTAAAATTACTAACTTACCAACCACTGCATAATACAGAGTGATCGACAGCATAACGAAATTTAGAGATCACGACCAGATTGGCTGAATTACCGCCAAGTCGTAGATTAGACCGGACCATCGGATTAAACTGATTAAGAGGACAATCGACATGAATCCGTTTAAGATCGGTTAGAACAAAACCACCACATGGCTGATGGGAAAGAATGTGTTTTTTTCTTTATAGGAGATCAAAATTATACCAGAAATATGCAAAAACATATTAACTATTTAACAAGCTCTAAGCACAGCAAGGCGACAGCGAATCATGTCATGTCATCACCTTATATCACAAAATAAAACAGAAGAACTAATGTTTAAAGCAATTTTATCGTAAACGAGTATGTGAGAAAGGAGAAAACTAGGCCATGTGCAAAATCGAACAAGAGATCGTGTTTTGTCATTGCTGTGTGGACATCAAAAGCTGGAAGATTCTCTTTGTGCAAGAATGACATTTCCATTCTCATCTCTCTACTAGTTTTGTGCCTGCGAACAAGAAACCATGAAGGCGATGTTTCACTTTTAACGAATTTCTCTCTCTATCCATCTCTTTCCAGCTCTCTCTCTTTACGATTACATCCCCAAAGAAGGCGTTTGATACGGCGACAACATGGGTGAGATGGAGACAAATCTGTCTGAATGAGCATTTGATTCATTCAGGGAAGTATTCTGCGCTGCAGTCACACATTAACCAAAGCACACGCTGCACAGCTGTGACGTCACTCGACATGATGTCATCCTGCTGGCAGAAAGAGAGAGAGAGATCCTCACCCCTCGCTGAGGACACAGCCGAAATGCACCGGCGATTCTGCCGCAGTGCATGAGTGGAAATGTGCTGCCAGTCTTTAGAAAAAGCAAACTTCAGAGGGCAAAATGCAATGCATAGTGAGAATATTGAAAAGAAAAAATGAGATGAAACAGAGTTGAAGGGATAAGAAAAAAGCTTATGCATTCATGTGCGTGTGTGCAGTGCAGAGTAAGACCACAGAAGTCTCTCATGCTGAAACGTGTAGGAAATGAATCACGCTACATTTCTCTGTTTGAGAACAGATCATATGCAGGTGTCAGCAAGGCATCGCTGGCGTTCTACATCAGCAAATAATGAATAGACACCGAGCCAAACCTTATGACGGGACAACACGTCAAGGCATGTTAACGCAAACACACAGATGCACACTTCGGGTTATACACGGCAGCATATACTGTAAAAAATGTGGGTGGCTTAAAAAATATCACAAAAAGAAACGGTTAAATGAACTTAAAACATTAAAGGATTTTTTAATTGGAAAATATTAAAATAACTTATTAATAATTCAATAGTTCATATAAAAGTTTATGTAAAGATAAAGGTATTTACATAACAAATATATATTTGTAATATACTCTGTATATTTTTGGCAAATTTGAACCAAAATATTAGAGTTACTTATTTTTAAACTAACATATACACACAATTTGAACATTATATTTACTTAATTTAAATGCTCAAATTTTACTTATTTGTGTAATTAAAATGTTTTTGAGTGTACATGCATCCTCTAAAAGTATGTTCTAAGAAAGCGAACCATAATGATAACTGTTTTAATGAAATGTTTGTTTTGAGTGTTAATATCTGAAACTGTGATGAATCGATTGTTTTCATGTACAGTATATTGACAGAGCTGGATAAGTGTTGACCTAGTGTTTCAATACAGTTTCTTACTCACAGATTGGCTTTTAATGATGGTAAATCTCCCTTTTCACAAAAGTGTCCTTGTGAAAAGAATAAATACTGATTATTTCTGTGAGAATATTGATTTTTTTTCCTTCCGACCACTCCAGGCCGCTGTGGGGGAGAACCTAAACGTGCCAGAAAAAGAACACAGAGAACCTGAAGGACTTATGTAAAGAACAGTGGGCAACACCACTTCCCAGGAACAAGCAGGCACTTATGCAAAACTATCACAGAGGTGTACAATCATTGATTTTCCAAAAGGTAACACAATATTCAAGCTTATACTGTACAACCTGTGCTCTGCTCCCACCTGAAAATTCATCAATCACAAAACAATCAAAGTTGTTTGATTCACAAATTTGTGTTGCTGTTAGTTAAAGAGTGCCTGAGAAAAATTAAGTTAGGATAAAAAAAATTACCTCATCATATCTGTGTCTATAAAACCTCAAAAGTCCTAAATCATTACAGTTTGATAAAAAAGCACTAGTCTGAATATTAAAGGGATATAAAAATAAAAATGGTCATCAATTAAATTTTTTTTTTTAATCTGTGTATGTTTCTGATGAACACAGAGAAAGAGATTTGGAGAAATGCTTGTAGCCAAGTTCTTAAACAACATTCTACCATAGTCTTCATAGTGTTTTTGTTTGTTTTGTTGAACACTAAGTGAGATATTTTGAAGAATGTAGGACAGCATAAAGTTCAGAGGCACTTTTTACTACCACTGTTGTTTTTCTTACTATGGTAGTCAATAGGCGCAAATAAGTTTTTGGTTTCATGCATTCGTCTACATTTCTTTCTCTGCATTCAACTACATTTATACAGCTTTGTGACAACTTAAGAGTTAGTAATTAAGGAGTTTTCCTTTTTGGGTGGACTTTCCCTTTAAGTCAAGACTCTCAATTGTTTTGATGGTTACGGCCCTTGCCTAAAGGCTTGTTAAATCTGCATGTTAACATCTGTCTGCTTCCAAACTCCCTTTCTTCTTTGCTGGTAATAACAGTACAGCCCAACCCTCTTTCCAGTCATCTTCACTTTTCTTTTGGAGTGGGACCTGTGTATTTTCTCTCCTTGGAGATCCCTTAAAGTAAAACATTCTACAGAGACACGTCTGAACAGGATTCACACAAACATTCTGATGGCCAAACAGACTGAAGGATGACCACGTGCACACAAACACGGAGAAGTCAAACATAAAATCGAATAAAACTTGAAGGTCTTGTCAATGTGGCCCTTAATTGCAGCTGTTATACGCCGGTACATTTTTAAAAAAGAGATTATGGTCCTGTAACTTAACAGCCGATTTGTCATTTTCAAGGAGACGAGCACCAAGGTCGAAGGGGCAAGTGCAATCTGTGCTTAGTGGTAAAATACACTGTAAATTAGCTTTACTCTACTGAACCCTGGCATGACTGCAGTGCATCACCATGGCTACACATCACTATAGTTACACAATATGTGCCTATACTGTATACCAAACATGTGTGGATTGGACACATTACAGTCTTCTGCTATTCACATATTTTACTATATGACTGGAGGCAAATATTACTCTTTTCAAATCTGTATAGCATTTGGGGAGACATTTTGAGGAGATATTTGGTAAAAAAAATGTTGTTTTAATGACCTGCGAAATCACATTATCGAGTATGTCACTTTTAATAACCAATCAAAATCTGCAATTGTCACATACTGCACCGTCAGCATGTTCGCATTCAGAATACATGGAGCTGTATTTAGTATTTTTATTCTAAATCTTTCATCTAAATAACTCTTCAATGTGCTGTTTTGATTATTATTATTATTATTATTATTATTATCATCATGAATAGTCAATATTCTGTAAGAATGTAATAAGGTAAAGTTAGACATACAATATAAGACTAAACATATTTTCAACTTATTAAATTAAAATATGGTTTGGTTATCAATTTCGACAAATCCCCCAAATATTTTGTACAAAGGCGCACACCCCTAAATAAGGCATTGTATTGATTGCAAAAACCAGAAAGTGTTTTCATTTTCAAACTAAATAATAGTTTTGGGTAATTGACAGAAAATCAGTATAAATCAAAATGCAATAAAAATACAGACAAATTGAAAATGTGCTGTAAATCATTTTAGGGACCTATTGATCCTATTTACATTTAAGGGTTATAACAATTTTAAACCTAGGCATAAAGCTTGAGATTTGTTGAAATTTTTTAACGATCACTAAAAGCATTTGTAATTTCAAGCATTTCCAATCTTTTAAAATGGTAGTGTTGATAAGAACTCAAAAACATCGAAGATTACCAACAGACGTCTTGCAGGACAGAATTAAGTGATACGATGGATGTAGATTGTTAAATAGATCAGAATAATGGATATGAGCATGATGACCTTTAGAGCTTCCAAAACACATCTAAAATATTAAACAGACTCATTTTTTATACATTAAAAGGTCAAAATAATCAGTATTATTGCATCATATGTTTGAATTAAGACTTGTCAGTTGAAGGTTAATATTACAGTGACTGATTTCTATCAAAATTAGCACATCCATGATACTGCAAAAAAGCACAGTGTCCAATACACCCTCATTGACCCATGTTACTCTCACAGTACTCCTTGAACTAACATTAAAGATCTTATATTGGCAGTTGGCAGACAAATCAAACCCAGATTGACCCAGTGCTGAGTAACAATCCCAGAGGACAGATTCCAGGACACAACACTACATTTCACTGATGATGAGAACTAGCCCTTGATGTCCATTTAAATCTGACCGTGATTGGTGTGAGTCAGCACAGCATTAACCCAAACACAAGCATTAATTACACAGCATAACACACACAGACTAAAGCTAAGGGCATCCCGTAACATCACTGCCGGGCAGTAACACGAACTGCTGAAAAATTGATGAGCAAGCAGAAGAGTTTCTCTTAACGGAGGATAACCTCAAAGCAGTTTTAGAAAGTGATATCAAAGCACCTCTTGAAACACACACTCTTGAGTTATGGTGTGTATGGCACCCCAGCTGTGCCGATCGAAACTAAAAGGCTATTATCTAACATGAGAGGTCCTACTAATCAAATTTACACCAACGGAAAAGACATTACTATCATCTCCCTTTTTTCCACTGGGAGAACAACACACGTGGATGTGTACACATACACACGCTCATAAATTCACTCAAAAGCATCCTTTTCGCACTGTGGCGTTGCATTTAAAGGTCATATGTTAAATTTCAAATATGTCAAATGTGTCACAGAGCTGTTTAAAAGAGTCAGAAGAGGTTTTCTTTAAGAAAAGCAGACTGTTAAACTGACAAGAAAAAATGCTATGTAATGTAAAATATGGGATGGGATTAAAAACTGAGACTACTAATGAAAATACTTCTCTTTATTTTATTTAACAAAAAACTTTAATGACAATGAACTCGAGCTAGGGTAACCTCAGAAAAACCTGAATGTTTCCAATTGCATTTAATGAATCATCTTTTACTGTTTTTTTACTTTTATTTGGTTTCAGACTTTTTTTCTCAGTGTGTATAAACCAGTAAAAATGAAGAACTGATACGTGGGGCAGGTCTATACTGTTAAAATTTTATGTATATACAAATAAAAAATAATAAATCTGATAAACTCAAATATTTCCATTAGAATTCACCAAAAGTTTTAGGTGTAGATTACAAGTATATACTTTTTAATTAAAAAAAACTTTTTTTCAATACATAGAAACACTACACTTGACAGTATTTTTAAACTTTCTGATTTTTAATAAATTCCACTTTTTAAAAGATTATTTTTATATTTTTTCCAAAATACAATAAATAAATAAAATAATTTAAAGACTTATGTGGTGAAAATAAAAATTATGATGTGTATGTTTGTGTAGAAATTTGCCATGCTTTAAGACAAACCATGTGTAAATCTATTATTTACACAAAACTGGCTGTTTTCTTTATAAAACGGGTAAATGTCGTCATAAAACTGTACCCAATCACATAAACACATTTGATCACATTGATCAATAGTTCGAGCCTGCTAGTTAGTGTGATGTAGTGGAGGAGAATCTAATTTGCATATTCACGTATCTTTATATTCCCAATGAAGCTGATGTACAGAGTGGCATTTTAGCTATTTTGAGGCAGGAAAAATATTTCCAAACGTAAATAGGTTTGAATGTGCAATTTTGAGGGTCAAAGATGAATATTAAGAGATAAAATTAACCAAAACATGTGGTTTCATTGAAAATCCAAATTAACAATATGCTGCAAACAGTGGTGAGCATCTAAGACCATCAACCCCGCTCATTATGTTAACACAAACATCTCTCTTCTCTTTTTCCCTCATAATTTCACAAATTTATGGCACAGCTCCACTTTCTCTAATTAGTGCAAATGAACAGTATTCATAAACATAATCATTAAAAAGCTTTTACTGCAACTCTGACAACTAGCATTAAAGCACAAATCTCTTCTAACAAACATGTCTGCTTCTTTTACTTTTAATTTCATCCAAATCGCATGCCGTTGCCATGCCGATAATAAAAATACCATGACAACAAGGTCAATATAGGCAGAAAATTGGCATGTCAGACACACAACAGTGACAACATTAGTTACAAATTTCTTTATACACATCCTATGCCTAGCAATTATGATGGAGCAACGAAACATCATTATAATTTCAGGTGAATAATAAGGCCTTTCTACATACTCCATTTATCTAAAACTAACTGATCCGCAAAGGATTTTGTCACACCACCCGAGTCTTTGTTAAGAGCTTGATCTAAACTCTGCATTACAATAAAGAGAACTGACTAAAGACTTTCGATTTATTCTGGTAAAGTTATTTAAAGGCTCTTAATTAGATATGGTAATGAACATTTGGTTCAACGTGTAAGAGCTTGGCAAAGCTTCAGATACGAACCAACATATTTTATTTAAAAACTATATTTTTGGATAGGGAACTCTATTAGTTTTCTCCAAACGCACTAAAAATTTAACTTCTCCAACTGAATGTTCCTGTTTTCCACTAAAGGAAATAAAAATTAAATATTAAAGAATATACAGTTTAAATCCATGGAATGAATGCTGTTTTAATAAATCTCCCATAAAAAGTATTTCATTGATCAACATGTTTTACATTATTCCTCTATAATTTACTCTTGTACAGTAAATAGTCAACTCAAATCAGAGGACTATAAAGAACTTATCTCTATCACAAGATCTTATGAGATTCCTAATACACCCATCAGATGAATCTAACTCAAAATTTCGTACTTCAACCTCAGAAACAAGTCAATGTACTCGAAAAATGTTTCATATAGAAACAATTTCTTTCTTTCAATTTCACACAGCCTTCAATTCGGTCCCAATCTTAGGAGAGGGTGTGAAAATGACTCCTCAAATTGTCCCATTTCAGTAGCAGTAATGTTGCTGAGCAGAAAGATATCCTTCATCATGTCGCAACCAAAAACGGAAATGGAAAACCAGGACGCTTCACCTTATTAAATTAATTCAGGAGACATTTTCAGGTTGTGTGACGTGATATTTTCCATTATTAACACAATTCGCTTGGCCTAGAAATAAGAGGATTTAGGTGAGAGACATGCCGAAAAAACAGATTTAAAAGCAGATAAGAAGCTAAGAACCGTGATTTAATTTCCATGTCAGAAAATATCTGCATTTCTCAAATCCCAAATTAAAAACATTGACCATATTGACTTATTGGACATATTGACTAAACCCATAAGTATGGTAACCTTCTTGGAAAAAACATCAAGCAGGAACAACACAATGACCACGAAGGCACCGGGAAATAGACAAATAGAGATGAAAAGGTGACTTTATGTGGAGATGATAGAGGTCCATTTAATTCTCAGTTCTACTTATCATCCCAGATTCTCTCTTCTGGTCCTGACAGGCCACGCCTGAGTCTGTTCAACTAAAGGCCGGAGCTTGCAAAGATTCCTGGACAAACAGCTATTTATTCCTGTCTGCTTTCTCTTGGGAGGCTGGAGGAGACGAGATATTTTTAGCAGTGGTCATGCATAATATTGATCCTAGAGCTTCGTTCTCAAGCCAAGGAAGATGGTGCTCCAGAAAGAAGTCTAGAATTTAATTCTTATCTTAAAAAGTTATTTATTACTGTATATGATCTTTCTGGCGTTTCTTGTAATTACAACCTGTGTGGTGGACAATTTTAAATTGATAGTTTTTCCGAAAAGAAAATGTTGTCTTCATTTATTCAACTTCTAGTATCCTAGTATTCCTGTAACGATGCTTTGAAACAATGTGCCTTGTAAATGTGCTATATAAATAAAACTGGGCTGAAAACTCATTAGAATTCTTATTTGTTTCATTGTACAGAAGAACACAAAAGATATTCTGAAGAATGTAGGTAACTAACTAGCACCCGTTCCCTTCCAATGATCTTGTGTCCATACTAAACAAATGCTGCTGCTGTTCCAGTTATAAACTTTCTTCAAAATATCTTCTTTTGTGTTCTGCGGGAGAAAGTCCTAAAGGTTTGAAATGACAAGAGGTTGAATAAATGATGATAGATTTTCATTTTTGGTCAAAGTCTCACTTTAAACCTGAATGACATTTGTAAAAAAATTATTATAAATAATCCATTGTATTCCAATGGCAGGATAGTGACAGATAGGGTTGACTCAAATTTTCCTGTGTCAGTCCCAATATTTGAAATCCTGCAAAATAAAGCTTTTTGGATTTTTCTTCACCCAGTGCTAAGACGCAGAGACAACATTAAGAGCCCAAAAATATCCAACTGCAGTCTCTAGGTTCTACAAGGTCAAAGGAACTGAACTAAGATCCTGATGTGGGCTCACTGTTCATAAAGACAGAGAAAAGAACATTCGACAGTAAGAGACAGACCGTCTCTCTCTCCATCACATCAGGCTCATATTACACATAAAAACACAACATATTCAGGATATTTCCCATCAAGTTATACAGGCTGCAAAATACAAGAAGGGCCCTATACGGATCAGACCGAGTGTAACCCAACCTCTTACATATGCAAGGAGCGAGCCAAGTGGCTGGGCTCCTTAACCCCTTTTTAGTAGTACTTCTATTGATTGTTCTAGAAAGCTGTCCTAGACAGAGCCGATCTGAGGTCTTTTATACACTCCACTGACAATAATGGGAATATGTATGGAAAACTGTTGTGAATTGTTCTGGGTTTAATAACAATATACAGTAAAAATATAGCCACGTACAGAACATTTTGAAAGATGTTTTAACTACTTAAAACATTTAATAATATTACAGTTACGTTTTGAATAATTTTGTTCAATCGACTTAAACATTAAACATTCCGGACCGGCGCTAAACCAGCATTGTTTTTATGATCTGAAGAGGGCTACAGACAACTTAAGGGCAAGTACTGTAGAAATCCATCCTACTGGCCTCAGTGGCCAAATGAACGTTTAAGCTTAAAGGAATCACTAAAAAACATGGTGTTCCCCCTCGAGGAAACTGTTATAACCATGCCAAACATGGAAGAATGTGTTTGTGTGTGTGGTCAGTTGGGTCTTACCTTAACATCTGAACTGACTCCATCCTCAGTGGTGCTCTGTCCATTCTGAAAGAAACAAACAGAAAGATTAGAAAACCATGTATGTCTTTTTGTTCAAATCTACTAACAAATGCAGTATTAAGGAAGTATTTTTTTGTCATTTTACAATAATGTACAGGGATAAAGCTAAGACATAATGTCTTATCAACTTATTATACGTTTTCTTTAAAGTAAGGATTCTTAAGTCCCAAAACAGTGTGTGTGTGTGTGTGTGTGTGTGTGTGTGTGTGTGTGTGTGTGTGTGTGTGTGTGTGTGTGTGTGTGTGTGTGTGTGTGTGTGTGTGTGTGTGTGTGTGTGTGTGTGTGTGTGTGTGTGTGTGTGTGTGTGTGTGTGTGTGTGTGTGTGTGTGTGTGTGCTACAGCTACAGTGTCAAAAACCATGAGCACATGTGTCATGTCCTGATGACATAATCAACGCCTCCCGGGATGTTTTTTCTAATGTTCACTGACAACCGCATCCTAAAATGCTTTAGCTGTTTCTCTGAATGCAAAATAATATTCATGATTACGTCTACAGAGGTGTATAAAGACCTCGCACAATAAAACATTATGTTATAATTTTCTTAGATGGAGCTGTACCCATCAACATACAGAGTGGGTCCTCTGCAATGGATTTCCTCACAATGTTTTTCATCTGCTTAGATAAAATAAAACACAAATTATTAAAAGCAGGGCTCGGAAACCTTAGGCACGCGTATCACTATTGGCACTCTAAGAATAAAAAAACAACGGCTCGCCAAGCACATTCACATAAATGATATTTAATACAAATCTAGTGGTGAAGAAAAAAAATTAACATCTTGTTGTTTTGCATGACAATTTGTTAATCTGTAAATGTAATACATATTTCACTGTCCTTAAGAGGTCACATTTAAACAGTTGTGAAGTTCACGCTCATCCGTGGAGCTGAACTTCAAGTCAGGTCAAAAATGATAGGCGGAAAATGATAGGTGGAAAATTTAAACTTCGACTTGTTGTATAAACAGATAACCTTGTTAAAACTTGTTGAAAGTGTCAGGAAAGGCAGAAACCACAGACAAAAAATTATAGCTTTCGATTTCATTCAACAGGAAATGAAAAATACACAAATAAAAAAGAAGGGAAGAAAGAAGGTACTTCTGGCTGTAGAGAGTAGAACAAAACAGATCAAGGCTTTTTCATTTGACAAGCAATTCACTTTCACGGACTTCAAACTAGAAGTTACGAAGGCTCTGATTATTCAGAGAAGCTCCGGGCCACCAAAACCAATGGCAATCCTGACAACAATCTGTACTAGAGGTCTGAGAAAAGAGGTTTCCTTGGTAACCGAGGAGACCTTGAGACGCTGTGTTTAAATTGTGCCGTGTCAAGAGTGAGACTTCAAACTATCCTCAAGCTTCTTTGTAACAACATAAACAATATACAATAGTGGTGAATAAAGGCAAATAAATGAATCTGACTCATCTAAACTTTACTGGATCTTCTTGCTCTGTAGTATAGGCCTATAAAGCTTAAATATATAAGAAATTATATATGCATATATGTACACTCCAAAAATGATTTTTGTTCAACAATTTACATTGTAAAGATTAGAAATTAATCAAATAAACTGTTTAATTTCATGTATATGCTAGTAAAACAAAAAATCTGAAAAAAACCCACAAATATATATATAAGAAAAATATTAGGTGTATATTAAAACTATATATTTGTTAAAAAAATACTTATTTTTCTCATAACCTTAACTTTTTTTTAAGTAATTTGATCAATTACTTAAAAATGTTGCACTGAATAAATATGTTTATTTATGTGATAATCACCAAGCCACACTATTTTGTCAGGGTAAAACTGTGTCAGCTTTCAAAATTAGGAAATAAAAAACATAAGCAGCAAATAGTATCCATTGAAAATGCAAGCACACATACATCTGATAGACTATCCATTTAAAGTCTGCCTTTTCCTCTGCGAGAAATCTGATTCGGTCATCTGCAATACATCTCTGAGACGTCTTCAATCCAAGGTCCTCTAGAAGATGTCTGTAAGATGTTTAAGATGTAGAATGGATGTGCAAAGCTTTTTCTTATATGTTTGGTAGATTATTTTAAACCGCAGACATTTTCCAGATGTTGTGCAGACATCTTACAGACGTACTAGACCGTGCTATCTAAGATTAAAGCATGGCCACAGATGTGTTCAAGATATTGACATTAGAAGGACAGACACACACCCGGACAAGTGTATGTTAAACATGTATAACTGCAGAGAAAAAACTGTGCAACTGCCTCTTCATGGGAGCAGCTGGCTACCCATGACCCTGAAACGCTTTTCCACACAATCCATGCAAATGAAAGTGCTAAAAGAGCTGTCTGAACAAAAATTAACAACATCTCTCTCATAATGTGACCCTGTTAACAGAAATAGCATGTGAATAATTGGAACCAAACTGTTCACCGGAGATGTGAGAGAAAATGTGTGTTAGCTTGAGGGAAGACAGAATGGAAATAAGAGGCTTGGAGATTTACTTTGTCATTCACAAACAAGTGCGGTGATACGATACTACACACAATTTATTTTCATTCTTGCAAGGGAACAATTCCTTACAGTGTAAATGGCTCATCTTAAAATGGGTGTTTTCTCTATATTAAAGCTCAAGTGTTCCAGCAATGCAGAAACTATAGCTGTTCACTATGTTTGTTGCATGGCAACATTCTGTAATCTTTGCAATCGGGTGAAAAATTATACATAGAGCATGAGATAAATGGCCAATAGATATATGCAATACCTGAACGCTTGAAAGGGATCATATGGTGCAATTTTGTTTAATCATATTTCTTTGGTGTGTTACAAGTTCAAGTATAATTATAAGACATGCAAAAAATCTTCCTAAAATGCCTAGAAAACACACCCACATGCCAACGTAAGTTTGAAGTATTGCAAATATATGAGGCGTAACTGTAAATATTATAGTAGTTTTATTGGAATGTGATGTAAAACAATATTTAAAGGGGCGTACACTTGTTCAGGGTGTATGGAAAACAATAAGCTTATTATGAAGCTTAAAGGAAAGTTTACCCAAATATTTTAATGGGTCATTTACTCAACTTTTAGCTGTTAAAACCTGCATAAATGTCTTTGTTCTGATAAACACGGAGAAAGACAATTGGATGATACTTGTAACAAATTTCTGTGACTTCCCAAACTGTTCCAGGCCTGAAAAACTGGACTTCTTCCAGGACTTTTCTACGTTTTAGTAAGTGAAGTAAAGGGACATACAGCCAAGTATGGTGACCTATACAGAATTCGTGCTCTGCAATTAACCCATTCAAAGTGCACACACCAACAGTGAACACAGACCCCTGGCAGTGGGCAGCCATTTATGGTCACCTAAGTCATGGTATTGCCGGCCTGAGATTCACACAGAAATGTATGGTCAGGAGTCAAACTCTCTAACCACTAGGCCATGACTTTCCTCAGTAGAAACCCTAAAAGTAGGAAATATATATATATATTTTTTATTTTTTTATTTTTTTCATAAAATTGTCATTTTACCTATAATGGTAGTCAATGTTGCAAGCATTCGTCCAAATATCTTTCTCTTTATCAAGTCATACAAAGGAATGTTAACAGGTTAGAACAACTAGAATGTTAATCTTAACAAAAATGTTATTTTTTTTAATCTATCCCTTTAAAACCGTGTATTGACATTGCATTACACCAAATACAAACAAGAATATTTAATAACTTTGAGCTCTGCAATTTGTAGTGCAATTTCTTGACAACTTAATTTAAATTGAATCATTTTAACATATGAAAATTAATTAAATTATGAAAATAAAACAAATCTAACCTACATGTTTGGTATTCCTTCTTGGAAAAGAAAGCATAACTAATGACTTAATTAAATCTTTCATTGTTACTGCAGATCATGTCAGTATATTCCAATACGCACATTTGAAATAACTTTGATTTACTGTACACTTCCAGTCTGCAGAAATAACTTGCATACTGAAATTATTTTTCAATTATAGTCTTCAATTACCCCTCAGCTAAGATTTCAAATCACAATAAACATGTGAACACATTACAGAATAAACTTATATCTCAACTGGTATATCATTTTAATAGTGGTGCCTAGGTTGATTCTCAAGGAACAAGAATTAATGATTAAGAGTCTATAGACTGAATATATTGTCACTTTAGGTGAAAGCCTTAAGCGTATACAGAATATGTAAAAGCAATGCTGTACATAAGCGTTTCAGCTAAACATTAACTTTGCAGAAATCTTGCATGCACTACTTCAGGTGAAGGGTTGAAATTCATTTCTTTATGCTCTGAAGAAACCCATATCAAGGCCTTTGCATATGACTCATATCCTTATCACTGAGATTTACAGGGGGATAAAGAGGAAGCAGAGTTTCTAAGTCTTTGAGTAGGTCAGTCTGTTCACCTTAGCACAAGGGATAAGAAAGTAGGTCATCATAATTAACCTGCGGACCAGGTATTGATATTCGTCCCAGGATATCCTATAATAAAGTTAAGAGAGAGGACGAAACAAAGAGGGAGAGTCAATTGTAAATTGTATTTTTTAAAATGACGAGTCAAAGGTAACAAGCACTGTATTTTTTACAGATGAATAGACGGAAGGGATTTAACTCAAAATGTTGAGTTTGATATTTGTTTCTATGTAAAGGGTAAATAAAAACTTATAAGGACAGGGATTGATTAAAAAATGTAACTATGAATATGTATTTGCTCACGTGTTAAATAATAAGAGTCTTTTTTATAAGATGAACATCCCCTTCTTTTTAAAAGGCCAAGTGAGAGCATGACAGGGGAATATTAAGCATATTACATCACATCTCCATGTTCCTGGCTATCACAAGCTTGGCTTCTCTTATTTCTAACCGCTGCACACACTGAGAGATGAAACCGGAATCAAACCGATCATTTTATACATCAGACATTCACAGAGAACATATGCTGAGGCTCAGTGTGCATGCTGTTTAAAGCGAGGGAATCAGAATAACAACCCAGGACAGCAAGATGAGGTAATACACTGAAACTGTGTGCAAACATACAAACCAAATAATATTCTTGATGCAATACAGCCCAAAAAGAATGCTTAAACAGAACAGAATTATTAAATTAATACATTTCAACTTGGAATTCTGTCTTTGTATCCGTCTACCTAAATTTCACTTCAGAGCTAAACCCCATATGCTCTCAACTTGGCTTTGGAACTTAAAACTGGCTCTCCCACAGAAACATAACCTCTCCCCGTGGAACAGACAAGCATGGGCCTCACACACAATGATATACTGTCCATACCGGGAATCTCACAGTTCACATTTCCTGTCATGGATCGAAACCAGAACCCTAACCAAGACAACATGTCCTTTAACGGAAGTACAGCATCAACATGAAGTTTCTACTAGGGCCGTTTATCAATGCAGAATAAAGTCTTTAAGTGTTTAAGTCCGTCTACCGTGCATACAAATGTTGTGTGTGCTTGTAAATCCATCCATGTATTATATACTAGAAATATATAAAACATAAAACGTTTACACTTTTTAGATATTTAAATTAAAGGTCAATCTAAATACATTTATATACATTTCCTAAATATAAATACACATGTACAGGAACCTATTTTCTACTGTGCTTTGCGCGCGCGCGTGCACACACACAGACACACACAGACACACACAGACAGTCACAGACACAGACACACACACACACACACACACACACACACACACACACACACACACACACACACACACACACACACACACACACACACACACACACAGACAGACACAGACACACACACACAGACACAGACACAGACACAGACACAGACACAGACACACACGCACACACACGCACACACACGCACACACACGCACACACGTACACACACGTACACACACGCACACACACGCACACACACGTACACACACGTACACACACACACACACACACACACACACACACACACACACACACACACACACACACACACACACACACACACACACACACACACACACACACACACACACACACACACACACACCAATGAAAATGTGCAGTATATTCTCAAGTCTAGTCTCGGGAAGCACTTTAGGGTTTTGTCTCACTCAAATGCTATAGCAAGATTATAATCAGTACAGTTCTGCAAAATGAATAACAATATAGATAAACGTCTGCTCGGCTTCAGGCTCTAAACACATTCTCACCTCACATTTCCTTCTCTCGCTGTCATTCTGCAGAAACAGCTTCTTTCAACGGATTGAGGTGATATGTTTCTGCAGCTAACCTGCTGTTACCAGATTATGGAACACAGCAAAAAAGTAACATGGCCTGGAAGATAGTCATATAGCCAAATCCATTTGTGCAAAACTGTGTGAATTACTTTCTTTCATAAAAGACAACATTTTGAAGAAAGTTGAACACCGAACAGGGGTTAAAAACAAATGCAGGTGAATGGATGACATTCTTCAAAATATCTTCTTTTGTGTTCTGCAGAAGAAAGAAAGCAATGCACCTTTGAAATGACAAGGATGCGTGGATGACTATATTCTATACAAGGATGATTATATTCTCATTTTAGGTGAAGTAATAATTTGCAATATAATTTGTAAAAAGATAAACGTGATTCTGAAAGCAGAAGATATGAAATCCTCAAAGGAACTTCATTGCTGCACGCTGAAGATGACGTAATATTGACACTTGGAGTGGTTAAGAAAGTCACAAACTATAAACGAATTATTTAAGGTATGTTTTCATACACAAGTGTTTCCTTGCTACCATGCAGTAGTTGTTGAGATGGTGTTTGAATTTTCCCATTCACTTTCTATAATACTTTCACTCCTTTAATAACGTTGAATTGATCTTGCAACACAAAATAACAAGAAATCAAACGTTTAAACATTTTGCCAGAGGTCTGCAATTGCACTGTACACTACAGGTCAAAGGTTTTGAACACCTCCTCAAGTATGCATTCATATTTTTCCACATTTTCTAATAATAATAAACTCATTATATAATGGTCTATTGTAAAATACAACAGAAAGTATGTGAATGATTTAACAACAACAAAAAAACATTTAAAAAACTGCAGTTTAGTCAACTTTTGACAAGAATTTGCAGTCATTTTATCAAGTAGCTTCTTAAGATCTCACCCTGTGATACTTCTTAAAGAAGTCCTCGTCTATTCTAAGCTCTCATGGCTGTTCTTTCTTCAAAACTCAGTCAAATGAATCCATTTCAAGAACATTATAACATAAAATGTATATTTTGCCATGAACAAAACATGCATGTTTGCTTCATCATACATCAACTTATTTCAGACATCTTCATATGAAAAGTTTTTAAAACAATTTACTCAAGTGTTCCAAAACTTTTGCCTTGAACTTAAATGTGAATTCAAGTTTGTTTCTAAAAATCAATCCCAAAACATATCAGCATGACTTTAATGCTTTGACATTTCACTTGTACCCCATAGAGGCAGAACAAGGGGGTAACCCAACCCCAGAGCAGAAGGTAAAACACCTTTCCCAAACCTTCCCAAAATACATCTGGACCTGAACCTTACAGCTTTAGAACCTTTATGGACTTATTCATATTGTCACCCCTCTCACCTCTGTCTCCAACTGCACCAGCTCCATCTTGGGCCATGGTTCTGCCAGCTGAGCAAGTGGCATTGTGTTTCTTCAGTGTGACTCCACCACTCAAGGGAATGTCTTCTGGACCCTGGAGAAGTCACTCCTGAAAAGAGCTTAAGGAACGTCCGGACCTCCTTACAATCCCACCTGGATGCACATTTTCCCAAGGAAAAAAAAGATCTCAGGTGCCCTCTTGATCCGGTAAGAAATGGGACTGGCAGGGATGCCTTCCTGGAAAAGGAGGAAATTTCCTGCACCGGCTTCCGCAGGAATGTGCGCTTTCCGGGAAACGCGTGTGCGGTCGTGGCGGCGTTGCGCGTCTCCTGTGAGGAAATCAAAGGATGTGAGGATGTTCCTGTGATTCGGGAGGAGAGGAAACCTCCGCTACTGTCGCTATCTGTGCGCGGGATGGAGAGGAACCGTCAGTGTGGTCCGTTCAGAACCGAATCCGTGGCGTTAAAGCGCATGAGCTCCGGTTCGCCTCTGGTTTGAAGGGATTCCTCGGCCAGCCCCCTTCACTAACTACCCCACTTCTGATGCCCCCCTCTGGAGACATTGATACTGCAAGCTGCACCCACTGGAGCATGAGGACATTTCTACAACATTTCCCAAAATAAAATTTTGTAAGAATAATTTCTCCATTGGGATTTATTATTGGTTCCCATCTCTTCACATGTTGCACCTTATAACTGTTATTTATAAAACATACATATTCTATTCCATCATGGGATCTTATCCACTTAATAAATGAATGTATTCTTTTATAAATGGTGTATTTTCTCAGCATTTATCATTTATGAAAATGAACTATAAAAGTGTAAAAAGTGTTTTTTGTTGCCATCTTTTCACATGTTGCACCTTATAACTGTTATTTATAAAACATCTGTACATATTCCATTCCATCATGGGATCTTCTGCCACATTGTGTTTAAACTTGTTTCCTTTCTATGTTACTTGTTACTTGTAACCAAAAAACTAATTCCTTGGGTGGCTTTGATTCTGATTCCCATCCAGACACTATCCCACCTTCCCCGTAGATGCCATTTCAGTTCCACTAAGTAATGAATGTATTCTTTTATGAACGGTGTATTTGCTCAGCATTTATCATTTATGAAAATCAACTATAAAATTGTAGAAATGCAATACCTAAGTGTTTTTTTTTTGGGCCAAAAAAGGCTAACAAATAGGCAGCATATATATTTCTTACTGCTTGCACCCACTGGTGGCATACATGTTGTGGCAATGGCTGCAATATGCCAACACCCCTTGACATTTAATTCTCTTATATAGAGAAGAGAGGAGCAACTGTTGCTTCTACGAGTGGTTACCACTGGCAACCAGAGTCCATCTGCCGGTATGCTGGTGAATCCGCTGCCAGAAATCAAGGGGTGAGTAAAACTGTATGAATGGTTGTCTTTATGAGATAGTAGTGGGTGGTTATGGAGTATGCATGGAAGAGGACCATCATTGAGTCAAATGATGACACAAACGTTTTCATAAAATGTTTTTAATGCCACTCATTCTGCTAATGAATGAAGCGGGGCATGTCAGACTAAATTGTTTTAAGTGTGACATTTTTCATCAGAACCAAGACTGCCAATAACTCAATTAGTAAAATATGTAAAATGTCCTATACGGTGCTGGTGATCGTTCACCCAAAGATGCAAATTGTGTCATCATTTACTTAGCCTCTTTTCATTTTAAAGCTGCATGACTTTCATTTTTTGGCACAAGGGGATATTTTTAAGAATGTCTGGAACTGATCAATTCAAGTTAATGGATGGCAGTTCCCAATATTCTCCAAAATATCGTCTGCAGAACAAAGAATGTCTAGTAGGTTGATAAAAGGCAAGGACACAAGTTTTCTTGAGCTGTCACTTCAAATGGTTACTTGACCTGACACATCAGATATTAAATGTAGATATGGTGGATATAGTGACACATATACAAAGCATACAAAGTGTTTGTGTTATAGTCGACACAGATGTCACATACACTTGTCACACGCAGTTGTCTTTCCTGACATTGCTTCTTTTAGTCTTTACGGTGGCTGGAGATTGCTATGGAAATTTGCCTGCCAGTTTGTCCCTACAATTATAGTGTTCTGGGAGTCTCAATGGTTAAAAAGAATATGCTTGAACAGCCTGTTATCGCACCCCTGCCCTGTGAACAATGGATCCAATTGGATGACTTTTTATCAAGGGTGGCGTTCCTGTTTATTTAGTGTGAATACTATGCAAGAGTTTAGAAATACTTCATACACAAATGTTTTATGTTTACTTTAATAAAAACTCCTTAACCCTTACACAGACTGTTACATGTGCTCTTTATGTCTACAACAAGTCTTAAAACATCCAGCCAGTCTAACCTTGAAGAGAATGAAATGCTCAGGTTTTGAAAAGAAAGAAATCGATTCATTGCTGAAATGCACCCAGTCGGTGTGGTCCGAATGAAACAAAACAAGATTTAGGTTTTATGTAACCATTATATGAATATTATGTTTTGTAACATTTATATAAAAGGTATATTTTGCACAGTATGACAAAGTTCTGGGCGAGATTAGGCCCAGTGTTTAGTACAGTTTTTACATGACTGTTTTATGTAAAATTCACATAATTGGAAGGAACCTTTTTTTTCCAATGGGTAATTGTGTGATCTGATTTCAGAGAGCTACATCACTTCGCCCCCGATGACCTCAGGGAGTCCCTGTCTGGCTCAAACACACAGGGATCATGGGAAGATGACTCATTCCTAAGACTTTATAATGCAGCTGGACACATTACAAAGTGACACAGCCCATACATAAAGCCAATCACCACACACAATTACCTCACATACATTATGAACACCATTATTTTAATATTGAGAACAACGTGCAGCCCTCACAAACTTCTCAGTGGCGCACACACACATTCATCAGGATGCCCGCCCGCCCGCCTCCCACTCACACTCCATCACACACCCATGCATGTGTGTGAATTGTTGGGCTATCAGTAGGAGGTAGCTACAGTATGTGTGGGTGTAAAATGAAGCATGAAGCAGACTGGAGGAAGCATAGACTTGCTGAGGGCAAAATATCCACAGGACCCCATGGTAGCCATAATGACATTTTCTCTTGAAATCAAATGGTGTCCCTTGAAATATTAGATGCTAATGTCAGTTATTTTTTTCGCTTCAAATGACCAATTTACACATAGTGTGCTGCTAAATTTCATTTTGTGGTCTTCCTGTTTTGCATGTGGATTTTTTTGTACAAATGTTTTGTACATTGTACAAAGTAGTTATATGTACAAGTGCATTTTCAGTATGCAGAACAGAGTTTAGAGAAAAAGATTCAGGTGGCTTGGTTAAGATTACAAAACTAAACAGTAATATTTACCTAATTAATTATTTTAAAAGCATTAAATTATATACAAGAAACATCTCTAGATGCACTTGGACGCATCATCAGTGATGTTTATCCTGGGATCATTGGGTGTTTCGGGTCTCGCAACATCGTGCACCCTCGCCAAGGTGACCCAGCGGGGTTAGTAAAGCCCCGACTTCCATCCCTGTAGATGTTCACATATCAGCCTTCTTAACCCATAGACACCTTGTGGCCTTCTCTGCAGCTTCACTCAGGAATCAAATGGCCCTCTTTCTGGCTGCCCCTGTAATGCCCAAACTGTTAAGGACTTTATAAAATGACCGACCAGCAAAGCCCTTACAGCCTACAGTCCTCCAGCCTCTCTCCCTACACTCCACCAGTTCCTGGTACTTAGCACGTTTCCTCTCATTTAATTTATGGATATGGTCTTCCAAGGGCACTGTGACTTCCAGTAGGATTAGTAACTATCATATCTGCTTATCAGATTTTCTTTGTTTTAATATGCTGAGGGAAATTTAGCTGTTTTCCCAGGTCGACATGTAGCTGCCAGCCCAGGGCTTTGTGAAGGAGACCTGTTGTTAATTGTTGGTTCACCCAAGATTTTTCTCCAGCTTTAATGAAGGGGATTAACTTCTTTGCAGCATGTTGGTAACTGCCAGAATCAATGTCTGTAGCTAAACTTGGGGTGATGGCCTTAAGGACCTGATCATGGCGCCAACGATAGTGACCATCAGCCAAGGCTTCTGGGCAGCTGCTGAGATGTTCTAAAGAGCTTCTTTCAGAACAAAGAAGGAAGGAAGGTTTCTCGCTCTTCTCTCCGACATTGAGGTTTGCTGGGATTGGCTGGACATCATAGACAGTTTGTATGAGGAAACAGACCCGAAGGAAAGCTGCCTGCAAGATGTTTGCCCAGGCAATCATGCTTATCAGTGTACTCTCCCAACTGGTCCATGCTCCCTGCTGCCTGAGTCCCACAGCCTTGCTAACTCGCTCTTCCTCTATGCCTGCTCATACCTCTTCCTATAGTAGATGGTGTCTTTCTTTACCATGGGCCTGACTAGCCCATGCCTTTGGGAAAAGCCAAGGCCCGCTCTACCTGTCGCCACCATGCCTTCTAATTCCTTTTGTCTCTCTGTCATCTTCACTGCTCTGCCAGCTATCCGTTTTCTTCCTGTCTTCACCCAAATGCCAGCTGAAGACACCTTGATGTCTCTGGAGTACCTGTTAAATTAAATTAACAAATTTTTTTTCTGCAGCCAAAACTAATAACAGAACGGTTAGGGCACTAACTTTTGACATTTATAAAAATTTGGCATAATTTGACTCCCCTTCGTTTTCACAAACCTGTAATTCTTTGATGTGATGAACTCAAGTGAAGATATTTTAAAGAAAGGTTGTAACTAATCCATTTTAAGACTACATTTTAAGAGTTTAAAAGACCAGTTTCCTGTTTTTGTAAGAAATATCATTAATTGTTCTTGTACGCTGCAATAATGTTAAGTGATGAGCACATTTCGTTGTGGGATTTAATGTTAAATGTATTAAATACCATGAACAATATCCATACTACTTTTCATGTTATTTAGCTAAAAAATATGGAATAGGCCGAAAAATCCTGTAAAATATCTTTCTTTTGCATTTAATATTTTCTACAATCCTTCAAATTCCATGCCAAATGAGATCCAGCAAAGTACCGTACATTAAATGTGACTACATTAATGTAGGTGAAATAAAATAGCAGTCTCTTCAAAAGACAGAAAGTGAAGGGGAAGGGGGGCAAGAGCACTTGATTTCATGTGAATATGCATTACTTTTGCCATCAGGAACTTTATCAGTCTTCAACTCTGTATTTCTGCCAGGTGCGAATTCATTTGCATCTGAGTTGCATAATTAGTCTTTTCTTAGCAGCCACCTTGAGAAAAATAACCAGCTTACTCTAATTATCAAAAACACAGATTGGAATCAAAGTTGTGCCATGTTGAAAGTCTTCAACACAAATGCAAACATCAATAAATCAGGGAAATATCAGCAAAGCAACATATCAGAAAGGGAGTGTTCTTAAAAGTATCAGGATAGAGAGATAAGGTTTGCAGTTTAATGGTGCATGCAGAAGAAGAAAGCAAGCAAAAGTGAGAAAAAATGTACGTTGAATCTTAAAGTGTCACTAAGAATAAACTTCATGCTGATTCTTCATTTTTTTGTTAGAAGTATCTTAATGAAGGCTCATATTTACCATAGATAGAAGTCAGAAGCACATTTACCTTTGTGAACATGAAAAATAAGATTTGTTTAGACATGTTGAGGACTGAATGGTATTTCCTTTTAGCATCTGGAGCTTGAGAAAGAGAGAATGATAGCTGCAGGGCCTGAGCCTCTGTTAGATTTACACTGCAGTTAACCAACATACCTCAATGCTAAATTACATCATTTTTATTTTATTTTTAAATACAACATTTTCTTGATATTGTTAAGTCCTATCATCGCCAAATTAAATTCAACCTCTAATATCATTTTGTTTCTTTTAAATCCAGAGTCGGGATGAGAACAATGGATTTGGAATTACACTTTAGGTCAGGTCTTCCCTGTGCACACAATGTCACCATCACTCAGTGAGACTATTATCAAAGGGCTTCAAGGATATATTTCATATGACCACTCAAAGCCCGGCCGCCTCTCTGCGCTAGAACAAAATGCAAATTAAATCATACACTTGCTCTCTTTTGAAGTGCCCTTTTATGTTTCAACAGTCACTATCTGCTGTCGCATTTCTGTTTGTTCTGAATCGTCGTCTCTGGGTTATGCTCAAAACCACAGACAGATGAACTCTGTATACAGCATACTGTCTCTGAACGAAGGACATGAATTATTGAGCTCATTTAAGGCAAGAGAGCATAGTGCTTTTCAAACAAGCTTTATCTGGTTTGCACAATAAATAATGTCACATACCTCATGAAAAGTATTCATAAGCTTATTCCAACCCTTCTCTACACGGACAGTAGAAGGCGCAAGAGCACAGGGCAATGTTTGGATAAGTGTATCTGAGCCTTTGACCTTAAGCACCACACTGGCCACAACACTACATGCAGCCCATCATTTACATTATCAACACTATCTACTTAGTGGGTTTTGCTTATTCCGTCTTTGGCTTTCGTTTAGTCTTTCTTCACATAATCTAAAGTCAATTTAAGGCCCCCTTAAATGTTTATAGAAGTCCCCCAGTAGGCCCCGCCAACTCCGATCGAAAGATTTATATTCCCAAGTTGGAAGTGCTTATACTTTAGACTTTCGTGCTGAACTGTTGAAATAGTACATTGTAGCATGTGTTATTAAAGTGATAGTTCACTTAAAAATAACCATTTTGTCATCATTTATTCAACCTCAATCCTATACGACCTGCTTTCACCTGCAGAACACAAAAGAAGATATTTTAGAAAGAATGTTAGAAAGTGAACATGCACCTCTTCTGTTGGGCAATTCCAGCGTTATGGATGTGACAAATAAAGGTCTTATATAACTGTAAGAGTAAACTAAACAAACTGTTCATATTATACAAAGCCTTGTTGAAAGTGTTTAAAAATCAGATGACTATGCACAAGTTTTCTATTTTAAAAATGACAAAAAGGACAACGTTTTTGGGAGAATATGAACTTCTTAAGATTATTGTGAATTAAAATGTACGAATCAGAAGCAATAGCATCAAAGAAAAGGCCAAGGGACAGATCTTTATAGAACCAATCATTTTTATTTTCATGTGTCCGTTTATGAGCCAAATGTAACGTTGTGGATGTGACAATCCTGGAAATAGCCCCTACTAGACTCTAAATAAAATAAAATAATGCTATGAAAACGTAGAAAGGCACCTCACACGCGTACCCGATCCGGCAAATGTTGGCATACATGCTATAAGTATACTAAAAACCTTAACGATATCTTTTAATGGTATGATTGACATGTTCACCGACTTTCTTCAAAATATCTTCTGTGTTCTGCGGAAGAAGAAAAGACTTTACAAGAGTTTACAAGAGTAGTCTTTTTTAGCCCAACAAACTTTAATAAAAACTTTTCGAACAATGTTCACATTTTCAATACACCAACATTCATTCTTCCAGCTTATATAACATAAACATCAAGAAACAACTTTATACAACTGCAACAATAGCTGTTCATTGACAAAAGTAAATAAACTTCATAATAATACTTAATGATATTTTCTAAGAGATGTTTCCCCATTCTAAAGCTAAACCAGAGGTACTAAAGGGTTAAACTGATGAAAACATATTGTTTCCTGGGAGGGAGTTGGGCCAAACTGATGTGGAATTAGGAATAAAACAGTCTGTGTGAAACAGTTTCAGACCCCTCCCTGCTAACCGAGAGAGAGAGAGAGAGAGAGAGAGAGAGAGAGAGAGAGAGAGAGAGAGAGAGAGAGGAGAGGAGAGAGGAGAGAGAGAGAGAGCTCAGAAAGAGAGAGAGAGATAGAGAGAGACTCAGAGAGAGAGAGACTCGAGAGAGAGAGAGAGAGAGAGAGAGAGAGAGAGAGAGAGAGAGAGAGAGAGAGAGAGAGAGAGAGAGAGAGAGAGAGAGAGAGAGAGAGAGAGAGAGAGAGAGAGAGAGAGAGAGAGACTCAGAAAGAGAGAGAGAGATAGAGAGAGACTCAGAGGGAGAGAGAGAGAGAGAGAGAGAGAGAGAGAGAGAGAGAGAGAGAGAGAGAGAGAGAGAGAGAGAGACTCAGAGGGAGAGAGAGAGAGAGACTCAGAAAGAGAGAGAGAGAGAGAGAGAGAGAGAGAGAGAGAGAGAGAGAGAGAGAGAGAGAGACGGGCGTAATCTCGGCCTGACATCAGCTCCTCTCCCCATTGGCTGAAGGCGCAGCTCTTACCTGTAGGAAGGTGTGCCAACAACCAGCAGGATGAACTTTTCTGCGTTCTGAACTCGGGATTATAATTCATGCTCCCGAAATCATGGAGCCCGTGACGTCTTGGAGCACCGAGAGGGTTTCCGAATGGCTGGAAGGTAACTGTGTGTGTGTGTGTGGTTAAGTTTTTTAAAGTTTTAGAGTAACTTTGTGTCAAGGAGTTATGGACAACAGGAACCCAATCCCTATGGAAGGAAAGGTGTTGCAGGAATGAGGAAGCAGCTCTGTCATGTTTGTTTATTGGTGTTAGGTGGCTCAGTTTGGCTAGTTTACAAACATATTATATAAATATCCACGGGTTTGTGCTTTTTTGTGTGTGATTTACATTCATTTGTGTCCATGATCAGTTTCACTTCAACAGCCCTGAAGTGTTATTTGTGTACACTTTACATAGCAGTTGTGTAACTGTGTATTGACATGGTTATAATCAGTTTTATGGTGTAATACAATGAAAAACTTGCCTTGGTGGTGAAGATTTGACCTAATATTGCTGGCTTTTACTATTTGGTTTTAATAGAAAGTAAGTAGGGATGTTATAAAAGTATGATTTAAGATTATTAGTAACGTGAAAGCTTTGTTTTTGGTTTTAGTGACTTGAAATCTTCTCATTTATAGGGGTGTATCTCCGCCTCTAAGTGTGTTTTTGTTCCTGATCTGTATCTTATAACTTCAAAAGTGATCTTTTAACTATATAATGTAACTCTGGTGTTGCTTTCTACAAAACTCTAAGATCCCACCAAGTTCCACAATTGTTGAATATTAAGAATTTGCTTGCTCAAAGTCTTAGCTCACTTTAAACGATTTCCTCACCCTTTCCCTAAAGAAGATATTTTGATAAACGTTTGCAAACGAACAGCAGTTGCACCCGTTCACTTCAATCATAGTCCCCAGCATTTTTCTTAATATTCTCTTAAGTGTAATGTGACAATGATCAGTACATATAAAGTGAAATTATCATTTGTGCGCATGTTTGTGTGTACTTGTTTGTTTGTTGTGTTGTTATATAAACATTGACCATCAGGCATGATAAATATTTTGGAAAGCAAGCCAGATATTTGTTACAAATCCTCTTATTGTCCATAGCTCTCTGGAAGCTTGTTTTAACTTGCATACAAGGCTTTAAGATAAAAATCTACTATTACGAAACCAAAAATGTTAAAGTAACAAAAATGCTGTTCTTTATTGTAGAAGGAAACAGCCATAAAAAATAACTGAAAAATGTTTCCGCGGTTCTTGTGAGACTGTTTCTGTGTTTGGCTCTTGATCTTATTGCGTAAAATCTCGCACGAAGGAATTTCCTTCAGGGTCCAAAATCCTTGGGTTGTTGTTCTATCCCAAGGAATAAGCTTTAACCCTAAAATGTAGGGTGCTCTGTTTAAGCCTTGCACATCTGTGTTTATGTGTTAACTGTACTAGTCTGTGACTGTCTTAATCAATCGTCCTTGCATGAGATTTATTAATTATTAATATAAAAACAATAGAACTTCATGCCTATTAATATAACTTTGTAAATCTGTCATTGGTGTGGTCAGAGGTTCTAGTCATTTTCTTTTAGTGTTAGAGTCTCTTACCTCAGCTGTCTTCACAATTCATTTTTCATACTATCAAACTAATACAGTAGAACCTTTAAGGATACACTGTAGAATTGAAGTGTGTAGTCATGCACTTCAGACTATTTCACAAATCTCATTAAATTTTTTATCTCATTATTTTATTTGATAGCTCAGTTTATGTGTATTTTGTTTATGTGTGACAGGTCTGGATGCTTCGCTGCATGATTATTCATTCTCTGAGTGGCAGCTCACTGGCTTAGATCTGCTGCATCTCTCCGCTACAAGGCTGGAGAAACTAGGAGTGCATAAAATTGGACATCAGGAGATTATACTGGAGGCTGTGGAAAAACTCTGCGCTTTGGTAAGACTTTCTGTAATCAAATCCGAAAATGCAAAAAAAAAATGTGATGATAAAGATCATAAAGATCTTTTATGGCTGACTTCCTTATGTATGTTTGCCTGTGTTTCTATATGTATGATATACGGTCTTACCGTATCTTACCATTGTGTGTATATATATATATGTTATAAAAAGAGCGCAAAATTGTTTACAAAGGTAAAGACTGTAGTATCAGTCTGTAACTGGGCTGCTACAGTATGTTTCCTCTATCTTAAGACCAGTACATCTGGTACATCCAGCTGATTTTAGGTCTCTGTATTACAAAGGCCTGTAACCCAAACAATTCTGCATGCCTTGGAACACAGGCATTACAGCGCATTAGATTTACTTGAGGGAATTTACACAACATCCATTTCACAAAACATTTAATGTACAATCATAACTATTATTGTTATTACTGTTATTACAATAATTACTATCTATGTGTTTTTATTGTTTGTCTGCACACAAGTTCCCCATGTAGTGGCAACTAAACCATCAAAACCCATTTGTACGAAATTGTGTTTATTTGAAGGGGAAGTATCACACTGTTTCATGCATTATAAGTGTGTTACAGTGTTAAGCATGTTGATTTGTCATGTTCAACTTGATCCATTTGTTAAAAACTGAGTTAGACTATGATGTAGTACTTCTGTGCACTATACACTCCCATTGTACAGCCACTTGTTTTAGAAAGGTTCTTTTAAATATTCAACCTATCCCCATCATTAGGTCTCGAGTTATTTATTGGCCATTCTCTCGTAAAATCCCACCCAGGCACCACGCAATCAGCTCAGAAGAGCACAACCATCAGCGTGAGGAGATAGGTCACGAATACTGCTCACGGCCTTTGCTTAGGCCCGCAGGAGCTCGGCCTTTTCGGGAAACGTTCCTAAATCTGTTTTTTTTTCTTGAAATGTGAGTAATCCCAAGACTTTTTTGATATATGAACAACCTGAGTCAAAACTTCTAAAGATTAACATTAAAAGAGTGGTGGAACAGTGTGGGGTACTTCTCCTTTAAAAAGTTGTCCACTGTAGTGACGTCTATGGATATAAATAGTAAATAAAGTATTGTGGAATGTATTTAGTTGTCTAAATATAGAGCTGTTTTCGTTAACAAGGATTATTTTTGTCTAAAGCCTATTAAAAGCCATTGACAACTGTATTTCTTGAAAAGACTTTTAGCTGCATTTAGAATTTGACTTTTTTTTGCATAGGGAATGCAAAACCTGACTTTTAAACAAAGCAAGTCTGTAATAAAATAGGGGAACATATTCGGTGCAGTCATATAAAAAATTCTTAAAACGTAAACATATATTTTTTTAACTTTTGTGAAAAATTTGGGTGTTTAGACCCACTTCAGTGGTACCCAAAATTCAAATTTTGCTATGAACATCCCCCAAATATTGCAAACCTTTGTGTTAAACTGAACAATGAAATCACAAAAGGTGTTAAACTGAACAATGAAATCACAAAAGATTTGTTTCATTATTCATAGTCAATGGTTGCTAACATTTTTCCAAATATCTTCTTTTGATCAGCCGAATAAAGAAATATATACGACTTTAATTTTCAGTGTGGTGTCAGGCTTCGTTTTAGACCCCACAGTACTGTTATTTCACATTTTCCTTTAATAAAGGTGTCAGTAGCTGGTTGTGAACTTTGAAAGTGATTGTGCGCTACGTGATGTAAATGTTTTGCCTGCTAGAAGGATTAATATATACCTTCTGGTGCCAGGACTCCCTGCATGTGTTGTAACATCAGATGGCAGACTTAGCTTTTCCAAATAAATCTGTTGCTCTGCATTTAGTTAAAAAACATTGACCAAGGCAGAAAAGTCAAGAACCAAAAGTTATTAAGAATTCAAAGTTCTGAGGGTGATAGAGAATGAGGAAAGAAAAAAGAGAGAAATTCATGATGCATCAGTGACATACCAGACATTCTAGTGTGGAACAAACATACCAAAGTGGTTTATAATGAGTTGTGAATATTATATTTATGTTGTTTGTATTAGATTTTGTCACAAAATTTTTTATTTTGTTCTCACGAATAGGTTTAATCTGAGATCTTATACTTTTGGAATAGTAGCTTTGAAACATCATACTTGCACTTACAGACATACTTACATCCTCTTTCCTGTCTGTGCAGACATACAGCGTTGGAGGAGAAAGTCTGCGCAGTCTTACAGAAAAACTGCACGCATTGGCTCATGCTCTTCAGATAACCATACAGGGCCGTTGGCGTGTTAATTCCAGTGATGGGAAGAGCGCCACCACTCTGCCACAACACATTCTGCAGGCGTTGGTGGATGTGATCACAGCAGCCAAAGGTCTTGTATCTCTGCTTAACAGGTGAGGAATATAAAAGGGAGAAATAATTTTGTGGCGGATATCTAAAACATAAACATTTATATTGTATTCTTGGTTGTATTTTCTACAGATATCAGTTTTCACATGAGACTGGATACAAAGCAAGTGAGAAACTCATTACTCTTTGTAAAGATCTGGACACCACCGTGCATAAGGTGAGTGTGTTCATATTACAGGGCAATATGCTGCCGTAAACAGTTTGGTGAGGTATTTTTGGACTAATTGTTTAGGTTATATATTCCACGCCTGATAAACACAGACACTATGAGACAGATCAACACATGCTTTCCATTGCGTATGTGTGAGTTCACTTGACTCAGCAAAGTCAGGGCTTAGACTGTCCGAGCGAGAGAGAGAGATAGAGAGAGAGTGAGAGAGAGAGAGAGAGAGAGAGAGAGAGAGAGAGAGTGAGAGAGAGAGAGAGAGAGAGAGAGAGAGAGAGAGAGAGAGAGAGAGAGAGAGAGAGAGAGAGAGAGAGAGAGAGGAGGGGCATTTTAAAAGTCAGAATTGCAGAAGTGCGAGACATTTGGTTGTGTGTTATTCACCTGTGATAAGTGAACTGGAGAGGTCAACTTGAGGATCCCTACATTACAAGAACACATTTCTTCTGGACTCGTAACAGTAGGACTTTCTGTTTTAATTTTTTCCTCTTATAGTTTATTTTCTCTCTTTTATTCTAGCATATCCAGAAAAAGAGTCTTACTTTCATCTCTGTTGCTCTCTTCCAAACAATGTGTGTGTTTTGCCATTTTAAAATATTTTACCAAATTTGCCAGAAACACTGATAATACACACAGCTGTATTTTACGCACCATACTTTACTTAAAGTGAAAAATATCTGCACAGGTGTGTGTTAAAAATAGTTGTCATGTTTGTATGGTGTGCACAGAGGAATACAATCTGATGATATGAGTCAGTTCCACTTTGAGAGAAAACTAAAGAGGGGAAGGAAAGTGTGTTAATGAGACATAAGCATGTGTGTGTAGAAACAATGTACAGTGTGCACACCAAGAATGTTGCTGTTTGATATTATCAGACCCTTTTTGTTGCTGTGCCACACACACACACACACACACACACACACACACACACACACACACACACACACACACACACACACACACACACACACACACACACACACACACACACACACACACACACACACACACACACACAAACACACATACACCCACGCACATATAAACACACGTTGTTAATCACAAGGGAGTTATTCTCCTGTGTTGTGTTGTTTTGTCTGTTAGTTTGTTTTCCTGGAGCTGCTGCCATCCAATTAAATTGCATTGTTGTACGTCCTGTTTAAACTACAAACAAAATTCCATGTGTATTAGGTGTGCAAACACTTTCCTGTGAAACAGTAAGAGAGTGTGATGATGAATGAAGAGTTAATGTTCAAACTGGATCACAGTCCACATTTTTGCAGTGGCATAGCTGGTGAAAGTGTTAAGAAAAAACATTACTGGTCACTTTGTGTTCAGAATCATGTGAGCAATCTTTCACCATCAAAACTTAATGTTTAAACATATTAAAATAGCTTGAATGTAACTCTACACTTCATATACATTAGATATATGCAAAAAAATGAATATGCAAATTAGCCATGCCTCCACGCAGTTTTAATGCTGCTTAAACTTTAAGCGAAACTGAGAGCTGTCAATGTAGTGCAGAGGCAGCGATTGTTTAAGCCTGAATCTATGTGGTTTCCTTGCACATGTGTCGAACTGCTGATCTACAGGGTCAGATGAGGTGATTGGTTACAGGTTTATGACATCATTAACTGGGTTTTTAAACCTCATTCCTTAAACGGTTTTCGTCAAACTTCAGTTTAATGAAGCACATACTCAGCAATGGTTTCAAATTTTAAATTTGCACATTGGTTGTCTTAATGCATGTAGACACTGCAGGGAGTCTTTAAAAGTTTCCGTTTGGTTGGCTGTGTAATGTTTGTAATTCTACTTGGTCAAATCCGCAACATTAGCAGATGATATATACAATATGCATGTATAATGACACAATGTAATTTTCAAGTTTAATATATAGAATACATTTTACAATACAATACACATGGAATTTAAAATATGTCATACAATATAGGACAAAATATAAAATGGAGTTTATTATCTTTAAGTCTAAGTGAATCTGTATACACTGTATACACTGATTTGTTGATCCTTAAATAACCAAAACAAACTTATAGGAGTTCTGCTCAGATTGGCTACAAGGCTTTATGGTACTCAGCCATCTCAGTTGTCTACAGTGCAATTTGAAAATCGTTACCCCACCTTTAACTGTTGTGCTCCTCTTTGAGCAGTAATGCAACATTGTTAAAGATGCTGTATAAGGACACTGTGTAGCTTTCGGAACAAGTTTAGGGCGGGATCTTCAAAAATCCTAGACTAGTTCGAACATGTTCTTAAGCAAAATATGGATGATCTTTAAAAGGCTTTACATATGACAGCAGTTTTTAATATTTATAAACTCAGGACATTTAGAGGAAAGGTCAGAGCGCTCCTCTTTTTTTTAATCATTGCACTGAGACTTCAGCCTAGACACAAGAGAATGTGACGGTTTCTGGGAATAAAGTGTGCATTCTGCTCATTTAATAAGGCGTTGACATTTGAGGTGTGTTGGAACAGGTGTTCAGAGGTAGGCGGGCGCCTAAATTTCATAGGACACCACCATCATCTGAAGCCAAAGGTTAACATGCCTTCTAATAAACTTGCGTGTCATGTGATAAATGACTCACTCTTTCTCAATACTGGCATTGGGTATTGTGGTTGAAGTTTTAATGAGCACATGGACAAATATTCTGTGTCTGGAGAGTTAACCCAGAAATGAAGGAAGCTCTTTATAAAGATAATCTTATATGTTTTAAGTGAGTGTTTGTTTCTGTTAGCTGGTATTATCAGCATTCATCTGACTAAAACACTGGTCAATGTGCAAAATATTCTCAGAAATATTTTTGTTAAGAGTAAGTCACTTCATGAATAGTATGAAAAAGATATTGGAAAGATGTGAAGGGATAAATGACAAATTCAAAGGATAGATGAAAGAGTTTGAGATTTAGTAGACATGAGCAGTGGGGGATTCAGTGCCTTGCGCAAGGGCACCTAAGTCATGACATTGCCAGCCCGAGACATGAATCCTCAACCCTAGCGTTAGGAGTCAAACTCTCTAACCACTATGCCATTACTTCCCATAAAAATACATTCAACCCTACTGTGCGCCACAGCTCAGTAATGAAATATGTTTCTGGGAACTTTTGTGAAACAGTTGTAGCAGATCTAAACACGTTTGCCTTCAAATTATGTGTATAGTTTCTAAAATCACAATATAGAATTGAACATAAAATTAGGATTTTAGATCTTTAGGTGTAAGTTGTGCGTGTGTGCTGTGTGAATTTATAAGAATGTAACGGTAGGTGTAAATGGATCCACAGAGAATGACGCTGGTTTTATTTTAGTACCTTAAGGTCTGCCAAAGGCCCTGTGACCCAGTATCCGAACATTTGATTCAACATTCTGTGTGTGTGTGTCTACTGTGTGTGTCTCTGCAGAGATAGTAAGATTTATATATTTGGTTTCTACCGTTTATGTTTGCCCTTTCAATACATCCAGCTAAGCAGCATATGTACACTTATGATGGCCAAATGCCTTTCCAAGAACACATTTCAACTGAAAGATTGCTCTTAAAATGAATGAAGAAAAAAGAAAAGGACCAAAATGGCAGAGGAACAGAGATCTAATATCAGTATAAACTGTTTTGGAGGTGCAGGAAAATACAGAGTCTTTTTCTCTTTGTGAACAGAGGTACCAATCATTGTTATTGAGAAATGAGGACCTTTGTGAGAACTCAATTATAATATGGGAAAAGCTTTATAGCTGATTGAAACTCTTTTGTGTGAGAACTTTGGACTCTAAAAGAGGATAAAAAGAACCAAATTGGAAGGAAAATAAATTCCTGTCTTCCGTTCCTTTAACATCTTTATGCAGCTTATCTCTTTCATCATGCTTTTTATGTTATATTTATATTTTATGTTATATTTAGATCAGCAGTAGAGACAACCTGTGCTTGAACACCCTTTAAAAAGACAATCTGACAATCTGTTTTGTTTGACATGGTGGGAATGTGAATTTATTGTGTTAAAGAAGCAGTAATATTGTGTTTGTGTGTTCTGTGTAGGAATAAATGGGGTCAGCTACTTAACTTTCTTCAAAATATCTTGTTCTGTGTTCTGCGGAAGATAGTAAGTCTTATAGGTTTGAAATGACAAAAGAGTTGGTAATTTGATTTAATTTTATCTTGCATTGTGTAACTTAGCAACCTTGTTGTGGCACTTGTTCATCTATTGTTGTCTGTGCTATTTTACCGCTACATTGTCTCCTCGAACCTTTTTAAGTGTCTTTGGATAAAAGTGTCTGCTAAATGCCAAAAATGTAAAACTGTAATCGTTCAACCCACATGTATTATTATTGTCCACAACAGTGAATTTCAATTCCTCTTGAGTAAATTCATAAAATTCACTATAGAAGAAGATTTGGTGTATGTGTTGTACTTGGCCATGTGAGTGTGTGCCTTTCTGTTTCAAGAGGGAAGTGACACACCTTTCCAAAGTAACATGAAGTGAGACATCTCATACACAAATACAAACCGCCCACAAATTCAGCAAATATGTCATGTTATATTCATATCATGTTAGGTTATTTTATATGTTTAAAGAGAAATGGTTACCAACACTTTAGTATTGTGTTTATATTACGCTAAGCTGGTTATAATTCTTTATACATGATATAATGTGCAGGTTTTAGTTTAAGTTATAAGTATTGAAATTCTTTCATCATTTGATTAGCATCATACCAAACCTGTAAGACTGTTTACATGATGTTGTCTCAAATACAGTAAGTACATCTGGGTCAAAGCTGAGTCTATTGCGGCTAATCCCTTAATAAGATCATTATCTTCATCTTCCGGTTCGTTCTTTCCATTACTTTGCATGTATGAAGAGAGAGTGTAGTCTGTTGTCTTGGTCCTGTTCTGTGGATTGACCTGGTGGTCTGATGTTGGTGTCAGTCTTTCTAAGTGTGTTGAATCGTCTCAGGAGTCTGTGGACTTACACAAACTTTCTTTTGGTTTATTTGAAATCTTAAGTGTGTTGAAGCATGTAAAGGAAATTATCTAATTTCTTTCCTTCTCTTTTTCCCTGTAGGAGATCACTGTGTTTGAAAAGGAGAAGGACATCATCTCTATAGTAAGGCATTATGGATCATTTTTGTTACTATGGTTATGTTCAGCACTGCAGCGGTAGATTGGATAAATGTTATATTTTTGTAATATTATTGTTTATATTTTTTTATCACCTTTGTAAATACTGTACATACATTGTATATACTTTTCCATAAAGTATATAAACCTAAAATGAAAATACACAAGTTTTATTTCTTTACAGATTATTTATTGTTAGTTCTTCTCTCTCTCTCTCTCCCTCTCTCTCTCTCTCTCTCTCTCTCTCTCTCTCTCTCTCTCTCTCTCTCTCTCTCTCTCTCTAGTGCCGTTACTTTGTTGTAGTATGTGATGAGATTCTGTCCGTGAGTCCACAGCATCTTCTTATTCATACCGCACAGCTGGAGAGCGTCGACCTGGTCCCAGTCTCACCAGGAGATCGCGTGGTAATACATAATCTCTCACTCTCTTGTATAGACTAATAAATTCTATTTCTGGGTTTCTTTAGCAAGGAAAATCTATTTTTGACAAATTTAAACCCCTGGACCTTCACATTCAGAATTCATGTGTATAGCCAAATGCTGGCAATTAAATCTTTAGTTCTTAAAATGTCAAAATGACACATTATAGAGCCCCAGATTGCCTCTCTCTGTGCTTTTTTTCTTTTCTTTAAACTCAGAACAAACCACAACAGCACTACTCAGTTGATATGGTGCTATTTAGTCACAAAGTTATTAATTTTAGAACACAACTCAATGAAAAAAAAGGTGAAACAGCTGTAAAAATATTATACAGAAAAATCTGTCAAGTTAATTTTAGTTACTTTTTTACCTTGTGCTTGACAGAATTTGATTGTTTGAATCCTTTTAGATTAATTGATGGTTGCAAAACAGGGCTGCTTATTTAAGTAGTCTGAGCTTGAACTATTTTGCTTCATTTTCAGGTCTGCAGGCCTATACTTACACTTTAAAAAAATACAAGTACCGGCAGAAAATTACCAGTTCAATTTCCTTTTATTATACAGACATTTCCATTAATGCCGACATTTTATGCAGTGCACATTTTGAAATACACATATAAACGAATACGTAAAATCCTTTAATATCAATACAGTATATCATGCCCTATTGTTACAGATTGTTTTACAGTGCACAAAACATTACCATCAAAATCAAGGCTGTTCAGGCTTTGCCTCGTCTAACATCTGATGCCATTATAAGTCATTGATCAGTGCTGGTTTCCACCGGATCTCTCCCTTTAAATAACCTTCTATAAGGCACACTGCTTTAGACGGCAGGAGGTCTGAATGTTAACATGCATATTAAAATACACAAGTAATATCATGGGCTCATTAGCAAGCAACGGTTGCTTTATATAATCCCATATCACATCCACACAATTACAGTCTAGCGGCAGTCTAAAATATACTCGGCTTGATATGCCCATTATTTCTTTCACATAGGGAATTGAGATCACCACCACAGGATCCCGAAATCATTTTGTCACTGGAACAGCAGCTGAGGTAGGACAGGTTGATGGTACCCCAGTAGCATATAAATATTATATATTTCCTGTTGTCCTTTTTTATATATTCATTTAGTGAGACATTTAGTGTTCTAACATAAAACATAGCTCGGTTTTTATGCTGGAAAATGCTAAAAGTTGTGCAGCTTGGTTTATCTCTTTAATAAATAAAATAAATAAATCTTAATGAAAATCAAAACAATGAGTTAACAGCAACACACACACTTACACATGCTTGTGGAAAGGGGAGTCATGTGGGTTTTTTTTTCATGTGTTGGGCGCCAGAGGCAATTCTAGCTCGCTGTAGTTTTTCAAGAACATTCCTTGACATTTTGTTCTATGTTTCATGCGATTGGATGACGTCAGTTTTAAGAAACATGAAGGTGGGTTGAGGATGACCTGTTAAAGCAAATCTGTATAAGGGTCAACTTGATGTCAAGCAACAGTGTTTATAGTGTTGTGCACCTGAAATTGTGTCATCATTTACTCACCCTCTGGTCATTTAAAACATGCATGACTTAGTTTCCTCCCCAAAAAACAAACAAACATATTTTGAAAAAATATCAGTGGCACCCTTTTACCTGTATAGACATAAAAACATTGCAAGTAAATAGGTGCAATTATTTGAAATACCCTCTTTAGGTTTCTGGGGTAAAAAATGTCACATATTTTGATGACAAGATGGTGAGTAAACAATGAAAAGAATAAAATTCTTGCTTAAACAATCACTTCAAAACAAATACTACTTTACTACTTTATATGGTGGTCCATAATCTTCAATCATATCTTGCAGTCACCTACAGAGTTGTGTGAGAAGATCTTAGCAGGAGATGAGGTCCTTCAAGTCAACGGTCAGATAGTGGTGAGTGTCAACAATTCAATCTTAATGATGGTATACAGATAATAGATAACAATAGTCTTATATGGGGTTACTTAAATAAATACTGTTGTAGGGAAGAAAATTAGACAGGAATCTAATGAGAGAGGCTGAACTCCGGCATAGCACAGCGAAACACATGATGACCTGCTTGCTGTTTTTCTGCAGATGTTGTTTGACCACTAAATTGGATTTTCAATGATTTGTCACCCAGTCTTATACTGAACAACAAGTAGAAGGGGTTTTAGACCATGGCTAATACAAATGATAAATTCTACATCAAACAAGATGTGAAATGTACATATATTGTATATATATTAATATACATACAATTTCAGGTTGGCTGGAGCAGAGAAAAGCTTGTAAAAAAATTGGAGGAGAATCCAGATGGAGTCACTCTGGTTCTAAGAAGGCTTCCAGGGTTCCTCAAACGGAAGGAGAGCCGGGCCAAGTCTGAGGTACAGACTACTGTTATGCAAGGAAAATGTATTTTGTCATGTTAACTGGCTATATATTCAATAGTTGATTTTGTGTTATAGTTCTAATTGATTATAAGTTATAGAAATTGTTCAGATTGTTAATATGTGACCCTGCATGTGAAAACCAGGCTAATGTCAGAAAAAACAATTCTGAGAAAACAAGCATTTAAGTTTTTACATTTTAATTTCACTGTAATTTCAATCTCTGACATGGTCGTACTCAGTCATACTAAAGATGACAACGTTATATTATCCCAGAATGTTTCTTACATTCTGTACAATGATTTTAGGCAATAAAAATTAATACGACTTAAGCGGGGGGTTTTGAAAACCAATATAAGCTATTGGTTGCAATACATGGGAATTACATTTATTATTTAATTTTGTGCATTATATTTGTCAGTGTTTAATTTTACATTCATGCCAGTTTATGCAATTTCAGAATACCTGTTGACACTATGTACATTTAGCTATTTTCAACATTGAGGATTGTTAAACATTTTCAACATTGAATTATTTGGTCAGCTTAGAGTCTACAGGGTTGTTATTTATCTTTAATTAATAGTTTACCCAAAAATTTAACTTATGTCATCATTTACTCATTTAAAACCTGTATTATTTCTTTCACAAGACAAAAAAGATATTTAGAAGAAAGTTGGCAACCGGGAAAATGACAGAACCTATTCACTTGCATTGATTTTCTAAATGGTTGGGTCTCAGTTCAGTTACCAACATTCTTCAAAATATTTTCTTTAGTGTTCAAAAGAAGAAACAAAATCATGCAGATTTAAAATGACAGGTGGCTAAGTATATGATGACTTAATTGTCATTTTTGGATGAACTTTAAGGGTAGAGGTTTGACAACATTACCGTTAATCTCTAATATTCTAGAGACGCACATGAGTCTCATATGAGACACGTCCAGCATTATACACTGTAAATTCCTTTAGCGGTCGCTTTGCCACATGTTGTCACATGTTTGCACTTCACATGTGGTTGTGTTTATTTGTTGAACATGTTTCCTCTTTGTGACACCACAATGAAAACACATTTTACTCACACAGTCTCAGCCATGCACTCCAATATCAATATTTTTTGAAAGAACCAGACATTCAATCTTTTTTATTATGAGTATTGCCATATAACACTGCACACTTTCTTTAGATCTCCAGTGACTTCAAAAACTTACGGAAATGCATTATATAAACGCTTTTTGCTTTTGATCTTTTGTTTGTGTCTGTCTGTTTTACCTGGAAATATAGAGCAGCCATATGGCTTTTAACCAGATTGGGTTGTTTATACTGAAGAAGCAAGCTTTTGAATTCCATTTTCAGAATTATACAGTATATTACATGTAGAAATTTTTCAGGATGTTCCAAAAGAGAATTTTCATATTATTTTGGACTAAATAATGGGACTTAAAATGTAATATAATATTCTATTTAATAAAAAAATGCCTGGAGACAGTTTCGTCCCATAGGAACTGACAATTGAAAAGCCAGTCATTCACAGAAATATTCCCACACCTACACCCTAATAAAAAAAAACAATGCACACTGGCCACATGACAGAAATCAGTTTCCATAGCAGTTATATACTCTAGGGTTTTTCCCAACATGAATCTGAGGTCATTCATTCTTTCAGAGGGAAGAGGAGGAGGAAGAGGAAGAGAAAGGCCGACATTCTCTGCTTGGGAGAGTGGCAGCGTCTGTGCGGTCATTGTCGTTCAGGTGGGTTCAGTCATCATTGCTTAATTTCGTCACATGTGATCATAGTCACAATTTTGCTCTTTCTAAATTTGCTTATTTTAATGTTCAGTTTATTAGCATTGTTTATTATGATACATACAAGTTGCAAAGTCAAATAATCGTGCTTTAAGAATAATTCAAACATTCTTAAGAATGTAAAACAAAACCCCGTTGTTAAACATTGCTGTGGGTTAAATGTAAATACAATATTTGTATTGTCCTCAACATTACCCACAATGCTCATAGGGTTGTTTCTAATTCATATATTTCTTCTTTGTAATTTTTGTTGCTGTTAACTTTCTGAATAAAGCAAATTCAAGCATTTTGTTCCATAACTATTTCTTTGAGCAATAGAGAGGGAACGTGAGTATTCCTCTCAGGCCTGTGTTTTTATGCAACACTAGGCCGTATTTCAAACCTAAAATAATGTCTCTAAAATTATTTAAGTGGTAGAACAACAATGAATTTTCCTTCTGAGCAGCTGATATCACATAGCAACCATGGTGTCCGATTGCAACATGTATTTAATGTACTACAGATCAGTACCAGACGGTGCACATCATAGCAGACGGGAGAAGTCAGTGCACCCTAGTGATCAAGGTGCAAATGGACATCAATCAAGTGCCCTAAAAAGTCACCAGTTTGGTACAGGTAAGAGTAATTTATTTCCTTGTCTTACATTATAAGTGTTGCTTGCAGAATTCTAAGCATCACTATTATTATCTTCAGGTGGATATTATTATTTTTCATATTCAATCAAATTTTTCGGCACACTTCTCCTCTTGGATTGTTTTACACACACCCATGAATTAGGGCTCAATATACCAAATAATTGAGGCGAGGATTTGTATAACCAAACAGGTGTATGGTGTTCAATAGGGGGGCAAATGCTACCCAAAAAGTCCCATAGACTTGACATTGCGCCCAACATTGACAGATCAGAGCATGGATCTCATACAAACATGTGGTTTATGTCTGGAGAGGCTGGCACACTCTGTGAAATCATACTTCCTAATAGGGTGAAAGTTGTACCCCTAAGGGCACCCGAAATTTCACATTTATTAATAATGGGGAACTTTGAGGTGTCATAGCTCTGAGGAAGGATTTGGTAGAATCAGATGAATCACCACATTTGACGTGTCTGGCAGGCTCTGTAAAAAATAACTCACAATGGGGTGTAAGATGTACCCCCTTAAAATATTATTAATTTAAATATCCCAAGCCATGTCCATAGCAACCAAACACATTAACTTAGCAACCACTTAGCGAGACTTATATTTCTGAATCAGAACGTCATAGAAACACAGGGGTAAGTTAGTTTCACTTTTGTCGTGGTCTATTATTAATTTAAATCGCACAAGCCTTGCCCATAGCAACCAAACACATATGCTTAGCAACCTCTTAGCAAGAACTAAATCTTTGCATCGCATAGTAAGACACTGGGGGTTGGCTTATATCAGTAGTGGCTTGGGAAACCAGCGCTCTAACATCCCAGTTTCCCAAGTTTGCCACGGCAAGAACATCTCTCTTTCCTTCAAGAAAATGTACTTATCTAGTATTTTCTTATTCTTGCCAAGCACTGCCCACATAGATTGGAAGAAACCATTTGACGGTGACTGTGAAGCGGCATATCCAAAATTTTGTTTTTGCATACATTTTATGAGAAGTTAAAGACATGGTTCACCCAAAACTGAACATTCTATCACTTATTGCTTGCTCATTATTTGTTTAAGATCTGAATTCATTTTTTGTGGTGTTGAGTGCAGAGAATAATATTTGGATGAATGCAAACAGTTTTAAGACCTCATTGACTATCATAGTAGGAAATTTTACAATGGTACTTAAAAGAACCCAGAAGTGTTTGCTTTCCTCCTTTAAAAAATACAATTTTGAGATCAATAATATTGTATATACCTACAATGGTTCTCAATTGGGTACAAAAACTGATTGGTTTTGGAGATCTGTTCAAATATCTATATCAAACATCTGTTCATCAGAACAACTATCCAGATTTGGAGCAACTTGATTATTATTTTATTATAAACTATTTATTTAATCGTAAACACAAAAGATGGAGTTTTTTTGTGAAATCCAGTAAAACACTACTAAATAGTTAAGTGAAAATTAATTTTTTTCCTGTATATACAGAATTCATTTTGTTATGACATGCTCTATGTTTTCAGCTCTCGACTGTAGGATGTTTAAATCTCTCTTTGCTGTTGTAGACTCTCAGCGTGCAAGTCAGACAAGTTTGGAGAAGGCTTTACCAGCAATCAGGCGGAGTCCGTCCCCACAGAACATTGAGCAAAAAAGAGCCAGTACAAGCTCCTGTCCTGACATGGCTGGACTACTGGTAAGACCACAAAAATATTACTGTGATATGTAATTTACTGTGCTTTCACCTGAGAAAATCATCTTTTGTTAATCCAGCGAATCAAATAACACCATAAGATTAGATTTTTACACTTAAGTGAACTTTTTTTCTCTTATAGCAAGAGGAAAAGGAGAGCAAAAAGACCTCTACTAAAGGTTAACTTTGGATTATTTATTCTTAAAGCCTTATTTCTAAAATGATGATATCAGTGACAATAACCTTTGAGGCTTGACTCCTGTGCATACTTCAGGAATGCGGACGGCGATGAGCCGCAGGAGGGTCTCCTGTCGTGAGCTAGGCCGTCCAGACTGTGATGGTTGGCTGTGGAAGAAGAGGAAGGATATAAGTGTTTTCATGACTCAGAAATGGCAAAGATTTTGGTTCGTCTTGAAAGGTCCAACACTGTATTGGTATGCCAGTCAACAGGTTTGTACGATTATGCATATGTATATTAAAGGGATAGTTAAATGAAAAATGTAAATTCTGTCATCATTTAATCACTATCTTTCTTCAGTAGAACACAAGACAAGATATTTTAAGAATGTTGGGATCTGGCACCCATTGGTTTTGTGTCCGATAGAAATGAAAGGGTGCCACTGCTGTTCAGTTACCCACTTTCTTAAACATATTTTCTTTTGTATTCTGCGGTAGGAAAAAAATAATAAAGATTTGAGAAAAAAAAGATGAGTAAATAATGAAGCAATTATCACTTTTGTAAATTAAAAAATGTAAAATATCGTAACGGTTATTATTACATAATGGAAGTGAACAAGGATAGAGGATCTATTGTAAATTTTCAGAGATTTATAATAGATTTAAAGCATAATCCACATCTTAAGAAGCAAATAATAGGTCTGTGTGAATATCAAAATAACAGTATTTCATGAAAGAAATGTAATGCTTGCATTGTAAAAGAAGGACTGTTTTAAAGCCTTGAAATTATTACAGCTTTTGAAATACATAAAATTGCTCGTATTTAAGTGAACTGTGGCTTTTAAACTATTAAATGTAATTTTATTACTCATTCACAAAACGTCAAAAAAATCTCAATTACCATTATGAGTCATTCTACAATGTCTTAATACAGTATTTACTGTATTGTCCAGCATATCAAATCAGATTCTCTATAAAGCTTTGTCTCAAAACAAAAAAATCAATGATGATGTAGGTGGATGAAATAAACTCATGTTGTTGTGCAGGAGGAGAAGGCGGAGGGCTTGATCAAGATCGGCAGCTACAGCATCGAAAGCGCTGGGGAACACAAGAGGAAGTAGTGAGTATCCAGATCACAGGCTGACCAGGTTACCTGCTCATTCCTGTAGACAGATAACATGTCAAGAGAAACCATAAACCTCTCTTCAACTTGATTGTTGGTGTTCACACTGCTATGGAGAAACAGAAGCAATGGTGCTCCTGGGCTCTCTGTGTTTGTGGTTGGCTGGAAGAGTGAGATTATCAGATTCAAGAGGGCAGTTAGTTAGGCATGTGTGAACAACAGAATTACACTCTTACGCTCCTTGGATCTTCCCCCGCAGTCCACAACACAGCAGACCCTGCCAACATGACAAATGAGCTTTCTTTTTTTTCATTAGGCCTCTTAAGAGTAATCTGTTCAAATATCTCTTTCTTTGTTTTATTTAGTGTATTCAAAATGTGCCACCAGCGATTTCAGAATTTCTTTTTTGCTGCGGATAACGTGAACGACATGAGCAAGTGAGTATGGTTCCACAAACATTTTCTGGAATGGTACGTCTGGCCGATAATGCAGTTCATTCACGCCATTTAACTACAGATACTATTTTGTGAAATGGTCAATGTTGAGTAGCGGAAATGTCACAATGATTAGATCATACAACGTATCTGTGGTCTCTGCTCACGCACGAATAAATGTCTTTGACCTTTCTGTTTAGATGAATGTTTGAGGTGTTTTTTCATCTGTGAAAAGCTTTCTTTTGTCTCATTCAACTGTAAAACATTTTGCAGATCTTATATAAGAGCACTATATACGCAGTGTTTAGAGTAAGTTCAAGTACTCCACAATTTTGAATAAAACCAGTGCTCGATACCTCTAACACACAAAAATAAGGTGCTCAGGGTCCATGGCATGGTTGATTTATGTTGAGTTTGTTTTTCTGAACAGATTTGGATCAGTAATGTATATTTTATTCAAGAAAAAGTAATTTTCACCTCAAGTAAAGTCTGCACACAGACCACAAAGTAATATTGTTCATCAACCCAAATGCAGTCTTTCAGCAGTTACTAAGCAACACTACAACTTGCCACATTAATATATAATGAGCTTATCTACATAATGCGCGTTGCTTTCAATGCGTCTGTTTTCATTAGAATGTATATTCTGATCAATTTGTTTTATTGTCGCTCTTAGGTGTTTAAGAGTGTCTCAAATTGTGTTGAATTGCATTTGTCCAGAGCTTCAGCATGTTGGTGTATCTACAATTCCTACTTGAATGTCAAACTTATTTGAACAGCCCAAGCTACTTTTTATTTGTTATGTTAATTTACCAAAGCAAGCACATTCCCAATCATTTGAGTTCTAATTGATTTTATTGTATTGGGATTCAAAGACAGTCAACTCTGCCATCTATTGACCATCACTGCACAATACAAATGACAGCAAAAGCGAATCTGGTTGATTGCAGATCCATCTTTAATTGTTCTTCTCTTACCCATTGACTCTCTCTTAATAGATGGATTAACTGTTTAATAGCAACCATTCAAAAACACAGGAAATTCCTGCAAAGTCAGCCGGATAAGGAGGAAGGTATGGACAGAGTACATTTACTGTTATATTTTATTAAAAATAACTAAAATAACTATTCTGTAATTTTTCACACATCCTCTTATAATTTCTAACCTCTATGACTTTATTTTGTCTTCAATGTTATTTTGAAGAAAGTTGGTAACCGAAAAGCAACCTTTTCACTTGCAAAGTTTATTGTCTACATAGTAAATGCTTGACCTACATTCTTCAAAATATCTTAATTTGTAATCTGAAACAGAAATTAAAACAGGTTTGAAATTACATGAGGTACAGTAAATAATGACAGAATAGTCCTTATTGGTTAACTATTCTTTTAAAATCTTTACAGATTGAATTTCTTTCATTCTGCATCTGCGGTTTCAAAATGACCACATTTAGGATTTTGATGTTCTGTAGTTCGTCACTGATTCTTGTTTCTGTTTTCAGACTGTTACAGTGAAACTGAATCTGAGGAAGAATCATCTCGATCACCTCTCGCTCACCGAAAGAAACCCGCTGGGGTGGGTGAGAGTAACAAACCCTTAAATATACAAACACAGTAATCTGATTATATATATTTTACATGTATATCTTTTTTTCTATGGTGTTAAAGAAAACACAGACTCAATCAAACACACTTCCTCGGACAAAGGTGAAAAAGAACAGGTCATCAACACCAGAGCCAATGACTATTTCACAAGCAGGGGGCAGTAAAATTGCAGGTTAAACACCATCAGATAACATCAACTATGAGTATTGGCATTGACGAATTTTAAACAAACTCTCACCCGCCTCCTTGTCTTTGTCACTCACAGGAAATTTGGATGAGATGGATGAAATGTTTCACAGCCTGAAGAAAGGAGGAGTGTCTCTGATTGGACAGAATCAACCAACGACTCATGACCAGCTGCGTAAATCCTTTATCAAACGTAACAAGAATCCCGTCATCAATGAGAAAATTCATACACTCCGTGCTCTCCAGAGTACACTCAAGGTAAAGAAAATAATGAATGATTTATAATATACATTATAATTGTTTTTATTTATAATTTATCATGCAATGATACTATTTTTGACTCACTATTATTATTGTAACTATTCTTATTATTGTTATACTATAGCATTTCTCATTTGCTGTTTGTGTTTGGCAGGCCAAGGAGGCGGAGCTACAGCTTATTAATAAGATCCTAGAGGACTCTGACCTCACAACACTGAAGTTCCGTGAGTGGAAGCAGTTTAACGAAGAGCTGCTTCAGGACATTGAGAGACTAGCCAATGAGAAAGAGGAGAAAGAAAAAGCAACGCCCAGTACAGAGACAGTTTTGGGGGGTGAAGACAAGGCGAGGGGAACGAGCTTTAGTGATGGTGAACAGCTAGTAGATGCCGAAATATGTGATGATGGAAGCGCAATCCCTAAAGATGCAACAGTGTCTATGCAGACACAAACCACAGACAATACAACGCCTACAGAAAACTATTTCTTTATATGAAACACATGCACAATCTAAACAACCATCTAACAACAGAGGTGAACACTACTTAAGTGTGTTATTTTGACGTTTGTCTAGTGTCTGTACTTTGGTTTGGTGTTTTCGTTTTTGGGGAAAATGAAAGCACTACATTATAAAGCATATATCATACGGTTTACTCCACTAAATTTCATGCATGATTTTTACATGTGTTTTACCTGTAATGCATAATAGAAGCACTAGTACTTTTCCATTCAAAAAATGAAAATCAGAAATACCAAAAGTACAAGAGCGTGTACTTTTATTAAAAGGTAAAAGTATCTTTATGAAATGTAGCGGAGTAAAGTTCAATGTATACTTTGTGATGTACCAACGTAAAGAAGTTCAAAAGTAAAAACACTCTTTTAAAGTACACGTGTTTACTTCAATTGCACATATTCAGAAATGTATAAAGCATTGCAAGTCGCTTTGGATAAAAGCGTCTGCTAAATTTATGAATATACAAAATGTAAAGTATTGTTCACCTCTTACAAGACCTGAGTCCATGAGTATCATGATACTCATAATACTCATGATACTCATGAAAAGGAAATAATACATCGGTGTAAATGACCTAAAAATAATTCCACCTGAAACAGAAAAGATTTTATATTTTTTTCTATGAAAATCATTTGTTATAAAACTGCTGTAGAATGAAGTTTTACTGAACTGCCTTTTGCTAAAAAAGGAGCCAATCAAACGTGTATGTGGCACTTGTTTAAATAATCATAATGATGTGTATAATTTTACATGAGTATCTAAAGAACTATGATATTAGAAGAATTTCTATTATAGGATGCACATTTGTTTTTACTTCAGGTTAATGAATACCATTAAATATGCAATATCAGGAGAGGTTTTATGAATGTGTTTGGTATGTCAGCATACAAATACTCATAATAGTGTTTCTTTAAATGAGAATTTATTTTTTATAGTGAATAAAATGCTGTAAACATGTTTATGCGAGCCCAGAACTACATCTTGATCATGTATACCTCACTTGTATGTGTAATAATTGGCCAGCATTCTACAGAACTGCCACACTGTGGCGCTATGTCCTCTGTTTGTGCTGGCCACGTGTTCCTCTGTCGTCTCTTCAGGGGTTTATTTATATAATAGCTGTGATTAATACACTGATTTGTTACGTGTACATTTTAATGTCTTCTATTGAGCAGGCCTTATGACGTAAGCACGTCACCACGGACGGAACGTGGAGCGCTACGTAATGACGTAGACAGTTTTAGACGCGCAGATTGACGTTGGTCTCACGGACCTGTGACTTCCGGCGGCGGTTACTTAGCACGAATTAACGAAAATTAGAAAGCGTTAAAACATTTAAGTATCTTTTTACATGCTGAGATAAAGCGAAATATGTTATTTGTAGTGTGTCGAAATATTGTATAATTATCGTAACAAAATATGCTGAAGCAAGGTTATAATTAAAGCAAACAACGCATTTGGACTCCATTTGACGGGTCAGTACAGAAATTTGAACATCGTTGAGATTTGTAGAATACAAGTTTGGTCGAATTTGTAAATAATTAACTTGTTATGAAGTATCTGCAACGGAATTTTGTTCTCATATTAAATCATACACAAACGTTTATGAGTTATTTACATCTTTATCTTTTTATTGAAAAACTATAATAACATTTTCTCTCTCTGTCAGAATTGTCTCATTTCATGCTGCGAGGTGATGTCATCTCTACGTAGTATGCAATGATCAGGTAGGCATCGGTATATTTACCCAAACAAACACAAAAGACCTCAAAACGAGTTTTTCACATGACTTCAGAGGATTTATGAAGCCTTTGCCACATTTCATAAGAAAACAGACAATAGTCAATGATTACACATATTTACAATACAAAGATTCTCAAGTATCAAGTAAAATACACATCACTGCATGACAGATTTAAGTACTGCTTGTCCATGTAAGAGATATTCACTGTCCATACATCTTTAGGGGAAGGCCTACTGTAGGGAAAACCCGAAATGCTTTTGAACCTTTTGACTTACACATTACATTCATTTTTAAAAAAGATTGTTGACCTGCATTGTCATGATGTACAGGCGAAGTTGTGGTGTTGACAGGGAGATACCTTACATAAGAATTAAGGCTTTTGAATCATGTTGTAAAGTTTTGAAGGTTGCCTTCTTTAAATTAATCTTTCCAGACTGTAACTGATTACATAATAAGATCTGAACTCAAGCTATACTGAAAGCATCTTTGACCTGTTTGACAAATATCCCAAAAAGACCTAAACAAAATGCATTTGCAATATTGTTGCCATGTGTTGCCTCAAACAATTAAAAAAAGTCTAAATATTTTTAATGCCACGAATGTTGCTGACAGATCTTGTATTTCGTTTTTTTTATTTACTGCACGGAATTCTAGAGCAAAACACTATTTTCTCCTGTTGTACACAAGAGTCTCTTATCTCCCTTATCCGAGTTGGTTGATCTAACAGTTCACCTCATACATCTCAGCACTGTCTTTGAGTCTTTGTTTAGGACAGGAAGGACACTGTACACTTCTAAACCCAAACAGCAAAGCTGCTCCTCCCAGCACCTGCACCCAAGCACCCACCCACCCAAAATACAGCGACCCCGCCGGGTGTAACGTTAGTCGCAGGGGTTTATGCATGTTGAGTTCATGCGTCTCATGTACACTTGAATCCACCTCGATCCCAAGCTTTGAGAGATTCCGTGTGTAGATACCTAAAGCAGCCAGACTTAGCATGCCAGCAAGCGCCACCAACAGGCCACCAGCTGCCGCTACGCTCCTAAGAGGAATGTCAGTCCAGCACCGGACCCCCACGCTAGCGAGTACGATCCCCGCACCGCAGAGGAACAGCGAAGACAGCACCATCCCCTGGACGAGTCGAACCCGAGCGTCCCGTTGATATGAGCCCGACACTGGCCAGCATTCTTTAAGCTCAGAGTGCACCACCTGCAAGCAGCTTTCCCACAATCCATCTGAGCGAAGTAGGAGGAGCTCCGATGCTCCACCCCGCCCTGCCGCACCCAGCCGCGCTTGCCCCTCCCTCCACTGTGGCGTGATCGCTGCGGTGAACACCAACACAAGGCCCAAGGGTGAAAACACCACCCCCATCAGCATGGACGTGGGAGTGTGCATCATCCGATTATGCTTTTTGATGAGCAGATAGTCGCAATATGTTGTTGATGCTGAGATGAATCTGAGTCAAACAGCTTTCACCACTAATACAGACCTGATGAGGAAAATAAAATTTAAATTAGATTAGATTTGAATTCTCCTTCTTTCATCTGAAAGATTCTAGAAGATTCCTACGTACAAATTGGCACAGGCGTAAAATCCACTTTAATGTCCTTTGGGCGAAACAGATTTATGGTCTGTGGATGAGCTACCTGTTAGAGCTAAAGCAGTGAAAGAGAGTGTACGTATTCATGTATTGTTAGCTCATGACGCTCCAAACAACATCGTCACACTTGGTAACCAGCGCGCTGGAGGTGAATGCCCGTCTGTTGCTAAGAGACAGTAACCTGGAAGATCCCACAATTTCATATTTTGTGGAACATTTGTAATGTTCCTAGCATCAGCCACAAGTATTTTTATGTGCATGATGCTTTTTTTTTGTCTTGTTGTGGCTTTGAAGGTCTTGGGAGTCTGTGCTTGAATAGTTACAGTGAATAGTTACAGAAATTGATAGATTTTGAATAAGGGTATACAATGCAAAGATAGGAAACAAGATGTCTGGCAGATGGAGCAAGCGGTTGTTTTACAGACACATGCATGTGTGAATAAAAGTGGAATAAAAAGAAGTTATTTTTGTTTCAAAAATTTGCTAAATAAGTCATCTCATATTTTGTTAACAAAGATCTTCTTCTATGAAATCTGCGAGAGGGGTGTGTGTTTGCACATTGCAACATATTGCTTGTCAACACATTGCTAGATTACTGTAATATATGAGCATATCGGTGTCTATCATCGCATTAATGTTCAGAGTCTTTCCTGCTCACTTTTGTTGCACGGCAACCCAAAAAACAAACACGTTAAAAGCACATACAATAATGAAAACAACAGACTCCGCCACACCACACCAGTTTAATGTGGCATTCCTCCCTTTACTTAAAATGCAACTGAAAGCATCTGACATCTCTGACACCTGTTTTAACTCTAGTTATGAAACATCCGGAAAATACAGCATGACAGCATGAATGAGAGAATGATGGATTTTCAAACTGATAAGAATGTCAGCTGGTTAAAAAAAAGCTCAGACCATCATCATTTAAAATGCTTATTTAGTTTAAAGAGATGAACAAAAATGACCATTCTAGATTCTCTGGTGAAGCTGGTTGGCAGAAAAAACAGAGACAGACATGAAAAGCCCTACATATTCTCTAGTCTTTTTTGTCAGTGATCACTGAACAAATTGAAAGGGTGAGCTACTGCAAACTAATAACAGAAGATGAACATGCAGGAAACAAGGACAAAGAGGCAAGTAGATTCACCTATGGCTGTTTTGCTGTCAAACAGATGCCAATACAGTCATTTCCAACACACAACACAGCTGTCATCCACTCACCTCCCTGGAGATCTCTTCTCCTCCAAAGAAGAACAAGCAGATTGATGATACACTTGTTAATTTAGATGAATCCCCGTCCTCTCTCCGATTTTCCTTAGACGTGTGTGTGCGTTTTGTACACCGCTGTTCTCCTTTAAACATGCACACACTCACTCACCGGAGAACAAACAGCAAGCCAGACGTGGGCTGACTTACAATATGCAGTCGGCTTGCACAACGCAGTAAGTGAATTAAAACCGAGGCATGGAAAGACAGAGATGGAAGCAGAAAGAGGGATGAATTTAAAGAGAGACGCATTGCACACATTAGTCAGAGTCCTTCACGAAGGTGTAAGTCTAGCAGCTGAGATGACACATTAGTTTTTATGGTGACACGCATGAAGAACAGAAAGCTAATATCCGCTTCTTTCGGTTATTTAGTCCATTATAGGAAATTTGTACATGGAAATCTAAAAAATAATTGAATCATATCGTGTTATACCAGTAGCATTGGTGATGGTTTGTAGGTCACCCCTTGTCTTGTATAGAGACCACAACCACTATAGGAACTGAACATCAAATTATGGGTACTCAACATACGAGAAATTAATAAATGAATAAATACATTTCACATATGCAAAAGAACATGTGAACTTTGTTTTGCAATTTTTTTGTAAATGACATGTAAAAACTCAAAAATTACATTTGGTGACATATTGTTAACATGTTATCCTATAGATTAGCATGCATAACATTTCAAAATATATATTTATGTATATTGTTCATGTTTTTGAATACTTGAACTTCTTGAAAGTAGTTTTTGCACCACATAAAACATTAACACAAATGTTTAAAATGTTTTAAATTTTCGATTTTATTTGCCTTATAAAAGCAGAGGCAGTAAAAAAAGGAAAAACAGCTTTAGTATATCAATTTTGAATGACAGCAATACAAAGCATTTGAAATGTACAAGTTTTTGTGAAGCAACATCCACAAACTAAAAAAGTCACTAATTATTATTCTGATGTTTGGGCAAGTTCTTATTGGAGTGGTTTCTTTTGAACGTCCTTGTCTTAATGTCGAAGGATAAAAATCCGGTTGTCCCAGCAACCGTCTAGTCACACAGATTAGAAATGTGTGTTTTTCATATCGAGTTGGAAATGTGGGACTTTTAAGTCCAAAATGCTCTCGGGTGAATGGAGCATTTCAGATGTGAAACTAACAGGCTGAAAGTGACAGCACCCTGACTGGAAGTGTACTGAAGTAACATGCGGCAAGATAAAAAAAACATGCAAACCACCATCGGAGCATAAAGCGATACAACCGCCTCACATCGTCTTCTAGAAATGATGGGCCTATCAATGTAGAGGCAGCATAACAAAGGCAAGTTTATCATTGAAATAATAACATATAGCTATAAATCACGTCAACACACAACATTAGGATATTTTTGTCTATTTACAATTTCTATTTACAGGCAATTTACTTAGTTGATCATAATTGCTCGCGTTATAAAATAATTGTCGATAAAATATTCTTTAAAAAGTACAAAAGAGGTAAATGGTATATACACCACAGGCATCAGTATGTTTTGAATCTGAAAATGTTAGAACAGGCAGGTAAGTTCTTTGGTTTCCATGGCGATGGCTCTGCAGAATCTGGCTCTAGGTTGCTTGTGCTTTTGAATGGAGAGGCAGCGGGAAGCTGCCGGCGTGGTTATGCGTCATGATGATGTCATTCATAACTCCATTAGCGTAACCTGGAAGTGATTGACCACGAATTCGGAAATCTGTATGAGGAAGGCTGAATGGTTGCTGTAATGTTCGATAATGTTGTCATCCATGTTCACAAAGATCCTGAGAACAGTAAGAAAATAAATGTCAACAAAATTTTTTTTTACTTCTATGCTTTTGACACTTACAAAAATTCTACCAAGAAAAGCTTGTAAAATGACTTAATTTGAAGTGACAGTGACTGACGCACGCCGAAAAAATCATGACTGCTGAAAGAGACCTTAAGCGTTCCTCCACAAGCATTCATATTTTTCTACCTGAGGGCAGACCCTGATTTAGAACTGTAGAAAAAACAACAAACCTTATCGAAAACATTTTAATCTCATGACTAACGCGACTTGGAACAACACTCCAATCACAACGGCCAACATTTGTATCTAACATAGACGGTATGTGCGTGTCTGTCACAGACTAACAGCCAGGCTGTGTCAACTCTCCCAGCCCTGAGGGTGGAGGGAGTACGATTGAAGATCGAGGCGAAGGAGAGAGAGAATGCCGCTCAACCTGTCCCTATCCTTCAGCCATATCATCATCTAACGGCCTGAGGAAAGTTAAGCTCCGAGTTACACAGCTCGGGGCAAGGATGATTCAGATAATAGAGTGCTGGACATCTTTTTTTAAGACTTTCTGGGTCAGAGCTCCTTAAATGCTACAACAGGTGTGTGAGATAACAGTTGATGGATTAAGGTCTGTTTAAGCATGACCAACAGCGCTACAATTATGTGGTTTACTTTAATGCTTTTTATTACACGAATGGTAACCAATTACCTTTTTTATAATGATCTCTAAACTTTCCCTGGTCCATTGTTCTAGTTTCACATCTTTCTGTTACTTTATACCGTAGCAAAGTGATGCTTTGCGTTAGATTTATTCTGCGATGACGACTGATTTTCAAATATCCCTTTCATACGAAACATTGAGGTAAGTTAACCAGGCCAATGGTTGTACCCACATGTTCCGATACAGATGAGTTGATAGCTAAGCATAAATGTCTACACAAAGTCACGGCTGATCACCGAGCAAACGTCGTGTCTCTTACACAAACAGACGCAATGCCGTCTCCCTATCAGAGTCCTGATCTTTTCTGTTCCTCTTTGACCTTTGTAAACTGCAAATAACATATAACACAGCTCGCATGACTCAACCTATGTTGAAATCTTCCTGTCTTCCTCCTTTTGTTCAGCTTTTTATTCACCCTGTTTTTAAAGGGGAGCAGCAATCATCGCATTCCAAACACTGCAGATCTCCTGTCAACCCGGTCTGTCGACTTTTCTTCCAGGCAACTTGCTGAGATGGAGCTCAGATTATAAGAAAAGGGTTTAACAGTCGTTGGTCTCAGTGAAAGAGGATGTTCTAACATCCCTCTCGGCTCATGACTTCATCACAAAGGATGTTTTTAAAGAAGACACTGTACAAAGTGATAACATTTATCTGAGTAAAACATAGTAGTAGTATAGTTCACTCATTTGTTCACCCTCACACCTTTATGACTTTATTCTGCACAATACAAATAAAGATATTATATCGATATTAAGATAACCGATGCCATCCATTCACTTACATTGGTTTTGTGTTCATACACTAGAAGTGAATTATTGCTGCCGCTGTTAGAGTACAAACACTCTTTTCAAAATATCTTATTTTGTGTTCATTGTTTTGTTTGAAAGGGAGTTGAGTAAAGGTTGATTTTAGGTAAAAATCCCTTTTAAACTGATTGCTAGAAAAATAGTCACTTCAGAATGGCTTAAATTTTGACTGGAAACATTATAAATGTGTTACTCACCCTCTTTTGCATTTCTTGAAGATTTTCACAATGGTGTCTTCTTGCATACCGTACTTTTCTGAAATCTGATAAGGAAAAAGGGACACGAGTCAAGTCTCAGGTACGATTCTTCTCAAAGTTTGGGTACAAACTTCACAAATATGTGTAACGAAAAGAGGGGAAAACTTACCGCTTCTCTCAGGCCCTTGAGGGTTGGCGTGTTTAACATAAGAGCGTCAAACACTTCCTCGCTTTCTCGCCTGACATACAACAGAACTGGAAAAACAAAGAATTCATCGTCAAAATAGTTTAGAGACAGCAATTGTGAGTTGAAATTGATGGTAACTTTGTATAATAAGTGTTAAAATCATAAAAAATAACCTTACAAAGAATTGTGGTTAACAAATCCCTCCCTCCAAAAACAACATATCATACCTCTCTGTTGCTCATCTTGACGTAGTTGTTTGCTTGGTGGGGAGCTGCTCTGATCGCCGCTTTCTGTGTAGCAGTTGACACGTTTCAGTGAGTTCCTGTCGCCCTCCTCTAAGGTTACAGGGGGAACCTGTACAGTCAAAAACAGATTGGATATACGTTACAAAACATATATTAAACTGCTGCATCATTTTCTGGCTTCTGCACATCACATTTATTCTGATAATAGATGTGATGTTACCATAGTGATGTTATATGCTCTGACACCCCCCTCCTAGTAATCTGTCTATATGTAACAATACCACGCCACTGACATCCAGAAATGCTATGGAATGATGTCGAAATCCAACAGGTGTGAAACGCATACATGGCGGACTGTGGGAAAAAGGCCTGTCTCAACAGCATCCATCCCTCTCCCTCTCACACATTGTAAACATGTCTGAAAAGAACGTCTTTAACACCAGCAGAATAATAGCACGTGTGTACACGTGTGTGTTTAAGATCCCACGGGTTAATGCTGCCGTCAGTCATCGCGGTCGTCCCCTCTTTAGGTGAGTTTCGTTTGTCATGTAAACTCAGCAGCGCACCAGTTAGCATGTCTGATCTCGAGATCACTTTCGCTCTTTCTATTCCCTAGCCCACTTTTTTTCCCACCACATTTTTTCCCACACTTTTCCTGTACTCGCTGCCCTCGGGGTGTTGCCGAACATGACTTAACAATATCCAGGGATGTGTGGAAGAGCGTGTGTGTGTGTGTGTCTGTGTGAAAGAAGTAAGGGAATACGAACCAGGCCGCAGCGCTGCATGGTGCTGAAGTGCATCTCAGGGATGAACAGAACAGGCTGTGTGACATGATCATCCAGAGTCTTGAAAAACGTGGAGTCCTTTCCAACAGAACTGGAAACCAGACCCTGTTTGGAAGCTGAGAGAGCAAAAACTGCTTTAAGATACTAAATGCAAACTGTGTGCATATGTAGGGGAAAGAGTAAATCTTATTAACTTTATTTATTTCTACCAGAATTTACCAAAAATATAAGGTGTATGTTATAAATATATATTCGTTTAAAATTAATTATTAATTATTAATACCATTATCTGTGACATTCTTGGTTCTCCTCTTAGCTCTTTTCCTCTCTTCATCTCTCATTTTCCTCTCTGCTCCCTGCAAACAGAACATTGACAAATTTAGAAACAATTCTGAAACATCTCAATAAATTTCTTTTAAACTCAAAATGTCATTTAAAATGCTATAGTAATTGGTCCTGTCAAAACTCCATGAGTTAATGGATCTGATGCCAACTATGTGGAATGCATTCGATCTATCTAGAAAAACCTCAGCAATTCTGCAATGCACTAAGTAACCGGCTGCTGCTAAACCAGTCCGACATGTGTTCAATCAGAACATCCCATATGGCATTTCCCCCCATGCTGTCAACAGCTAATGCTACGGCCACCATGAAAAACAAGTAGATGTGTGAGATAGTGCAGTCTGGTGCCATATCTCATCTCCTTAACAAAGAGATCAATAGGAATCAGACGTTCCAGATCGAGAAAGAGAGGGAGTGACACCGAAAGAAAGATGAAAAGATAGATCCAAAGCAAAAAAAAGCAAACACGCAAATAAAATGAAAGAGATCAGAGTTCAGTGGCCAAGAATATACATTATGGTTTGTGTAAGAGCCTCATGGTAATAATATATTAACATCTTCTTTGAATGCATGTATGAAACACTTTTTAAAGAACTATGAGATTCACTTGATTGTGATGTCAGACATGCACAGTGAGGATGGTACAATATAGGCTCACCTTATCGCAGAAGATTTTGACCTGACAAACGGCTCTGTGAATGAGACGGTTGTTCCCCGAGCTGTAATCGTAAGTGTCGATCTGCAGATTCAGAGGAAGGCCTTTGACCCCCTTCTGGGAGGAGAAATCAGTGCTCAGAGAATTGATGCCGATGTGCACCTGTAAAATATCAACAAACATATTTCTAATTAGAACACACAAAATAAAATAATCCCATGAAATGACAGTTGGACTTTTGGTAAAGCAAAATAAAACACTAGTGATATCATGCTTCGGTTCATGTACGGGCCTGTTGTTTGTATGCTGATTTCGTTTCTTTACGTCATGACAAAAGGACGGGTCAAGAATAAGACACATTAGATGTGTCATGCAAAGATGACATGAATAATAATTCCAAATTATTTCTAAAGGAAAGGAGTGTCCATAAGGAAGACACGGTGGCAAGACCGGGCATGCTTAGATACAGACAAAAGCTAAACAAAAAATAGTCATCTGTGAAATAATTATAAGGGGAGGATTATAGATAAACTGAATAATTGGATGAAGAGGTGATAAATCATTATTGTCCAAGAATGTTTTTAAGTTCCTCATACCAAGGGATTCAATTAGCAATGGGAATTAGGAAAGTGTTATTCCACAACTGTGTTTTATTATAATTCAAAATGTGTTTTCTTTCCAAAGAAATCTCTCTCTCCATAACGTTCTCTCTTTCATTATTTCTTTTACTGCTCCACCTGCTGCGAGTTTCGTTGTTCCACCCAACATTGCCCCAGGGGCATGCTGAAGTTTACCCTTCTTCCTTGCTTTCCTCCCTCCCTCTCTCCCTCTTTCTCTTATTCTCTTTTTATTCCCTACGATGACAGGTGCCTGAGGAGGAGGTCACATACCGTAGATACCTATGCATGACACTCCTCAAAATGAGCCTTTCAACCCATAATTTAACAAAAACAGGTGACAGGTGAATCTGTATATAAATGCGCTTATACCTTCGCCTCCTCATTGGTGTTCCAGATGAAGGAAAGTGCGTTGAAAGCGACCTCTTCTACGTTACTTATTCCGCTGAAGACTTCCTTGTAGTCAGCTAGAGAAAAAGTGAATAATACATTTTATTAAAAGCCCAGATCAACAGAAACATAAATAAACAGAATTTAAGCGAATGATGCTATGTGATGTTATAAAAGTTAGTAAAAGGTGCTGATTTAAAACCAATTAACAATTAAATTTTCTTATAATTTATTACATTTATTATTTTAGATATCAAACATAATAATAGTAATAATAAAGTTAATCTTTTTTTACATTTTTATTTTGAATTGTTTAATTTTTAATTCTGACTTAGGTATAAAGAGTAAAAATACTGTGCAATCATTTTATGGAATTGTGCTTGTCAAATCACAATAAATTATATTTCTAATAAGATTTGCAAAAATAAGGCACTCACCAATATCTATGACCCTCTGTTTAACGGTCGGCTGTCGTGCGTGCCAGTGGTTCCAGTATTTCAGTTGCATCTCAGGACTCTTGTCATTCTCAAACACAGCCATGATAACCGTCTGAGAAAAAGAGAGAGAGTAAGGACAGAAAGTTAAAAAGAAGCATTATTAGAACTTATCAACTTTTTGTTATGTTAGAGAGCAAAGACTCCATGAATTACAAATGCTTGTGTTCAAGTGATGTCAAATGTCACCACACTAATACCCCTTTCTCTGCTTTGTCAACAACTAATGCAATGAGCTTTGCTTTCAAACAAAAGGGCATATCTGTCACACCTTCTTCACAATCTCCAAAGGTTAAGGGCCTTAAAATCTGCAAGGGCTGAGGAACTGGAGGATTTGCATGCATGTTACATCGTACCAAGCACCTTACGGTAAACCACAAAACTATCCATGGAATGAGTTCCTCGAAGTAAATTCGTTGGCATGATGTTTAAATATGCTTTTTGGAACTTACTTTTACTTTGCTGCATGTCACTCCAGTGCTGTCCGATCCCTGAAGGGTGATGGGATAAAACTGACCCTTGTTGAGGTATACCATGGGTATTTCAGTGGTCTTGTGTTGGGAAGCTTGCGGGGAACCAAGAATGAACTGGAAATCATTCCTGTGAACATAAAAAGAATTGAGTTTTGGAGTGCTAGCGGTATTTTGGGAAAATAATATAACGAGAGTAGGGGCAGTTTGGAAAGAAAAATGTCTCACCTGTATCTCTCAGGAGGAGAGTTAGAATAGGAATTGGAGTATACAGGGCTTGTCTGTTCCACATAGGCAGTACTGTAGGCAAGAGGCTGTTTGTGCGAACAAAAAGCAAACAAATGTGTCATAAACTGATTAATTATAAAGCCTCAAACATTTGGGGTTTTTTTGGTTACACTTCAAATAATGATGTCAGAATATGTATTAAAAAAATTTTATTGTGAGGAAAAGTATTCTGCAAACCTCTTGGTCAGCATCTGAGTACTGCTGATCTGACTGCCATGTTTTTTGCGATGCTGAGAGCAGGATGGAGTCAAAGATGTTGTTGATTACTTGCTTATCGTAGCTGTCGCCTGTGTAGCTGTCTGTTCCCGGTAACGCTTGCTTTGAGTGACTTATAGAAATGTTATCAGAAAGCATCTTTATGATCTGAGCGTTCTCCAGTGTAGCCAGTTCAGGAGGAGAACTGTTCGGCGTCCTAAAATGGGAAAAATGGAAAGCATGGGTCCTCGTCGCTCTATTCTGTTTTTAGTGGTACTCAATCACAGTTTCTAAGTAGGTAGTAGCTACCTAAACAACCATCACAAAAAGCGTTAAAGTCAATAAAAGCTTTGCTCAATCTCAGCTTTGTTTATGGAGCTTTCTCTGCATGAAAAGCAAAACCAAACACTCAGGGTGGGAGTTGTTTGCAGCCTAATGCTTATTTTTTTCACTGTTTGAGTTTCTCGACATTGGACAGACTAGCTCTATTTTTCACTTGCACAAAAGGGTGCTGTGTAGTGACTCAGTCGTTTTTGGGATGGGTTGATGAAGTGGATTAACAGTTGAACCAGCTCTGACCTCAAATATTCTTAGGTTAAATAACCCAACCTTCCAAAACACTGAATCGATAAAAAGGATACGAAGCAACAATAGCTTTTACAACTCCTTTTCTATCCATGCCAATCGTATCTTTTCTTTTCGCTCTCCTCTTTTCAAGTCTGGCATTATGTCACTATAATAAGTGAAAGAATAAGGTCACACGTACCTCTCCATGGCTTTGTACATGCTGCTTTCGCGAGTGCACGATGTCAACTTTTGGTCCTTTGGTGTCTATAATTGAATTTGTAATCGAATGATGAGAAAAAGGTTTCAAAAGGCACGAAAATAATTTTTTAAACCCTTGGCTTTGTTACCTTGCAGATCTCATAGGGGTTGGGGGATTCTTCAGTTTTTGACATGTTGAGGTTGCCACCGTCCATGTAAGCCCAGGAGTCCATAGTGTAGTTGTCTGAATAGCGCAAGAAACTGAAATCGTTGTGTTTTACCATGAGAGACCTTCAGGGAGAAAGCGGTGTGGTTTTAACAAGGATAACATCACACATTTAGACTGAATGAATATTAATAGAGCAGTATGATACTATGGTAGAATGACAATCTCAAGAGTTTCAGGTGGTAAACCAGAATTCAGTCTTGTCAAGATTTGCAGAATTTAATTTAGCCCCATTTATACGAATAATTCATAAGTTTCGTTGCATCATTAATATTCACGTTTGTACACTTAGAAGCAAAGCCACACTGAATGAACCTGCAGACAGGTCTTCGTGAAGATCACGTATTTCTCAAACAGGGAGAGGATGGATTTGTTTTTGGGTCTTTGCCCAACTACTTGGATTAGCACTGTGGTGGTCCGCTTTGGTAAGCTGAAGTGCAAACAGAGCTGTTAAGGCACCTGTGCCCACAACAGGTGAAATTTTACACATCATCTATTATCCTAATAAAACATTCCTTGACTTGAAAATCATAGCGAACCAAAAGTTTCTTATGCATATATATAAAAACAACATCATTGCTTAAAGCATATTAGATATTCTTATTATCTAACTCAATGCACCTGTATATTGACATAGACCTCAAAAGATATGACTTTCCCTTATTTAAGTAAAAAAATGCCTATTCATATCATTTGCATTCAGCAAACGAAACAACACAGACGATACTAAATAAAATTTTGAATCAGACAGCAAAATCTGACTTGAAGAGAAAGTTGACTCATTTCAGAAGGTCTAGACAGCTGCATGTTACGCACACATGTATTAACTTAAAATGAACTAAAATGAACTAAAAATCATTTTTCTTATACAAACATCTTATCTGATCCACAATTTTAGCAAGGTGCGTTTGAAAGGAAAACACATGTGCTTATAACACATAAACAACAACAAATCCTTAAAACTTTTGAGACATATAAAATCATAACAAAATCCCATAACACTTACTCAATCTCTTTGGTCATGACTCCTCTGATAGGCAACAGGGGTAAAATCCTTAGTTTGCAATCTTCTCTCTGTATCTGTTTGTGTATGTGTGTTTATATCCTGATGATTGAAGTTTTTTGATTTGTACCCACATTGCCTGAAGTATTTATTCACCCAACAGGTTGGCTCCTCCTCTCTAACTGGCTGAAAGCCTGAGACAGGTGTATAGTAAAGTGCAGGTGTATCCTCCCATTTAACTCTTTCAGTGTTGGAGAGAAACTTGCATGTGCGTGGGTGTGTTTTAGGTTGAGGGTGCATAGGCCAAGGTAGCTCATTAACATCTCTTATAAAAGACTGAGAGTGTGACATAGGTGTGAAATGCATCTTATTCGGTATCAGAAACCAATGAAAAGGGTGAGAGAGAGACAAGGTTTTAACATGCAAATTAAAGATGACGTTGTCTCTCCATCTCAGTCAGGAAAAAGGAGGATTTGAATGTACAGTTTTATCTATTTCATTTTAGAATTTTCAGTGAACGAACACTTTTATATAAATCAGAAAGTCAGTTGTGTGTGAATGAGAGTGTATACAGGTTTATCTGTCCCCGCAAGGGCTGAATGTCTGATTAACCTATATTTTTTATGTAATTTAAACTGGTTATTAAGAATTGTATTATTTGTTTAGAAGTAGGAAGTATAAAATATATGATTTGTTCAGTATGAAGTCAATATGTCTAATAGAAAAAGCCCTCAAAGGTAACTACACTGAACATGATTAAATATAACATGTTTTATTTTTATTTTTTGATATACCATAGCTCCTTTCAATTTCCATCATAATTTTGATGTATTTACTTTTATTCTAAAATATGGAAAAATTTTAATCCATAAGTAAGTTGGTGTCCCAAATCAATTGACTGGTTATGTAAGTGTGAATTTATACAATGCTTTGTTTTTTTTTTTACTATTTAGGCTTTGGGTATGAAACTAAGACATAATTTTGTACTCTAAAGGCAGTGGTGCCGCAAAAAATGTGTGATGTCAGAAAAAATGTATTATTATTTTATTATTATTTATATAAATGTAAAAAATATTTATTTTTACCCTTAAAACCCTATAATTATAGCAGGTATGATTTGAGTGTAAGAGTACACATCTAAATAAATACTTAATCTTTAATGTACTGTAATAATATTTAATTTAACATGTACCAGTTTTCGCTGTTATGTGAATCTCAGGTATGATAAGTTAGTAAATGTAAATGTTTCTCAAGGTATCTGTCATTGCCTTTAAACACCTACACAGTTTCATACACGCACACACATCAGATCCCCCAAGGCATCATGAACATAAACCACAAAAAAAGCTTGTAAGAACCAAGGAAGGATGTTTGGAATGCGGAGGTTTACAGTAAATACATGTGGTTGAGTTCCTGTACAAAAATGTCTTTCTTATCTATTATGAAATGTTATCAGCTATTTCACATATAGGACAAAATGAACATATAGCCCATTTTATTTTATATAATATACATTTTATTGGATGAACATACTGGGGTTTCAAACATAGTGATTGTTTTTCGTCTCAGGATTTGAAACTGAAAGTACTCTCTCACTGAGAATAGAACAGTCCTGGTTCTTCTGTGCAAAACAAAACAGTGTTTCTAGACTCTTATTTGTACTTTTTCTCTCATTTTCACTTAACTGCAGCAAGATCAGAACTACAGTGATCTTAAACTAATATGGATCTAAGCACTAGCAGGTGTGAACGGCCTTGCAGAAAGCCGTCATGATCTGCAGGATGTGTGAACGTAAAGGGAATGAGCTATTAGTTCAAAACACTTTCTAAAGGTGTTTTCACCAAGAAACCAGACAGAAAGGGCACCAAAACTAAAGGCGCTTCTGCACATACTTGAGATGCATTATGATGTTTAGGTTATCAGAGTTTATTAGAATAATATTCTGTTGGTGGATAATCAAATTTGAGGAATGAAAGATTGAGACAAGAGCAAACCAATGCTAGATAGAATTACAAGCTAAATAAAAAAAATATATATATGTTATATTTTAAAATATTAAATAACAAATGTAACTATTTTAGAAATAGATATAATCTATACTTTTTATTTTTAAAGATCACATGGTACAATGCAAATACAATAAAAACTAATAAAGTAATAAAGGTGTAAAATCAATTAAATCTACTTGCCATATACACAATATCATTAATCAAAGAAGCAACCAAATATTAAGATATTGTCAAAAATCACATATTAAATTAATTATTTCAATCTTTTACAAAGACTAAGTCAATATTAAATATATCAAGGTTAAACTTAACAGAATGTTCTTGGATTATTTCATGAAGATAACCATACATCATAACTAATATTTTGCTGGGTTTTAACAGGCAGGCAACATTAAAAGGTAATTTTTGCCTTCAGCAGTTCATAAAGTTTAATCTTATCATCCAAATCAGTGAATGTACCGGCTGATGTGAAACGGTGTAGGGATTCAGAAGGTGTGTAGAGCCCCGATGGAATGTCAGGAGGTTGTAAAAACAGGACAGTGTGTATATGCTTTTCAGCACTGTACATAAAATTTTGGGAAATTGTATGAAACTAAGTTAATACTGTGCATTTGGATTTTTGCAGTTTATATGTTCTTGTGTGAAGAAATTTTCAATTTTTTTTAAATTTCCAATACATATAAATATTTAAGAATAGGAATTATACAATATTTCCCCCCCTTAATATCTTAAATCGGTTGGAAGAGTTGTTCTTTTGATGACAATGCTTTCTATTAATTATGAAACATCTTACTCTAAGAAACTGTGTTTGAGATTTGATTGAAACAATTCAATGAGTCAACAGGTTTAGTTAAACTGTGAATGGTGACTACATAGCCTAGAAGCAAATGTTGTATGACCCAATGAAACTCAGAGATGTTGCCTAAGATGTTCTTAAATTTAAGACTTGAGGACTCAAAACATTTGTTCCACTGCATCATTCATGAGGATCAGGGCATGCACACGCACATTGTAATGGTAAAATCATAGGGTGTTGAGGTGTGACCCTTAATATCTATTGGTCAGATCTAATCCCAGTTTCATTCACACACATAGACAAACACACGCAGTTTCAATCTGGCAGCCGGTCTGTAATTTTTTTAATATTTTTCCTGAGGCAACAGTGTGACAGTCCTAACGGAAGGACAAAGTGCCTGGAAACACAAACTCCCATACCTGCACGATACAAGTGTCTCATATTTCCTTTAAGGGAAATGCTGCAAATAAAGGATGGAAATATGAGATAAGTAACAAATGATACTGTAAATTAAAGGTAACGTAAGTGCTATCTTAAAGTTTAATTTGATAAATGTAAAATCCAGACTTTCTCTTTTAAAAATAAAAATACAAACTAAAATTATAGAAGAATTAGAATGTCAAAGCTGACCATGTTCCTGTCCAAGACATCTATAGAAAGTTTTAAATTCTTTTTGGAATAGGAATATATTTATTAATTCAGTTTTAACAACATTTCCTCCTTGTTTTTATATTTTTTTTATCTGAAAAGTATTTTAAGGAAACAATAAATAATTCAAAGAGTCATACTCCTTAGCCCATTTCACTCATACAGTATTAAACAGTGTTTTGCCATTAAATTGCAGTTAACAGATCATGTCGGAACAGAACAATGTCTTTGTGTTATCAGCCATGTCATCGATGAAAATGTTTGCAACAAAATATATACAACAAAATGAATACAAAGAAAATAATGACCACAGACACTCCATGTGTACAAACAACACCGGCTCAGCGGTTTAATGATGTCAGGTTTACCAACTCTACCAAATTATGTGTGAATGACATCTTACCGTTAAGATGTGACAGAATGCTGTTGCTTGTGTGAACAGCGAATTTGTGTATTTACTATTAATTTACCAGATTGAGTTACCTGGAATTTACCAGTACTGCTGTGTGAAAGAGCTTTGTGTATGTGTACTTAAGCTTCATTTTAAAACGCAAACTACCAAAGGTGTTCTCCTGTCAGATTCTATAAAATTTTTGTCAGCAGAGCTTGTGAGGAATAATAGAGAACCTGACAGTTTCTGAGCTCTTTTGATGGTCTGTGGGATTCTCACTGGGAATTGACAGTAAATTGAGCAGAGGTATGAGAAACCATCCCTCATTACCCCAAATGAAAGAAGACAGGAGAGAGATTTACATTTTCACTGAGCGATAGTCATCTGCCTCTTTTCACTTTTTTCCTGGATGGTTTAAGATGTTCCCGTGGGATTGTGAGGTTGCCGTGTTTTCCAGGCTCTGTTGCCACATCGGGAACAGCCACAGAAACGAAACATGTCAAGACCCCGCATGCACACGCAAGCGCACATGCTTATTGTAAATAACCTTGGAAACATGTCCAAACCATAACCACACTTCCCTATTACCTCTGTTACACACGTAAATACACCCCCTTACAGACAAACTCATACACACTGCATCCTTAAAATCCACCCACAGTGAGAAAATAATCCCCCATCTCCGCCCCAATCCCAATGCTCAGATAAAATGTGCCAAGTACTCTCTTTCTAACTTTATAAAGTGCACACACACCTCACGTATGCAAAACCAAATCTCTCACCCAGTTTCACTCTACATGTCTCGTCTTGTTAAAGAGAAGGAAAGAGAATACAAGACACACAGAGAGAGGGGGAGAACGAGAGAGAGAGACAGAGACAGAGAGAGAGAGAGAGAGAGAGAGAGAGAGAGAGAGAGAGAGAGAGAGAGACAGAGAGAGAGAGAGAGAGACAGAGAGAGAGAGACAGAGAGAGAGAGAGAGAGAGAGAGAGAGAGAGAGAGAGAGAGAGAGACAGAGACACAGAGAGAGGCAGAGAGAGAGAGAGAGAGAGAGAGAGAGAGAGAGAGAGAGAGAGAGATGATCAAAGATGTTATCAAATCAGTCTTTACTAAATGACTGGAGATAAGAGAGATAAAAATGAAAAGGTTTATATCATAGTGAAAAGTTAAATACTTTGTGGAGATGCATATTTCATTTTTCAACAAGACTTAGCATCTGTACACAATGCCAAACCATTATCTGGTTTAAGAACCATGTTATCCCTGTTTTTAATTGGCTAGCAAACCCACCTTGCCTTAACGCTTTGGAAAATCAATGGGGTACTGCTAAGAGGAGATATTTCATACCCAAAAATGCAGAACATCAGAAATATATCCTTCATTACCAATATATATTTCACTATCAGAAATAATCAATTCTTCACAGCAAAATATCCATTGTTGTTTTGAGTTGCTTTTTATTGTTCATTTTTCAGAGGTAAAAAGTGTTGATTCTGGTGTTAATTTGAATGAAATGTAAACTAATGGTCAATGTCAGTGTTATTATAATAAGTTGATGTTGACAAATACTTGAGAAGAGTACATCCCATTTCCTTGCCTTGTACATTACTTCCTTTGAGCTTATGTCGGATGAACACGAGGCGACGGCGGTGTATAATACATGACTTTAATCACTTAATTCTATATATTATTATATTTTACTATTTTAAACATTTCTTATAATATGTATACATTTATAGCTTGCTATACATTGATGTTATTCTTTTCCAAAACAGCGAAAAAAGCGTTTTGATGTATTTAATATTTAATTATTCCTTTTATTTGAACATAGCATTTGAGAAATGACATAGCTTGATAATTAATGTCTGTGCATACATAAATTAAAACCTTTGCGTCAGCAGAAACACAATTTAATAGTAATGTATGATACACTTACTAAAAACTCCTTCTGAAGATTTTCCTTTGAATACATTTACATTTACATTTAGTCATTTAGCAGACTCTTTTATCCAAAGCGACTTACAATAGTCGAGGAGACAATGAAGCGGTAAATAGCCGATACAACAATAGGTTAACAAGTTCTACAACAATGCTACCGAGTTACACAGAGAGCGAAGTTACAAAAAGTATATATAAAATTATTTATTTTTTTTGATAGAGTGAGTAGTTAGAAAAGAAGTGAGTTAGTGAGTTAGATGTAGCCGGAAAAGATGAGTTTTTGGTGTTTTTTGAAGATAGAGATCGAGTCTGACAAGCGTGAAGCCAGAGGCAGATCGTTCCACCATCGAGGAACTGAGGCAGAGAACGTACGAGAGAGAGATTTCTTACCCTTTTGAGCTGGTACCACAAGTCTCAGCTCATTAGCGGAGCGCAGAGATCTTGATGGTCTATACCTTTGCATTAGTGAGTTAAGGTAAGTGGGTGCTGAACCGGTGGTGGACTTGTAGGCAATGAGAAGACATTTAAATTCAATGCGAGCAGCTACCGGAAGCCAATGTAGTTTTATGAAGAGAGGTGTTACATGGGTCCTTTTTGGTTCCTTGAACACCACTCTTGCCGCTGCATTTTGAATCATCTGCAGAGGTTTAGTTAATAAATGTCATTGTTGAAATTTTATGAAACAGGACATAAATAGCTACCACCATTTGAACTTTTCAAGACAAAATATTTTTATAATAAAATATTTCCCTGATTTTGTTTTTAAATGTATTTTTAAAAAGTTTTTTGTGTAAATAAAATGATTGTTTAATTCAGTTAAATTATGCATGAATGGAAATTGCATCATTTTGAGCCATAATAAAAGATTTGCTATTTCTTTAACAGCTTTCATCATATTGCTTAAAGTTCAGTATCAAGTAGATAAGAAATTCATAAAAGTGCTTAACGATTTTGCATTCCAAGATTTTCTGAGTGAAGGTAAGTTATTTATAATAAGAAAATGTTTTAATTTACATCAAGTTAAATATACACTTCAAAAAGTTGCAATCGGGCTGGATCATTAAATGATGTTTTGGAATCAGGTTTTTGTGTGGGTACAAATCTTTAAACAATTCATCTTGCTCAGTAATTAAATACTTAAGGAGGACAGTCATTCCTTAAGAAATAGATGGGGACACAACAAAATTAAAACAAAAGCAAGTGCATATTTTTAGCACCACATGCGACTATATCACCAAACAGTAATGAAATGTTCTTGATAAGACAGAGAGACTGGATGGAGCTGAAGTTCAAACTGTTTCCACTATGCTGATAATTCATTTTGATGTGTTGATTTTTTTCTCTCTAAATACACATAGTCTTATGAATATATCCTAGAGAGCAACTCACACGGTGTAACAAACTTTTCTAAAGGGTATTCAAACAACTTCATTTCACATTGAACAATTCCTTCTAGGAGATCATGCATCACATCTAGAGAGTGGTTGTGACAGACATGAAAATACTGGATACATAAGTCTCACACTGTTTGCAGGTGGAGATCCTCCTTAAAAATATTCAAAACCCTGTAGATCAATGACATTGCAAAACTTAAAACAGGACTACAGATGAACCAATACCAATATTTTCTATTCTCTCAAAATTTTCCATCAAGTACAACAACAATTAAAATGTGTCATTGTGTGACTATCGTTTATGTGTTAAGATCAATCATTTTTGATATTTTAAGAAATGTTTTTACAAAATTAAGTAAACTGATACTCTTACCCCAGGCAGGCCAACAGAAAATTCTTCTTGAATTATCATAGTAAAGCATAAATGTGGACTAGATTCAATACATTCTTGGAAGCTCTCCTCCTCCACACTGGTGAATCTTGCATCAAAGACCTGAAGAGCTGCATTTCTTTTAAAACAAAATTTGCTTTTAACTGAAATATAAATTTAGCAAACATACATAAGCATCACCATTTTAAATTTCTAAGTAGAAAAGTAGAAAAGCAATGGCAGTGATAAAGCAAATATATCAATATTTGTAAGAAGCCTTTCTAAACAAACACATTGGCCATAAATAACGTAACTTCACTCAGAAAATCATGGAATGTAAAATTGTAAGCGATTTTATGAATTTCTTTACTTGATACTGAACTTTAAGCAACATGATAAAAGCTGTTGAAGAAAAATCAATTATCAAGTTATTAACTATAGGATTTATTATGGCTCAGAATTAGGTGATTTCCATTCATGCATCATTAAACATTCAATCACACAAAAAAAAGAACTCAAAACAACACTGGATATCTCCCTGTGTAATAAACAAATGTGTGTTATATCTGGTGATCCACATGAACCCAGCATAATCTTAAGATGTATAAAATGTATATTTTTTTCAAATGTAGGATTTCTATTGTTTGACATTATCATACTTAGTCAATATTAAAGATATTAATGTTATATTTTCACAGGTGTGCTTTATATTGAATGAATAAATGATTAAAAAAAATTTTTACAAATTTTTTTTATTTTTTTTTACAACACTTCATATTTTATAAGGAATTCTTATCATTACAAATCAAAACAAATGGTATATATTGTACAATTATTTATGTAAAAATGTTCCTTTTCTTTTTGTTATAGTACTTTTAAGTTTTCCAACTTCATATTTAACCTACATCAAAACACATTGTTGCAACTGTATAAATATGATTACCTTAATTAATAGTTTCTCTACTTTGTTGCATAACTGTATTTAATCTAATAGGTAACAATTAGGAAAAAGATTATAATCTTAAGAAATTCCATGGATTAACCATTGTACGTGAGTCACAGTTTGAAAGAATGCACCTGCTCCACTTTACCAGCAGACACCTGCAGAGGAACACAGTTGGGCAGAGAAGACACTAAAGACAAATGGCACATGTCATTACGGCTTTAGGACAGCGTAAAACATGGCAGCAAATGAAAGGATGGGGAGAATAAGAGAAAGGGGCGAAGGTGGAAAGCGGAGGAGGTGGAAGGAAAAGTGCTGGTTCGTGCACACAGTAACACAACAGGTTCAACCTGAACTGAATGCTAACAAAGACTGTGATTACAAGGTGCTGAAAAAATGAAGGAAGAGACAAACAAACAGAAAGAAAATGAAACATGGCCTTTGTTCGGGGGCAATGACTTTTTAGAAAAGTCACGTCTCATTGGGGAGAGCTCTGATTCCTTGTGGCCGCGTCTGTATATCGCTATGTCCATTTGGATTAACCTCTGTTCACTGTGAGTCTACACAAACAAACCATTATTGCATTAACACTGACCTGAATCCACACGACATTTCATCATATGTACTCATGTACTTAACTTAATCGAAATTAGAACATTCTATTGACTTATAACTAATGCTTGAATAAATCTTTATGCATTTACTCTATGCATCTTAATTCACTTAAAGCAATGTACATAAACACTTGTCGCATTTAAATAATATCAAGGATCATTATGATGCTTAAAAAAATGATGCGTTAATCCGCAGTGTGCACTTGTATTTATGCACACATGAATATATTGTAACACAGAATAAATTATGTGCACATGCACTAAAAATCAAATAATACATCTGGTTCCGAAAGCTAAGAATGCATTGCAAGTTGGGATGACACGAAGGTACATTCAAATCTAGTCTTTGCTTATTTTCCAAAAGCAGTCAGAACATGGTTTTTGTTTTGTTTTATGATACCCCATTTGTAAAGTTTAACTTTCGCTTTCAACAACTATAAAAAATTAGTGTGACATTTTGACAAAAATGGGCAACCTTCTGCATACAAGTCCTGCTTCATACTCTTAATATTCTTTGTTTTATGTGCCATGTGATAAATAGCCAGTTGTTAATGTTAAAAATAATCTTCTGTGGCCCAAACACTGCAGGTCACAAATATTTTACCCAGACAAACCATTCGCAAGCATTGCTGCAAACAAACGCATCTGACAGCAGATAATAACTGCAGACTCCAAAAGGCCATAAAACAAAACAGCAAGTGCATGAATAAAGTTCATTTTATTTCAGCATACTCCGAGATTATATATTTGTTATCTGCATATATCAAACAATTGAATATATGTATTGCAAAGTTCTGTATTGTGCTTCGACATTTCAGGACAATTTAAGATTTGGATCAGTGTCAAACCGTCTACTGTTCTGAAGATTACGGAATTATTTATGTGCAAGGCTTTATAAACCCTTCCATTCTTGTCATGAGAACAATTTAATTAGTCTTTTGAAGACAAATGTTATGACACGAGAGGAAGGTATGGTTACACCCTGTTATCCCTTTAATGACTGTTTCTAATTCTGATTAAAACCAGTCACGGCCACGCTATGCTTCATTGCTCCCTCATGGCTCTGTTCACATTTGGACTGAAGTGTCATTGTCATTGTTGTCTCTTGGATCAATGTTTGAATACCTTTACTGCGTACCAAGACAGGTCTGAACTTGTGGAGGTTTTAGGAAAAGCCTGCCTTACAACAACCCTCCAACGAACCTTCATTCCAGAAGAGAAAAATCAGGTATCACCAGAAACCTGCTTCCGGTGTAATAAAGAGTGACAGGGAGATGCACGCATGTATCCCTTTATTGTTGCTCTAAACGCTAATGCAAGTGGATTCCTGCCTAATGAGAAAGGATGGAGTTTATTTGGTATTTAAACCGGTTTTTCCGTGGGTTTTTATTACCTTTGGTCTGTAACTAACGTTCTTGTCCTGGAGGGGGATTCAAAAGACAGCCACCCACACCCATAACAAAAATAAGATGAATTGTAAGTCTGGAGGTGGTGGTGTGTGTAATGCAGAACACTTGAACTGTGACAGACTCATAAGCATGGCCCCATAATGTCTGCGATGCGCAACATGAAGCGCATCTCAAATTATGCATCTGCGGGTCATCCAGGGGTGCGTTTCGCAAAAGCATCGTTAGCCAACTGTGGTCGCAAGTTGTCTCGTCTCAGCCTAGTTCAATAATTCAAGTGTTTCCCGAAACCATCGCTCCAACGAATGATGCGTGGTTGGAACTACAGGTGTAGAGCTGTTGTTAGAAGCATTGTTCCTTAATTTGATGACATGTAGACTTACATACATCATGATTTAAACAAGCAACATGTAGTGCATTCTATATCAAACATTCTGAATAGATACAAGCTTAATTTGACATCTTTTAGTTTGTCAATAAAGTAAAGCCTCGTTTTCTTTAAGTGCATATGCACCTGACCCTATGGGCACAAGAACATATGAACTTCAGAGCTGCACCCGATGCATAAGTCCCTGTATAGCAATATATACAGATCTCATATCATGACTAACAGAGAAGTGTTTAGAACTGTACATCGTTCAGGAACTAAAGGGTTTGTCACTTGTTTATACAGAACACAAAAGAAGATATTTTGAAGAAAGTTGGTCACCAAACAGCAGTGGCACCCATTCAGTTCAGGTCACAAAACCTGTGCAAGTGAATGGATGCCATTTCCCAAAATATCTTCTTTTGTGTTCTGCAGAAGAAAGAAAGCCATACAGGTTTAAAATGACAATAGATTGAGTAAATAATGACACTTAAACAAATAAAAAATGTTTAGGGGAACTATCACTTAAATGGTATCAAAGCATATCCAATCTGTTTGTATGGGCTGTAAAAAAAATATATAATTAAAAAAATGTCCTTGTTTGCTCAATAATTGTCTTCTACGCATAATATTCTTGTTATGGCTTTAAACATGATGAAAAATATTTAACTCAAGTTAACTTAAAATGTCCACCTTGTCATGAAAATATAGAGTTTTACCAAAGGATTGTTAAATCTCGCTTTAAGTTTTTATAGCATTGTTTTTATTTTTCATTGCTTTCTGGATTGTCACATCCATGATGCTACATTTTGCTCATAAAAGAACACAAAAAACTAAAATATAGTTATTATGTTAGGATCTATAAAGATAACATTGGCCTTTTGTTGGATAATTTTGGTTATGGTTTGTAGATTTTAATTCACATAAATCAAAAGGAGTTTGTTGTCTCCCAAAAACGTGTCCTTTTTTGTCATGTTTATAACACTAGTTTATTTATCTTTTTACAAAAATGAAAAGAAAACTTGTCCATAGACAGTTATTTAGACAGTTATTTTTCTGATGTTTAAACACTCTCAACAAGGGTTTTGTATAATAAAAACAGTTAGTTCTGTTTACTGGTCAGAATTATATTCAAAGAGTGTTTTTATGTCACTTCCATAATGCAAATTGTCACGTCCATAACGCTGGAATTGCCTAAATACAAATGTTAAATGTTGCATTATATGCAACAGCTATTTTAAAAGTCCAGTTTTAGAAGTACGGTGCATGACAGCATAATACAATTGTATGTTGTCCTTTTTATAAGAGTTATAGTATTTGAGGCTTCAAAGGCCACTTGCCTTTGGGCACAAAGCAGGCTACAGGTGCCAATTAAAGCTTGAGCCTGCAGGTATAGTCATGAGTGACATAAGAGTTGTAGAAAAGCAATAGAAACACCTTAATATTACAGGCTGAGGATGCAGACAACAGGTCTGTCAGCAAGTGACTGAACCCAACACCCAACAAGCCCCTCGCCTACCCAACACATACAGAGTCACAGAGTTTCAGATTAAGCAAAACGTCAGATTGTCATTACTTGTTATAAGTGCAACCGGATGAAGTTTTGTGACCGGCAAGCAGAAATACTTTTTTTTAATGGTCAAGTCTAAAAAACGAAGACTTAAAGTGATAGTTCAGCCAAGACTTTAGGAAGATATTTTGAATAATGTTGTCAATTGGCAACCATTCTCTAAAATCTAAATCAATAAATGCCTTTCCTGTTCAGTTATATCTTTGTTCATAATATCTTCTTTTCTGCAGAAGAAGAAATGTCTAACAGGTTGAATGATAACAGCATGAGTAAACATTGACCGAATTTTCATTTGTCATCACTTTAAAGCTGCAGAATTCAACTTCTGTAACAGTACTGCAAAATCATTCCACCTGAACAATTAACCTAATGTTCACTCTTTGCGAGTATGCTTTCCTTTATGAGTTAGAATGTTAAACTGTGGTTCGATAGAATGTTCTCAAAAATTTGATCTGCAGAGAATCTACTGTTGCCAGATGGGGCCACGCTTGCAACAGTGTGAGATGGTTTATTTTCTTGTAAATGTGTTAGGCCTTTTACATTCCTAAAAAGAAGTTAAAGGGAATTAATAGAATGGTTAAACCGATTTATAGACTAAATTAATTAAATAATTAAGGTGAAACTAACGGTAGTATTATCACACTAATCAGGCGACTAAAATTTCTGCAATGCTCGGTTTTTCCCAGCATGTTATTTGAGAAAGTTCATGAATCACCAATGATAATTAAGACTTAAGCCATAAATTGCAATAGTAGAATGTCTAAGTAGAATGACCAAGCCTTTCAGGAAATAAAGAAGCTTTAGAAGGTAACTGTAATTACACCCGGAACATCTTCCGTTCATTTTGCTATTGCAAATTCCTTTTTGAGGGGTGATGTCCTGAGGCACAGACACTTGAGAGGTAAACAACCATCAGAAGTTTTCTGTTACGTGTTAGATCTAAATCACAATCTTATCATTATATTTATAAGGTTCTGTTAAATATTTTTTACAATCTGAATCATAAGGCAGAAATAAAAGATGAGATAAGGTATTGACAATGAAATAAGAGCTGGTGACATTTTCAGGAGAAAAATAGAAAACAACAAGATCAGTTAACAAAACCAGGTTTACAAGTTTAAACAGTAAAAATTATTTGTTTGAATTATTCATTTTAATCTTGGACCGGATGCACACCATTAAAGATTTTTAAACAGGATTTCTAAAAATGTGAAAATATTTATAACGAAGATGCATGGAACCAGTGTCCATGATTAAACTGAGTAATTCCAATTTAAGTTACAAATAACTCTTTTTTTCAGTAAATAGTATGTAAAAAAATGGGAAGTTGAGAATTATTTACACAAGATTATTTACACAAGTCAAAAGTAAAAAGTAAATCAAAAAGTGAAATTTTTCTTTGCATTTCTTCAAAGGTTGTGTAAAACTTTCAGAATACATTTACACGAATCTGCAAAAACAGCTACACATGTTGTATTTTGCATGCAAGCCCTGTGGATAGCGATGTGGTTTTAAAAGAAACACTACATGCCTGCAGAAATAAGTAAACATACCCACAATGCATCCTAATTTGCATACATCCCAATTAACATTGGAAAATAGAATAAAATGTAGACAATTAATACCCAAAAAGGTTGATATTGCTCCACTGTGTTAATGAAAATATATTGCAGAAATTAAAATTATTAAATGTAAATATAGAGTAAAAATTACATATGAAATAAGGAATGAAGAAATTCTTAAATGCAAAGATGACCTGTATTTTAAAATTGTGATATTTAATGTTCTTAGTGTCAACGGCCACTTCTGTCTCTCGTTAGCACTTTTGAATCTGTGCATACAGTTTGTATTTGCAGTTAAAATGTATTTTTCTGTAGATAAAACAATACATAGTTTTAGTGCATAGTTTAAATAGGCAAACTGGAACGCAGCCTCAGTTTTAAATAGTACTATATTTATATCTATATTTACACACAACATTGCCAAATGTATTCGCTCACCTATCAAAATGATCCAAATCAGGTATTTTACTCTCACTCTGAATGCATCAGCATTTTGGACATTTCCATGTGCCCAACTTTGTGTGAAAAAGTTTGGAGCTTTTCCTCTCCCAACATGACATCAGTGACAAAGAAAGATCAATTAAGACATGGGTGACAGAGTCTGGTGTGGATGAACTTGACTGGTCTGCACAGAGTCCTGACCTCAACCTGATAGAAAACCTTTGTGATGAATTAGAGCGGAGACTGAGATCGAGGCCTTCTCTTCCATCATCAGTGTGTGACCTCCCAACTGCGCTGAAAATTCCCATAAACACACTCCTAAACCCTGTGCACAGCCTTCCCAGAAGAGTTGAAGCAAAGGGTGGACCGACATCATATTCAACCCTATAGATTAGGAATATGATGTCACTTAAGTTCATATTTGAGTCAATGCATGTGAGCGAATACTTTTGGCAATATAGTGTATGTGTATAGAGTGTGGCGTCTCTGCTGGTCATAGTGGTAAATTAACTCATTGAAGAAATCTTATTAAGCATGTTGAGTAGCACAAACATATATTACTGTTGGGTAGAAAATATCCACTCAATTGTGTAACCGATCACTGATACTCATGATACTCATAAGTTTTCTGTTTTAACTGACTAATTGTGCTAATGATCTTACAATCTTGCAAATCACAAACAATTAAAAAACATGTTATGAAAGCTGCAAAACAGATCTAAGAATCTTTTTGTCAAAGACTTTCCTTACCCGGAAACTTCACTAGGTGTCAGAAATCCACTGGAAGGGCTGTCACCCTTTGAGGACAGGCCTCAAGGAAAGAATGTTCTTTGTCTTTCAAGGGTTGCTGGGTGTGTTATACCACGGAGGAGGAAGGTTATTTACTGATCTTTTTAATTAGAGGTGAAAGGATCAAGGCAGCTTCCTCGATATCTGCGTTTACACTGTGGCATCTCTCCAACGTTTCAAAACGTGCTAATTATTACACTTGCAAAATTAATATCATTTCTGGAATTGAGATCATGCCTCGGGTTGAATCCCAACTTCAGATATTCTCTGAAACTTTATCAGAAATCTGATACTTCATGGCTTACAGATCAGTTCCTGTTAAAGTCTATAGCTACAAAACACTGGCATTTCACAAAAAGTTTTCATAAAAACTTGTTTTCGCAAAAAACACATAGTTTAAAGAAAGTTGCAGCAGTGTGACCCATTCATTTCTACTGCATGGAGACCAATGCAAGTAAATGGGTTCCCAACATTCTTCAAAAGATCTTCCTTTTGTGTTCTGTGGAGGAAAGAAGAATTATACAGATCTTAAATGAAAAGAGGGTAAACAAGAAGCACATTTTATTTTTGGTGAGCTGTCACTTTTAAACTCTTTCAGGTTTGCGATATTTCCAAACATTTCAAGATATTATGCTTTCATCCACTATTACATCTGCGGGACTCTTGCTTCAGTACAGTACTCGTTTTCGTAAATGTGAATCCATTACGCAGCATTTCCAGCATTTCGCAAAAAACATGCAAGTGATCTGCCTTGCCTCAGTCATTCTTTATTGATAATCATGATCTAAAGGATCATTTTTACACAGGTCTTCCGTACCACACCCAGTGACATATCGACATGCACATGGATGACACAATACTCATAACATCAGTAAATATTATGACATGGGCGTATCAGTTGTCTATAAAAAAAACAAAATGTCTATAGATTCTTTTATCCTACCATGACAAAAGGTCACAGGTTTGTTTCACTTCAACCGCACCATAACCCGCATGCAAATGTCCTTATTGTCTGCAGTATTTATCTGTCACTTAAGGGTGGAAAAATACTTGTATGAGTAGAATACACCTATTTTACCTGAAGAACAAACAGACTTACAGTGGATCTAAAATAACAGAATGAAATATGCGTCATTGCAGCTTGACTCATTGTCAAAACTCATAACTCTTGGAGCTTGGTGTATGGTGATGGAAAATTGTGAAATATTAATGATGTCATCCAAAGCATTTTAACAAAGTGTTGGTCTGGCCACATTTTTAGCTACAGTACAAAAAGTAAAATGTGTTTAAAATAAATGCTGCCATTTATTTGGCATTGTGTCTACATGTTTGAATAGTAACCTTTGTCCAAGGTGTCGGTCAAGACAGCTTAAAGGATCAAGTCTTGAGTCCAAGATAACTATACTCTCACTATACTCTCACTCTCAATTATACTCCCATTGAAAGAAGTGTTTATTTCAACTTATTGCTAACTTTTAAAATGCATTTATGTGCTGTCAATTTGACATTGGTGAAGGAGTTTTGATGCCATCTACTGTCCATAAGTGGAAGGGCAATTTCCAGTATTTCAGGTGTTTTTTAATGTACATCATTTTTTAATATTGGTCTAAATATTAAATTAACAATTTTAAATAAAAATTAACCTTTTTTTAAATAAATTATTTTTTTATTTAGAATGCTGTGCAAAACCACATAAACACTTCAACACAATGTAAATTGAAACACAAAGCGTTTATTATTTGTTAATATCTGAAGATGGATTTTATTCATATTTCGTGATAGGAGTTTTTTTGCGCACTTCATCATCACAATACTCGCACATGACGTCACGCGGAAGTTGCGTACCACGTCAATCCTCTTGACAGGTGTACCCGGAAGAAACAGGATTTTCAAAAAATGGCGAGGCACGCAAATCTCCTCCGAGAAAACAAAGATAAATAGAGTCATCAATCAACCCAAACCGAACTGTGACGAGATTGTGATCGGTTGTAGATATGGATCGTTTGGGGATGGCTCGAGAGGATGATGGGAAAGAGGATTCTTATACAGTGAGTCTATGACGGAAGTGTCTGTGCTTTATTTATTTAGAAACAAATCCCAAAAAGTGTAATAAATGATTTATCCTTTACTTAATGATTCAGAGATTCTGTAGTAATGTTTGTAATATATTGTGTACACAAGCTTTCTTATAATTAATCACAATAATGTTTTCTACAGCAAAACCTCATTGGAACATTATTAGCAATCTTTGGAAATGTGTTGGTCAGCATCTCAGTGAGCATTCAGGTAAGTGTGTGTGTGTGTGTGTGTGTGTGTGTGTGTGTGTGTGTGTCTGTCTGTCTGTCTGTCTGTCTGTCTGTCTGTCTGTGTCTGTGTGTGTCTGTGTGTGTCTGTGTGTGTGTGGGGGTCGGTCGGTCTGTCTGTCTGTCTGTCTGTCTGTCTGTCTGTCTGTCTGTCTGTCTGTCTGTCTGTCTGTGTGCGTGGGTGTCTGTCTGTCTGTCTGTCTGTCTGTGTGCGTGCGTGCGTGCGTGGGTGTGTGTGTGTGTGTGTGTGTGTGTGTGTGTGTGTGTGTGTGTGTGTGTGTGTGTGTGTGTGTGTGTGTGTGTGTGTGTGTGTGTGTGTGTGTGTGTGTTTGCCTGTGTTCTTGCCTGTGTGCATGCATTTGTGTGTGTGTGCATGTGTATGTGTGTGAGTGATGGCAGCCTTTATAATTATATTCCGGGTCATGTTAAAGGGTGTGTTCATGCTACGCCCTGTGTAGGTGAAAATGAACTACTGTTATGTTCTTCTGTTCGCATATGGGATTAACCTCGTATATGACACATGTTGTTTGTTATCGTATCTTAGGGAACAAAAAAGAAAAAGGTAAAAAAAGAACATTGCACGTCATCACATCATGTTTTCTCTTGCAGAAACAAAGTCATGTGGCATTAGCAGGAAATAAAGACCCAAGACAGTACTACCAGACTAAGACCTGGTGGTTCGGCCTGATGCTCATGGTTCTAGGGGAGGGCGGCCTGTTTGTGTCATATGCATTTGCCCCTCTCTCTCTCATTGCTCCACTTAATGCTGTGTCTGTCATATGTGAGTAATGATGACTTCTAATAACCAGTTTTCATTGGATATATATGTAATGTATTGATTTACAGCATTTATTGTGGATAGAGTATTTATGTTTGTTTTTTTGTTTGCCTTTGATGTGAAATTTTCGATGTGATATGGCCTGATCCAGTTGTTTCATGTCTTCACAGCAAGCTCGATCTTAGGGTTTCTGTTTTTGCGAGAAAAATGGAAGGCCCAGGAATTCTTAAGTGAGTTTTGCTTGCTTTTCTCTCAACAAAAGAAAAGGAATACCAAGCTGAGAAAGGATGGGGACTGGCTGTAATGTAAAATGTCTTTATTATAATTCATTATTATTCATGTCTTTTTCATTTGTAGAGCGCTACATTTTGACTTTTCTGGGATGTGCCATGACGGCAGGCGGTACTTACCTCTTTGTGGCATTTGGGCCGAACTCTCACGAGAAGCTGAATGCAGAAAATATAGTCAGACATGTTATTAGCTGGCCATTCCTATTATACTTGGTAATGTAAACACTTGTTTATTTTGTACAGTATTAATTATTATAAAACACAAATTTGTTTCAAGAATAAGAGCAGTAAATATTTCCTGTTTTTTCATTTAAGCTTCTGGGAATCATCACATTCTGTCTGATCCTGTATTTCTACAAACAGTGGAATGCAAACTACCTCGTTTTGATTTTGCTATTAGTGGGACTACTTGGTAGGATTATAAGTTTGCACAATACTTAAAGAAATGCAAATATATAAAACACTATATAAGAATTATTATGTTAACATGGCAGTCACACTTGATCTTTGACCTTCAGGTTCCGTGACCGTAATCACAGTAAAAGCGGTTTCAGGCATGATCGTGCTCAGTGTCATGGGTCCTCTACAGCTGTCATACCCCATATTCTACGTCATGTTTGTTTGTATGGTGGCTACTGTTTTCTTCCAAGCATCGTGAGTCTTGCCACATGTGTAAATTGTAATATTGGAGAGGTATGTTTTCTTTATAGGTCTTTCTCTTTTTTTATACAGATTTTTAGCACAGGCATCTCATCTGTATGATTCCTCTCTCATCACATGTGTGAATTACATATTCTCAACAACATTTGCAATTGTGGCTGGTAGGATCACACATTTTTCTGTCTGCATTTCAGCAGTGGTACTTGTAAAATATCTATTAACTAGTTTCTTATCCTGTTTGCAAACAGGTACCATATTTTACCAGGAATTCTACCACGAAGATGCCCTGCACATCTGCATGTTTGCATTGGGGTGGGTTTTTAAACATGCCATATTTTAAGGGTGTGGAACACTCACCATAAAAAGTATAACTAAACAGCTATATAACATAGCAGTGTCACTCCGTAACATGACAGTGTCAGAAAGAAAACTGTTCAGCATTCCATTACATAAATGTGTTAGCAGTGATAAATAGACTCAAGGTTTGTTAAGATTTTTGTACATTTCTGCAGATGTGCTATATGCTTCCTTGGAGTGTTCCTAATCACCAAAAACAAGAGGAAGGCTAAAGCCTTTGAGCCATATGTCACTATGGACATGGTGAAAGGTGTGTATTGTTTCTTACAGTTTTTACTGCTTAGAAAAAATGAATAAAGCGGCTGGAACCCAGTAAACAAGTTTAAAGTGATACTCCAAAATGAAAATTGTGTCATAATTTACTTACCCGACTGTGGAAAAGATATTTTGAAGGATGTTGGGCCCTATTCACTTGCATGGGTTTTGTTTCCAAAGAATAGAAATGAATCGTGTCGCTGTGGCTCAACTTTCTTCAAAATGACTAGAAATTTAAAATGAGAGAGTAAATGATGAAAGAATTTTCTTTTTCGGGTGAACTATCATTTTAAGAGGAAAAAGATAGCAGGTGTCAGACTATCTTAGATTCCTTGGGCATTAAAGCAAGTAGTATGAATAGTGAATTTCATTTTCTGTGTTCAAACTCTGCATGTTTTTTCAATCAACACAGGTATTCCCACCATTCACAACAGGGCCGTGCAGCCTGATTATAATGGCTCATTTTCCTACGGAGCACTTGAGAACAATGACAGCGTTGCTCCTGTGACTCTCCCTGTGGGTCAGGATCCGTCCGTCTCACCGAGTCCTGCTGCCCAATACCAAACCACAGAGCTGAAAAAAGACTGAGTTGAACTTATAACATTTCTCTGTGCTAAGCGGTTTCTGTTTGCTTGATGGGATGTTATAGCTTTATAAGACCGGGCGATTTTAGAACTACTGATTTTCTCTACAGAGGTCAGAAGACAGGAATTCTGATCTTGTTTCAGTGGTGGGGTTGGTTTGAACTTTTTCTGCTGGGATGTACTGGCATGTCATGTTTGTATATCGCTTGTAATGTAACCATGCCTTAAATATGCTGATTGACACTTTGATACCTCCTGACACCCTCATCAAAGTTAAAAAGCGCATAAAGCTAAACTCAGATCCTATATATACCTCAAAAGATGTTTTTGATTGTTCTACTGTGTGGCACCAAACATAATGCGACCACATGTGCATCACATAAAGGCCTAATGTACACTAAATTATCATTACAAATATCTCTGCAGTTCTATAGCTTCAGTTTAGTAATCTTGTGCACATCTGTTTGCATGTGAACTGGATTATGTGCCATGCTTTTTATTTATTGTCCTTTTTCTATACAAATCTGCGTATAATAAGGACTACGGACTTAAACACTGGCGGTTGTTGTATAGGTTACTTTAATGGTTTCAGGAACACTGATGGATATTTCATTGTAAATATTTGGTTATGCCATACCTCAGGTGTGCGGCTAAAGCTTTGCTGAGATAATGTCAGTGTTTGAACATGATTGTTGTTCATTTAAAGCGATGAGGGCGGGTTTATCTGACAAAAGCATTGTAACAATGTATTTGACCAATGTAAATATGTCTGTTTTAATATTTAGCACTGCAATTCACATCCGGTTATACTGTTTTTTGTTGCAGCAGATTGCTCTTCGGTCTGATGTAATGCCTTAAAAAATGCCTTAAAAACATTTTACTGCTGTTTTACATGACAAATGTATTAAAGCCTTACTGTATCATAAGGTTTGTTGTATAATAAAAACAACAAATTCAATTCATTTTGAACTTTTTCGTGTTTAATGGTCTGCACTTATATATGTTCATGAGTATAAATAGTTTATGTTAAAGAATATTTTATTTTATATTAATCGTAAACATTTAAGGATTTTGCTTGAAACGCACACATTAAAGACATTAAATAGAAAATATTATTTAAAAACATTTTTACTTTTTTTATATCAGCACACAAAAAAGAGAAAACAGAAAAAAGTAACAATAAACCCCATTAAAAGATATATTTTACACATAAAATGTTTCAATATTATTGATGTTTTCATACATTTATTGTTTCTATTGAGATCAATAAGTCATAAAATATAGAAAGGTCTTTACATAAATTACTAAAAGAGGGACTAATAGACATTAATTTAGTTTTTTGTATATAAAACTTCCAAAAATATAAGATCTTTAAATAGGTATCCCATCCTTTGATCAAGTATTACAATTAAATAATAATAATATCTGATACACTATTCCTGTCACCTAATAGGTCTATAATCCCAACTGTCAATCATTCATGATCTCAAATCCCATTGGCTGATCGTGAGATAACCCCGCGTTTCATTGGTCGTTGCCCACTGTCGGTTCCTAAACATCTGAATTGACTGTTATACGATAAGAGACGCCTTTCTGATTAAACATCGTTGCATTTATGGTTTAAATCCTCAATTTTTAAAGTGGATTGATTGTTTATCGACTTTTAATCGATTTGCAAAGATAACGGGTACGTGTTTTTTAAACTCAACTGATCGTGGCGAGTAGATTTGCCGTTACGTTACGTGACGTAGGCTTGTAGTTTATAAGACACTGATGTTGTTAGCATAACATAGCCGCTAATCGAGAGAAATCTATCTAGAAAGCAGAATATCATTGCACTTTATGACAATAAACATTACAATAAAAATATTAATTATAATTACTAGTTTATTATGATGTCGATGTGTGTTTAAAACGGACTTTCTATTTTAAACACACGCTGCTAATCAGGTTAGCCGAACTACACACGTAATACACATCATGGCCTGTAGATGGCACTGTTAAACACATAAATATTAGGCCACTATAGGTCAAGATGTAGTTTGTGTCTGATTCAAAATCATCATATTTTCATTTCAGATTTGTTCCCACTTTCTTCTTCTTTCTCTTAATTCCTAAATCATTTTCGTGGGTCTCAACTTGCATTGGTTCATTGGTCAATACCTGTGCCTGTGGGAAAGAGGAATGATGCGTGAGTTTGGGAAACTCTGGGGAAACCATTCGGAGGGTCACAGCAGTGATCTTGAAGATGATGATGAAGAAGAGATGGCATTCGGAGACAACGATGAAGACTCGGAAGAGATGATGGACCTGAGTGATTTACCTACAGCTCTGTTTGCTTGCGGTGTTCATGAGGCTGTGTTCGAAGAGGACCGGCTGAAGGTGAGCATGTGTGTGTGGCCCAAAACTTCAACACTTTCATTTACATTTCTTCATTCGGCAGACGCTTTTATCCAAAGCGACTAACAGTATTATGGAGAGACACATTATCACTGCAGATCAAACAGGGGTGAGACGTGATCAAGGACACTTCAGTTGTTGTCTGCCGGCACTGGGATCCGAAGCCGCAACCTTCTGCTTACAAGCCCGACCCTCTAACCCTTTCCCATGTATGTTGAAAAACATGTCAATCTTGTGTTTCTGCGGAACACAAAAGAAGATATCATGAAGAATGTTGGTTATTGGCATCCATTGGTTTTGTGTTCATATTATAGAAGTGAATAGGTGCCACTGCTACCATAATAATTCTTTCTTTCTTCTTCAGAACATGAAAGAAGATATTTTGTAGAGAACATACCGAACCGCAGTTGCACTCATTCACTTCTATTGTATGAACTCAAAACCAATGTAAGTGAATGGGTGCCAACATTCTACAAAATACTTTTTCTGTGTGTTGCGGATGAAAACGAGTCATATAGGTGTTAAATGACAAAAGAGTTTGTAAATTATGAATTCTTAATTTTAGATGAACTATCACTTTAAAGCTATAGTTCACGTTTGAAAATCGGTTGTTGAAAATAACATATAGAAGTTTATAACGTCTTAACAGGTGTAAAAGGGACACTTATATACAGTTGTAGATAATTCAGCTATTGGTTGTCTTTTTACTGGCCTTCAAATAAGACTTCATCCTTAAGGGTCTATATGAACTTCAGATGTTCATTATGGAAAGAAATACCTTCTGGTCCATGCACGCACTTTTACAATCTGTTCCTCAGGCCTTTGAGTGCATGCTACGTCCCTTTATCTTCTTCAACAACCACTAGTGTTTCAAATCTGGTGTGTTCAAAGCTAATGGAGGTCTTGTGAGCGGGACATTTTAACCTTAATTCAGAAGGCTGACAATTAAAGGCCCTAAAGACAACGTATGACGTCCACTCTTCGTTGCGATGCCGACTTTTTTAGTACATGTTGACCTGTTGTCTGAAAAGTGGTAGAGACAGAAGAGCTCTTACTGCCTTCTGTGTTAGGAGATGAGCAGAGAGAGAGAGAGAGAGAGAAAGAACATTAGAAACACTCAGTCGTTCTGAGAAAATCCTTTGTAGTTCTTTGAAACAATTCAACTGGAAAGCATTATCATTGTGTCTGAATCACGTTTTTCAGGCCACAATGAGAACTATAAAAATGATAACCTTAATTTTTATTGAACATAGTAACAAACATTATAATCCTAAATAAATTTCTTTATTTTAATAATAACAACAGCTTAATAATCTTGCAACAAATAGAGACTAAACCTGTTTAGATTTAGCTGGATTAATGCTCCTGCATTATACTTTATGTAGTCCCTTTTATTAGCATGACTCGCATCTCTTATTGTTCGTGTTACCAGATTGCTTTTTGACCCAGAGTGTGAGTTGATATATATAGATCATTTTTAAATTGTGAGTGCTGCATGTTTCCCATAATGCCTTGCGATCTTAGGTACTCTGTATATTGCATGTTTTGTGTTGCTGATAACAGAGCTATTATACTCTGCAGGCATGAACAATCGAATGCAGTTGCCATAATAGCAAACTATTCACTGAAACTTTATTTTGACACTTTGGAACATCCTAAGTGCACAAAATCACACCCGTTCTCCAGTCACAAGACACTGCACAGTGTGAATTATTGTACGCACCCCTGATGACTTTAAATGGCTCCGTCTGAAAAACACAGAATTGCTTTTGATACTGAGTTGTGCCCCGGCTTTTATTTCTGCATCAGAACTAGGCTTCCATGTCCAAAATCGTATTTAATTTATCTGTTACATTCAACCCGGTGTGTGTGGCAAGAGCCTAGTCCATTTTCCCTCGCATACACTTTGATAAGTCTTTCGTTTGGTTGCGTCTGGTGGCCTGGCTTTGTTGTTTCATTAAAACCGCTGACCTGCTTTGGTGGCACGTGTCTTGATTCAACTCCCCACCCCATTTCTGTCCACGCTCTGTCTGGGCTAAAGTCCTGATAAAAGGCTCTTCAGATGGGGGTCAAGTGGATCTGAGCCATGTATCCATGTATTAATGTGTGTATAAGAGACTAGGCTGTGGATTTGACAAATGTGGTTATTTACAGTTATTATTCCACTCATTAAATGGTTACTTATCAAATAAATTGTAATCCATATATCTTCAATATTGCTATTGTACAATATGTAGGCCTGTGATGCTGAATGCACAGGCTAACATCCTGGACTGGCAGTCAGAATAACTAAATAGGAAATCTAATTTAATGAATGGAACTTAGAATATAAAGGATTAAAAGGATGATTTGATCTAAATAATTTATGAAATGTCTCTATTATAAAATGTCAGATTATTGAGGGCCTCATAGAGGACAAATTTTTGTTGGCAAACCCTGAAAGGAGGTTAGTATTTTAGGACTTCTGGTTCCGTCGCCCCTAAAGTCTAAGGGTTTTTGGCTGGAATAAGGTCTAAATAATAGTGTATAGTGTTTTAAGGTGTGACCTATGACATAACATTTTTTAATTTTTAAACCTTAATTGTGTGTTTAAAAAGTCTGTTGCTAAAAGCACGTATCGTCTCATTGCAATTAGAAATCTCAAATAATGCAACATGGATGATACAAACCTTTAAAATTATTGTTTGAGAAAGTTAAAAAAGTTATCTAATATTTTGTGGCGACCATGATGTAGCCTGTTAACTGCCTCCCGTTAGCTTTTTTACTTCTGCTGATTGTATTAAGACCTCACTAGTAGCTAATTTTTTTGTTAATCTGTAATAGTTTTCCTAATAGAGAAAAGTGTTAACATCATGAATGTGTAAACATCATAAATTATTAATCACAAAACCACCAAAAGTCTAAGAGGAAAAATGTATAGATTTTCACAGCCTTAAATCATTGGTACTGGTGAGTTGGCAGTCTGTGGACCCAAAAATGGGTCACAGGTGTAAAATTATTTTTTTACCAATAAATAATGCATTTGTGCATAATATAAATTGGTCAAAAAAATACATCCTTAATTAAAGAAAGTCTTCGGGTGTTGTTCAACAATGAAAACCTTGAGGTCCTGAAATAACAGTTATAACCACTGTTATAAATGACACATTAGCACATCAAGTCATTACATAATAAGGTGTATAAATAGATTTACTTCAATGCTTATTTTAGTGATGTGGTGAGCAGCCCATGAGCCTGCTGACCCGTGGATAAAACTTATTTCAGAATGACAAATTAATGAATTGTTTTGATGTATGAGGATTTATGTTATTTACATAGTTGACGTTGTGTTGTGTATAAACAGATGCTTTGCCAATGCTATGACTCATTGATCAGTAGTAACATACTATTAAGTTCTGCATACCTCTGTTCTTTATCATTCCCTTTTCTCTAATGGAAACTGCTTTGTTATTCCAGTTTCTGAAATGTTCTGAAAAGTCTCTTGCTTATTAATCACATGCTTTAATTCAGCTTGTCCATCATATTTACTGTCTCTTGACACTTTCTTTTTTTTATCTCCAGTCCTGCAACCTAAATCTGCTGCATCAACTTCTGCTCCTCCTAATGCCTGCACTCTTCTGCACCTGAATGCACTCTCTCGCTCCTTTTTTTCTCTCACCCACTCATATTCAGTCTCTCTCTCTCATTCTCCTAACTGTGATATAAATAGCCTGCCCTAGTTTGTGATAGCTGCAGTGGTGCCAGAGGGTGGTACAGCAATTTAAGAGTGAGGTAGACTGGCAGTCTTTACACATGCACATTTGATGGTGCAGTGACTTCGGTCTTCGGAGCGCTGCTTGATGTGTGTTGAAAGTGCGACCTGCTGAACATTGTCGTTCACAGATCCAGAATCCATAACTGTTCTTCCATGGAATATGTATTTCTTTATTCTAATTGGTGGGGTACTTATTTTCCCCATGCAAATGTCCATCAACATGTGTTCAATGACCGAAGTTGTCATCTGCTGGATGCTTTTAGTCCAAAGCAATTCATGTGGTACTTATTTTAGGGATGGCCCCTGGGGAGCAGCTGGGTTTAAATGCCTTGCTCAAGGACACAATGGTGATAATACTGAATTGTTATCCCAGTTAATTCCAGTTTATAGTATATTCTCGGACTGCAGGTGATGTCCTGTGTACTTCAAACTTGTACTGTATACAACTCCCTGCCACACCATTTTATTGTCTTTACAAAACATAATCAATTGGGATATTTGTAACATACGGTATTGGACTGTTTGATTACGTAATTATTTTAAATGGGATTATTTTTCCCAGACTGAGATTACAATTATTTAACGAGAATTAATAACATTCCAACCTCAGGAAACAAAGTCTCTAAATAGATACGGTACATTATTAATAAAAAATTACCTGTCAATGTAAAACAAGATTCAATTAAAAGTATGAATGCATTCACTTGGATAAATTATATAAAATATACTAAAGAAATGACACAATCCTTGCAAAGCAGAATCCAGCACAATGATTGTTTTACTTCATTATTTTCGATATCAGATGACAAATGTAAAATCTAATATGAAAAATTACACATCCTTAATACCGTAGATTTTTGTTCGTTTTTTTTTATTTACAAACTCAGCAGTCTGTTTGCATTATGTCAACATTTCTGACAAGCAATTTTTAGACATTTAAGTGCTTGGTGGTTTATCCTAAGAAAATGTCTAATATTTAAATGTGCTTTTTTTGCCCAGTTTTAAGAAAACAGTTAATTATTAAGAATTGCGTCTCTAAATAGATACAGTAAATTATTAATAAAAATACCTGTCAATGAAATACAGGGTTCGATTATAAAAGTATGAATGCATTCATTTAGAAAAAGTATATAAAATAAAATAAAGAAACGACACAATCCTTGCAAAGCCAATTACGGTTTTACTTATTTTGTTTACGTAATTGGAAGACAACATTAAAAAAACGAATATGATGTAATACTGTAGTTATTTTTGTGAATATTTTGCGAAAGTGTGTTTGCATCGTCAACTTTTCAAAAAAAGTATAAAGTAATATTTAATAGAACTATTTACACTTTAGATGTGATTACAGTATCGTCAGTAAATCAAGGCAACGGTGACGTCATCGTTTGTTGGCAAACGCAACCCGTTATGATGCGGCGCGCGCCAACGAGGGAGGCGATGACGTCCATGTGGCGGCCGAGCTCTCTGATTGGTCCGTGCTGCAGAACCCGAGCGAGTAGCATCTCTCTCGGATACAGAAGAGTTTGAGTCCTCCAGTCAGTTTAGTGTCAGATTGTAAGCATCAGAGAACCGCATAAAAGTGTGTGAGGACAACACAAGAATACAAGTTAATCTATCTGTCTGCAAGCAGAAAACCGGGGTATGCCATCCATAAACATGAAACTGGAGATGCTGACGCTCATCGCCTGCGATGTAGACAACGATGTGTTTACTTCCGACAAAATGCAGGTACCGCAAGTTTATGTCAAAGAAAATGAAATTGTTTATCCAACTGTTCGGCTCGAACGGCATGCGCGTTTGTGTGTGTGATGTCACACGCAGCCGGTTCAGTTTTCTCAATGAAGCCGCAGTTCACATTAACATTCAGCTGAACGCGCACGGATGACGTCAATGATCTGAGCTTCTGACGTGTGATGCGGAGAGCTTCATAGATGCTGCGACACCCGAGTCAATGGGATGAATCATTCGATGTGTGGTGTTAAGTTTTCATTCTTAAGGAAACAATATTTGCCCCTTGGCACCTTCCTTAAGTGTGAAGAATGCTTGATAGGTGATGCCCTCACCCACAGCCACCTAGAACACTGCAGGGGTGTCAGGTTGGACTGCAAGCATCCACTAGGGATGGGCGATACCGATACTTTGTCGCAATTTTTACGATATTTCTGATATGTGTATGTGATTTTTACATTTATGCATTTAGCAGACGCTTTTATCGAAAGCAACTTACAAAGAATCGAGAAGACTATGAAGCGGTAAATAGCAGAGACAACAATTGGGGATCAAGTGCCACAACAAGGTTACTAAGTTACACAAGAGGTTACTATTTTTCAAATTAGTATTAATGTGTAGGAAAAAAGGATCAATAAACTTCAATTGCGACTGCAATTGATTACATGTATGTAATGCATCCTGGCCATAAGAAGTTTATTACAAAAGATTTTTAACATCTCTAAAAATAAAAATTTATAAAATGTACCAAAAATTAAATGACATCTCAATAAACGAAGAGAAATATCAGAATATAAACTGTTCAGATTTTACCTTTTTCTTTTTTTTTCATAACATGCCATTTTTTCTAATTATTCGATTGCACATAACTGTAGATCAATCGCTGTTTTTTTTTTTTTTTTTTTTTTCAGATTACTTGTGTCTCTCGCTCGCATTGAGCATAGACGTCATCAAACTGGTAGTGATGCAAAGATTGTTGAAATGATTTATATAATAAAAGTATCGGTACTTTTAAGAAAAGATTTATTAAACGGCTGTTACTTCTGATTATCGATATATCTATCCTGCAGTATCGATGTTCACATCCCTAGCATCCACTGTTACTGTGTAGAGAAGCATGAAGCAGTGGCATAATGAGACAAACGTGACAATGAATGTCCAGGAGTGTCTTGTCGGTTCCTCTGTTAAAATGTGCCTGATTTACTCATAAACTTGAGATTCACTGTTTGTTGCTACCAAACACTCTTTATCCTCGCAGTTTGGTGTGCGGCATGCAAACTGCGTGTAACTCAAGGGATTTGATTTTTCTACGCCCTGCCAGTGATAAAACAAAGTTTCACCAAAGTCCATAAACATTTGCCTTTCAAAAACCAGAAAAAACGCATGTTTTATGTTTTGTAGACTAAGCTTATTCTTTTTAAAACAAACTGTATGGATACAGGCATGTATTCTATCTCTTTTTGACAGTCACCTGTGTAGGTAGTGAAAGCTCAGATAATACAACCTAAACGAACACATCAGATCTTCTTTAAGTGTCGATCTGTTTCTCTGGCGAGGATATAAATACTTGATTTACACACATAAAATTGCAAATATAAGGACAGAGAGTTCTGTTTATACTGCAGACCGCAGTGGCTCTGCTATGCATTCACCACTCTGCAGTACCCTGCCCTGAGCGGGTACCAATGGCGAAGAAAGCCCAAGAAAATTAGAATTCATAAGGAAAACGAGAGTAGGTGAAAGTGCTGGTATGTGTGTATATGTGCACGCGTGCGTTTTGCTTCTAATCTTGGTTTTTGGCTGGTTTTAAGGACACAGGAGATTAAAAGGAGCAGCACGTGGGTCATGGTCAGTGATTACACTCATCTCTGCACAGCTTGTCTTTTTTCTTGTCTTTTCTTTTTAGCCTCAGCGCAAGGCTTTTTCATTTGCTCTTTGATCTGTTTCTTTTATCTATGAACGGCAGGGAGTATCTTTTTGAGTCTGTGTGAGCCGAGACGGTGGAGTTGGAAATTTATTTCGATCATGTAGGCACAGCAGATTATAATCATGAGCAGATCTTGAAACAGGAATGGATTTTTGGTCGCCGTTTGATATGCAATGTCCAGTTTGGAGCTCACTCTGTTCAAGAACTTTGCACTTGGACATGAAGAGTCTGTGTGACTGGCATGTGCAGCTGTCCTTGCATCAATACTTTTGTCTTAGATTCTGGGAACAGCTGGGATCAGAGCATGGCCACTGGAACAGGTGTGGCCTGTACTGTGCGTGAGTGTTCAGTGGAAAATGATGTGCTGTGGAAAATATGCAGACATCAGCACATTGAACCTAAAGGTTATAGGCAGGACTCTTGTCATTCACACAAGCACACATACACACACCCTAATCAGTTAACACGTTAATGCTTTGCTTGTTTAAATGACAAAGACTGCTGAAGTTTGATAGGCACTTTGTGTGTGGCATTTATTAAACATCCTGTTTGTGTCACAAAGTAAGTACAGGGATTCTAGTGAATCAGCATTTACCACATTGTGTCGTTGGATGATAATACCGTTGCGATCCAAGGATCGAACATATAGTTATGACTGTAAGCAGTGGAGGTGCATTAAATGAAATGGAATGGCTATCAAAATTCTGCTCGATTCATTCAATTTTGTGCCCTTGAGCAGAGCATTTAACTTCTATGGCTCCCAGAAGAGACTGATCAGACAATTAGCGCTCTGTCACCAGCACTGTGGTTAAATGACTGCGAACAAAGCTCAGTGTTTGTAGAGTGTATTTGTTTGACCTATGTCGTCGATCTCGAAACTAAATGATTACAATTTATTTTTAACTCAGTTCCTAAAATTATAATCCATATGTAAAACTTTGTGCAGCACATTTTACTTAAGACTGCGTCCTCAATCTCAATCAGTTTAATGCTGGGTTTGCACAAAGATTATTCCTGAAAGATGGAACAGTTACCTCTTTGTCTTGACAAGGTGTTGATTATGGACCACAACTAATAAGTGTATTTTAGTTTTAAGTTGGTCCATTTAACAGTTTCTTTAACTTATTATACAAAGCTATTTAGCCTTGTTAACTAGATAATCATGAAAGTAATCAGGTAGAAATTCACCTGGTATTTGTGATCAGTTTAAGTTATTTGTTGATTATATTCATGGTTTACTGTTTAACCCACATGCTGGTTTAGATCGGCGTAAAGTTTAGCTGCAGTCATCTATGTTCTCCGGGTCTGATTCTGGCTTAAATTGATCAAAATAAAGACATGTTCTCAAAAACACTAAACCCATGCATTTCCACATTATGGTAAGATGCCTGATCTTTCCGGGCAAAGTGCGCTAACTTTGCTGTCGAATCACAATGCAGGAATGGCTGGTGAAATCAGAACTCGTGATTTTTTCTGAAAGAGGGACTATCAAAAGTTATTAGGCGTTTTCATTACAGTGTAAAAAGTGCTATACAGCTAATACAGATGAAAATATATTACATGCGAAACATTAACACATGTTATATCGCACACTGTAAACACAATAAAATTTTAAAAAACGAAGATCGGGACCTTTAAAGTTGATGTTCGTTATATAGACTTGTGATAGACTTGTGTGTTATCAATGCAGTGCTGGTTCTACCTTAAGCAGTAACATTGTCCATGCAGAAATATTTATTTGTGGTGATCGAAAAGCTTGTTCTCACAGAATCCCGTTTTATAATCTGAATCTGTGGTGGCATCATGAATCACCCAAAATTTGTTGTGTTTTCAAGGACGCAGGTGTGTAAATATATATGTAAATATAAAGTGAAGTGGTAAATTATTGGCTAACAACCACCTTTCCATACCAAAACCCTAAAATCACAACCGCAAAAGCCAATTTGCATGGACCCAAGCTTATGCATGTCACTGACTTATGTTATAGTATCACTTTCGTGAGCCAATCGAAGAATTTTCAGGGATGTCGTGATGCCACTACAAATTCGGAACTGAGGGTCCCTGGCCATTACTTGGGATTTGGTGAGATCAGGTTGCATTTTGCCAGGAGCGCAGAAGACAGCCCCGCTGTAATCACGAGGATGATGGAAAACGACTAGTTGTGGATCCAAAAGTGTCTCTGATGTCGTATTACGACTGCTGTGTTCACTGTTACAGCCAAAAACTTCAAACAACACTTAATCATCCAATGTTCTGCTCCGGCATTGAAATAATGGCTGACAGTTGTCTCCTCACTGGGGACGGGTCCTTGCTACAATGCTACTGTCCATCAAATAACGCAGATGTGGCCTCTGTCTGTGTGACACTAGATCGACACTCGACAGGTATCTAAGAACAGCTTGGTATGACAAATGGCAAATTATTTTACTAAATTAAGAGAAACTTATTATATGGTGGTAGTTTACACAGACTCTGAGCACACATTTCACTTCAAACTGCTTGTAAAAGTGCATGTTTGACCCGATCACTCCTTTAACAATTGAAGATTTTGCTTATTTCTTGAGAAGATCAGAATAACAGTCATTGACCATTATTGCTATTACTTATCATTGTTCTTTACTGGTACCCATTTCGCTTGGAGTTCATACAGTAGATTTAATGGATTTCTGTGCTCTCTTTCTGTATTTCTTCAAAAATCGTCTTTTGTGTTCGTTAGAAGAAAGTCATACAGGTTTAAAGTGACAGGCAGGTGTGTAAATGATGACACAGTTTTCGGATTTGAATGAACTATAAATTTAATGTGCTTTAAATAAAATGAGACACTTATTTCTTTGCAACATTAAATCGACATTTCTTTGAACACAAATCCGTTTAAAATGCTATTACATCTGCGTTTTTTAGCAATTTTGGGGGGCTGATTTTACACAGGTATGGACATTTTTAAGCAATATGTAAAACTGTGGCTAACCTACGACTGAATTATATGGAGGTTTTACCCAGGTGAGTAATAGGATCTGAGTTTTGGCAAGTGGGGCGCCTGAAGCCTGTGGCCTAAGATAGCCGTCCAATGAGCGTGCTTAGTAATGTCCATGTGCTTTATCTCTCTCTCTCTTCTCTTAGATAGACTGATAGATGGATGAAACAAAAAGATGGATAGAAGATAGATAGATGCATCTGTAACCCAAGAGCAAAGGCAGAGCTCATATGTCACAGTGAGGTTAAAGGCATTCGTTGGTAATGATGACGTTAGACAAAAGGTTTCTGGCCACCCATGTGTCCATTTTCCTTTGTGTCAAGTTACCATCATAGCATGCAAAGTCCCAGCTCTACAAAGATCTTTCCTGGAAAATTTGGAAGTAGCTGGCCTGCTTTGAGAATGAACTTTAAGTGATGTGACAATTGTACAGAATTATGTAACTTTTCGGTCAGAGAATTGGTGTTATGTCTGATTTCTGACATTTAGTAGGATAGAATGTAATGTGGCGTATAGAAGTCATTAATGTTCTTTGAATGTTTGCTGGATTCCAGAAAAAAAATATGCATTGAATTTGTTTTTGATGGGAAATATTACTGATGCTGGTCTCAAAAAGTGAAATTTTTGCATGTCAGTATTAACCATGTTTTACCAAATATACTTCTGTCTCTTTTAAGTTTTATTTCATCCCAAAGTTTAATTTAAGACTTATTAGACATGTTCCTAGAAAAGTATGAAATTTGGGGTTGAAAAACATCTTGAATCCTGGAAAATGCCCTGGGCCTTTTTTTTACCAGGCCTGTTAATTGGATATGCACTCTACCATTGATTCGACTATAAAAACCACAACAAAACTGAGTGATGGCACCAATTCCTCTACAGCCAATCAGAGTGACAGCATTTGTTGAGTGCTGATAAGAGTAAGGAAAGACCAGTGACCACATCATTTACAGCTCATGTGATGAACCTTAGCCACTATCCAGATTTCCATTCATTGAAGGTCAGGAATCGCCTTCTTTTGTGCAAAACTGTTTTCTAGCATGTTGGCACTATATACACAGAATGGCTACTTGGTGAGTCATGCTTGACATTATGATAACATTTAGATTTAGTTTTTTTGGTTGGTCCTCCTGTTTCCAGGTTTTATCCAGGGTTGATTCAGGAAGCAAAAGTTCACCTTTCTGACAGGCCAAACAATAAATGAACTATGGGGAACTAGATTTGATTGAGTTTTATGGGAAAAGGGAATCCGCTATGTGCAAAAGATGTTGGTGGTTGAACTGTCTCCACTCCAAATGTGGAAGTGAGACCATGTACTCAAACAGACGTCATGTGAAACTCCATTTTTTATATGTACATTTATGTTTTGTTTATAAATAAATCTTAAATTGTTGATGCATTAGCCTGAAGCATCCGCATACCCTTGTATGGCGGTTGTTGTTATTAAAGCATTTCTCAATATTTAACATTAACAATTTTTATTTTTAATGCTTTTGTTCTTAGCATTAACTCATAGAATCCCAGTGTGCCGTATGTCACAAATCCAATTTTTTTTTGTGATAAGTAATTTAAGGGAATACCCAGATGTATTGAAAAAATATATTAAATCATTATCTTATGGGACAAAATGATTTGACTATTGCGTTGTAGTTTGTGTGTTGATTAAAGGGATAGCTCACCCATTGATAAAAATCCTATCATTTACTAACATTAAAATTGTTTCAAATCTGTAAACATTTCTTTGTTCTAATGAACACAGAGAGAGATATTTCAAAGGAAGCTCTTAACAGTTACAGTTTTTGGACCCCATGAAAAGCGGTAGATAAAAATACTTAAATTTTTTGTTTTGTTATACACAAATTATATATATTGAATATGTAGGACAGCAAAATATTATCTTGCACTTTTTACCTACCATTGTCCTTTTTTCCACAATTTGTGTCCAAGAACTGTTTGGTTATAATTCATACAGCTTTAGAACAACTAGAGAATGATAAATTAATTACAGAATTCCTTTTTGGGTAAACTATCCCTCTTTTTATGGTAACTAGAAGACTGAAGTGACTTTTGTCTTTTGTCAACATTTGCACATTTTAAGCTATTAACCAAAGTATAGAATATGCAGTTTCTAATTTTCTCACAATAAAGAACTGGAACCATTTTATCAAATATATTATGGGGGCTTCTCAGAATTGAATTTTTTCTGACTTTCTTTTAAGTCTATTGAGTCACGTCTTCACTCTCGACTGTAATTCTTTCTGTCTGTGAAGTACTCACATACATTACTAAGACATACTGAGAATCTTACACAGAAATATTCATATACATATATACTTCGCTGAATAGTTTTCACCGAAGCTTACAGTTTGAATGTCTAATACAGAAAAACGCGTGAATGAGTCATACTGCACTCCTGTTGATTATTAGTAGTGATAAACGTTTCTCTCTGTCCTTCATCAAAGTTGACCACAGTGATCTCCTTCTGCCACCTGTTCATGCCTTCCTGGCAGGTAAAATGTGTGTTATCCATGTGATTGGCAGAGGTGTTAAGTGAGCTGGCGTATACACACCTGTGCTGTTACATAACAGCCTTGCATAGGCCTTACATCACAACTGTGTCCTATACACTGTCCTTTAAGGATTCTTATTCACCACCAGTGTAATGTTTGAGTCAAGTGAAATAGTGAGGTTTTTTTTTGTTTTCTGTGCAAACACCCCAACTGTCCTCTCCCATCCATTCCTGTCTTTTCCTCTCTCCTCGCTCATGTCCTCCGATTTCATACTGAACAGTCAGTGCAATCGGCTGTGCTCAACACAAATTCAGACTTAAATGAAATGGATGCTTATTACTGTTACCCTTCCATAGCCGCTCACCTGAGTGTTGTATTTCAACTGCTGGAACCCCGACAAGGATTCTTAGGCAGCTTAAAAGAACAGTCAAACAAAAATAGAGTTTAGAAACAGTGAGTATAGAACAACATCTTGGCCCACCACCACCAGTACTAACTACCCTGGAGCAGCGTCCACATGCAGTTTACTTCACTTGCCACTTGCTCTCTCACACACAAACACATTAAGAGCTGGTGTGTCATTGAAGCGGATGTTCGCTCCTTCTAGTCGGGTAGAGTGTGTAAGTCAACACCGCCTGCAGGAAATGCTCAGCTCTACACATGAATAAGTGATTGTCACATCCCCGCTTGTTACACAATATCTGAATTCACACCACCAACTGTGGTCAGTAAAACACAAGCACACAAACATGTTCATGTTGCATGTTAAAAGGAAACAAAGACCGTTGTGTCCATTGTATCATTTTAGTTGTTTTATTTAGAAAGGGAAAATGTGACAAATTACGTTTATTTTACACCCACTTTGAAATTGTTTCTTCACACACATAAAATATAAGAATGTCAGTGTAAATGAGTGTTGCCATGCATTTTGGGTGTAATAAATCTAGATGTTTCGAGAGTCATTTGGAAAATGTGTTCAGTTGTCACTCAAATTTCTCTATCCACTGCTCCTTAAGCAGATGAAAGATGACACTTTATATTTTGACCTGAGCTCCTCTGTTCGAAGAGGATCGGCCTTTTGTTTTCAGATAATTAACACACTGAGCCGAAACATGAGTAGATACTGCATAAGATCTTTAGAATGTTGCTCTTAAATACAAGGCCACCTAAAATATTGTAAAAACCTGAATACCTGGATATGTATTTCTTTGCTGTACTGAACACACAAGTATAAAGTTGTGGTTTACCTAAAAATAAAATAATATATAATTTACCTAACTTTGAATGGTTCTAAATCTGCATACATTTTTGTTTGTTATGATGAACAAAAGATATTTGAAAGAATTCTTGTGACCGAACAGTTCTCGGAGCCCATTGACCACCATAGTAGAGAAAACTTTATAATTGGATTTGTTTTGTTCAACACAAAATTACATATTTTGAAGAATGTAGGACCACACAAAGTTCCGGGTCACTTTTGAAAACCATTGTCCATTTTTCTACTAAGGGATTCAATGGGTCGAAGAAATGTTTGGTTACAAGCTTTTGTCCAAATACCATTGTTTTTGTTACTAGAGACTGAGTAATTTGATGGAGTAACTTGAAACATTTTAATTTTTGGGTGAACTATCCCTTTAATAAAAGTTTATACCAATAACTTACATAGTAGGACAAAAGACCACAATTGAAGTCAATTGTGACCCAAAAAATCTTAGTTTGTAAACTATCATTGACATATCTTTGTTTGTGTTTAGTAAAGAATTTCATTTTTAGGTCAACTTTTTCTAATTTCGGAGGTCCATATTAAGATCAATGCTGTTTACAACATGATGTTTCAAGCTGTATGAAATGTTCCCGTTTTGTTCCCCAGGAGCGGTTTGAGGCTCTATTTAGGATCTATGATGACCAGACGTCCTTTCAGATGTTCAAGAGCTTCAGGAGAGTCCGGATCAGCTTTAGCACCCCAGAGGCGGCTGCACGTGCACGTATCGAGCTTCACGAATCCGATTTCAACGGCACCAAGCTAAAACTCTACTTTGCACAGGTCAGTGTGTTAATTGTTCTTTTTATATCTTTTTTTTTTTTTGAGAACTGTGTCTCTTAAGTCTTTGTTCATACTACACAAATCTGATATGTTTTCATGTTTAAAGGAAATAAGTTGTCATGGTAATGAGTTAAGCATCCACAAAGTATTTCGAGAAAAGCTTACATTTTTCTTGCTTAGGTGTTCAAACAACATACATGTCATGATCATCAGACATAAGGGAGTCTATTATTATTAACAAGAGACCTAAAGAGAAAACAGGACAGTTTAATACCTCATTTCTCTTTTCCTAAAGCTATATCAGCTGGGAATAATAAAGGAACACATAGTTCTCAACATGGTTACACACACACCTTCATGTATGGCAGATCATTATTATCCTCGTCTGAATCCGACTAATACAATTATAGAACCATTCTATTGTGAATGTGGTCCATGCTATTGACACTTCTTATTGTGCGTCTAAGTGTGGGTGTGCACAGATATGATCTTGAACATTGTGTGTCTTAAACAGTTACCTCAAAGCGATGGTTACGTTGAGGGTTTATTCTTAATGAGGATATCTATGATTGTTGAATCTGCTATATTTTAAGCCTAAACTACATTCAGTTGCTGTAAACTTTCTAACTGTGGCCACAGGTGCAGAATTCAGGCGAGGATGTGGACAAGATGTACCTGGCCCCGCCTCAACCTGTCAAACAGTTTCTTATCTCTCCACCTGCCTCCCCACCCGTGGGGTGGAGTCAGAGTGAGGACGCCACACCTGTGGTCAACTACGACCTTCTTTGCGCTGTGGCCAAATTAGGACCAGGTAAACGCACAAAATGTTTTAATTTCTTACATAGAGAGACGTTTTGGAACCACACACACACAAAGTCAACATACAAGCATATGCCATACACCTACACAAACAAGCTGGTGTCTAGTGTGTGTGTGTGTGTGTGTGTGTGTGTGTGTATGCGTGTGTGTGTGTGTGTGTGTGTGTGTGTGTGTGTGTGTGTGTGTGTGTGTGTGTGTGTGTGTGTGTGTGTGTGTGTGTGTGTGTGTGTGTGTGTTTGCGTGTGTGTGCGTGAGTAACTTTGGTCACCATCTGGTCCAAACGTCTGTGTTTTCTGTGACTCAGAAACTGCATATCAAGTGGATGCCGAGGCTCAGAAATATTTAACATGTTGACAAATAACATTTTAATCTCTTTCGATCGTGTTGTCAGATGTAAAAAATCCAATAGAAAAAGGGAAATAAACAAACACAAAAGATGAAGCCTTTAATAAAATAATCTGATCAGACTGATCAATTTTTGTTAGATAAATTTTACTATATTGATTCATAAAAGGTTTGTATGCTGTTTGTGCGCCCTCTGCTGGTTCAAATCAAAACTCACACCTGTTATTATTCTCCTGTTTCTATAGCAACACTCATTTTGTTTCCCAAATGTTTGTAGTCCTCAATTGTGTTTTTATCACTTGCCCTCAGTTATGTAAAACACATGCTTTGTTTGCTAACAGGCATTAATCTTTAAACAGCTTTCACATTGAAATTTTAATCAAAACATTGTAACAGAAGCATTCCGGTTGAATGGATGTAGTTTCTTCCTTAATAGTTGACTTAATTTATCGATTAGACACGCATGTTATTTAGCCAGGGAGTGTTCAATATTTGCTTTACAAAGTACAAATTATTTTATTGTGTGAAGAACATTGAGGCCATTAATGTTAGTAGCACATAAAACATCTGTTTGATCAAAGTTCTTCAGATCTTTAGTTTTTAAAGAGATAGTTAACCAAAATTTTAATTGTGTTTGCCTTTCTTACCTGTAAGTCTTTCCTCTTCAAAACACAAAAGAAGTTAGTTTGAAGAATAATGGTAATCAAACAGCAGTGGCACTTCACTTCTATGGCATAGACACCAATGCAAGTAATTAGTTGCCAGTCCCAACACTCTACAAAATATCTTCTTTTGTGTTCTGCAGGAGAAATAGAGTCATACAAGTTGTGTAAATTATGTCAAGAGGGTGCGTAAATGATGTTTTAATTTCATCACAAATTTTTTCTTTCAGGCTGCACACTTAAAGGAAAACGCTTTCAAAAATATGTGACTTTCAGATTTTTTATCTTTCTTCCACCAGGTGAGAAATATGAACTTCACGCTGGTACAGAGTCTACTCCCAGCGTGGTGGTCCACGTGTGCGACAGTGAAACCGAGGAAGACGAGGAAGCTCGTCCCAAAATGAAGATCATGCAGACCAGACGTCCCGAAGCTCCCCCGAAAGTTTACAACTAAATTCTTGGCCTCACTGCACACAATCTTTCTCTCTCTTTCTCTCATCCAGAGAAAGACACGCTTAATTTCAACAAGGAAAGGCTAAGACACGGATGCATTTGAAAGGGTGTTTAAAACACCAGAGGCTTATGGTGTTCCGAACTAAACTCGTGGGATTGGCACAGTCTCACCGTTGCCTCACAGGACAGCCAGGGGGCTATGAGTTCACCCCCACATTCACTTTCATTCCCTCATTCCAAGTCTTTGTACTGTAGCATTACCGAGCAGTTATTGTATTTAACAGTCGTAGAAGTAGGTTACGTGTAAACTTTATTACGGTTCGTCCCTTTGATCATCAACCAAAAATGCTTTCAAAATTGAACTATTTGTTCCCTCAGTTTCTCTCTGATGGCTGCATCCACGTTTATCTTCATATCAAGGTGTCAGACCTTGTGTGTGTGCGTGTGTTTACGCCACACCAGAGCGGCATGGGATTTTCAACGAATGCATCGAGAACAAAGGATGTTTCAGCTGAAATGTTTCAGTTATATTGTACTGTTGGTAATGACGAGAGGTATTTTTGAGCGAGGATGTTAAACATGGTCGTTTATTAAGATGGATGTGCATTATTCTTACTGTGTATTTGATACCACACCCATTTTTGCATGCTAACTGGTGTATTTTATACTACAGTATGTTTAAGATAAAAGCTACTGGATATCTGACCGCTGTGTGTCAGTGAGATGAACTGGCCTTGGAAAGTGAAGAGGTTTGACTTTTTGTACTTGTGTAATTCAATGTTCACCTGTGGGCCTGATAAGATAGGAGTGAAAAATGATCGATAGTGCAGAACAAAAGCACATTGAGTTGAAGTCTTTTCTTTTAGCTTTTTCTGAGCAACTTGAAACATAAATTGTGCATTGTTAAGCTTAAAAACGTTGCATAGATTTACTAAATCTGGAATATCAAGCAGTTATCAGAAGATTGTAAATGCTAAAGCATTTTGTTGGGGGTTTTCTAGAATTTACTTTATTTAAGGCATCAATAGACTTAATGACAATGTAATGCACAGTTACCAGGCCCAGTACTGCTGTGTGAGTGTTTCATATTGTCATGTCCCTTTTACGGTTTGTACTCTGCATTGACATATCAAAGAATATTTGAGATATTTAGTTTCTTTCAAATATTTGATTTTGGCCATGAACATCCACTGTGTCAAGTCATACCAAAATTTGTAATACTGAACACTTCTGCAATAAAATGGCAGTGTGTTAGCCACACAAAGTCACATTTCAGTCTAAAAGGGATAAGACCAGTTGATTGTTCTATTCAATCATTTATTCAAATGTAATACCAAAACGTTTAGGCGCTCATGTGAATCTCGATAGATATGCAAACAAATGACTGTGATATTCATGTGACTTTATAATTTGCCTTATTCCCACTGCTCACACAAGAGTGCTTAAAAGCAAATCCTTTGACGGCAAAGGACTCCTTTAACAAATAATACATCGAATCACTTGTTTTGTCATTCTTAATTTCGATTTCTGCATGCTGTGACTTACGTTTTGATTTCGTGTTGAATGGGCTCATCGTGTTGTGTTTCAGATGTTCCATCTGTGCAGGGGAGAGAAACATGTTACTGATATTCAGAATGAACAAACCTGTTCGTTTCTTCATCATTTTGTGCGTTTTTGATCTCAAGTTAAAGGATTCAAAATAAAAATGACACGTGTGAACAGATGAAGCAGGGTTACAGTGAATGGCAGTGTAATGTGCTGACATTTTTTACTGGCGTGTTGTTGCAGTTGCTTTATAACGCAGTGTAAATGATCTTGTTCTTGTCTACAGATAGTCGGTTCTGTCAATGTTGATGTTCTGTTTGGATGTAGATATCGTCTTGTATCGTAGCTGTAATTAATAACCGGTGAACACAAAGCAATAATTTAAAATTATACGTCTCTGTCCTGTATGGTATGTATTTATTTGCAGAGTGGATTCTGAGCTTGCTTATGTTTGTGTAAATATGATTGTTATTTGTTTCTCATTGACTTGAAATAAATGAATAAAAACATACATAGAATTGCTTCTTAACCAACAGGGGACGGTATCTTTATTTTGCACACAGATAGTCAGCCAGCTCCCAAAATGAAACAGAAAAGGGTGTGTCTAGACTTTAGACTGATGTCTATATGACGTTTCATTTCTCTGTTTAAGTTCAAATACCATATCAGTCAAGTGTTACCATGGTACTCTTTTACAATAGAACTCTTTTAAAACAGGCAGGACAATACAAAGCAAATAAAGTTTAGGCTTTAGAAATAATGACCATTACATCCTCATGTTTAATGTTTATGTGATGTTATTTTTGACATCAATGTTTAACAGTTTAATTTAAAGTAAACAATTGAAAAGATGCTCTAGAGCTTCATTAGAAGTAATTATGTTTTATTGTTTTACAATGTTTGCCTAAGTATTCATTACCTATCATGTCGATACTTAATGGATGAATGGTTCTGTGGATAGAGATCTATTAGCTTTGCACATCAAGGCACTGCAATTTTCCCACAGTATTCTTTGCAATAATCCTAAATTTATTTAACCCTCACAACCCTTCGTGGGACTTTGCAGAAACGCATCTCTACAGCAAGAATGGTGTTTCTGGTGACTAAAATATTCACCTTGAGGAAGACTTCATCTGTAATAACAACATAAATATTTGTCTGTTAGGGTTTGTCTAGCAATTATAGTAAATAAAACAATAGAAGTCAGTGGTATGACCCATTCACGTCCTCATACCATGAGGAACAGTCATTTGGGCAAGCCTTTAGTTTTGAATAGACACTTTGTCGGTGTGAATCTTCACAATGTCTATCTTCTCTATTCTTATCCTGTCTTTTAATGCAAATATATTGGCAAAGTCAGGTTATGCTGGGCAATTTTAATGCATACACAAAGTCCAATATACTGTATATGCTACTTTTGAATATGAACAAAGTTTTTGTTTAAACAGATCAGTCTGGAAGTCACACCTTTGGTAACTGTAAATTTGATAAAAATGTATTCTTCACAATGTGATATCTGTCACTCAGAGTATCACTATGTTTCCTGATACAAAAACAAATACTGGTTGATAATATCATACAATCTCTTACATTCCATGATGAAAGTCACTCTTTGAGATACACAAAGAATATACACAAAGCTGTATATTTAACAAGATGTTCCAGAAGTCTAGAGCTTCTGTCTGAATTGTCTATTAATTTTTTTTGGAATATAAAACAGAAAATATATTTTTATTCTCACATTTTATTACACCAAATCTTCTCATACCCTGAAAACAGTTTGGATCAAATTTACAAGTTTACATTTAACTGCATATCCATAGTTTTGCCTCAAAGTTTTGGGACACTTATTTCTTTCCAGATTTTAGAATAACAATAAACTAAAAATTAGGTAATAAACAAAGGTTACTATGGGAAAATTTTATATTTAAAATTAAGTTTTATTTGATCATCATTAGTGTTGTCACCTTTTGCCTAGATTTAGCAGAAATCTCATTTTATCAAACAGTATCTTAAGGTCTCGCCCTGAGATGCTTTTTAAAGACTGAAATCCCTGTGTATTCTGCGCTCTTATTGGCAGTTTTTCCTTCAGAATTCAGTCAAATTCATCCATTTCCAAACTTATTTTAAATAAAGAAAATTTATGTTTTGTCATAAAACAATGTTTAAAAAAATGAAGAAAAGAAATAAATCTTTATTAAATTATATTTTTGTCTATTAAACTAATGACATACATTTATGATCACACCTTCTGACCAAACGTTTTTTTTATTATAATAAGCATTTCACTCAGGTGTCCCAGAACTTTTAACCGGTGATTCACATTCTTTGTTTGAAACCTACAATTGTCGGTTACTTTTGATCAATATTATTATCTAAATAGGATGTCAAGTGTTTCCTAAGAAATCATATTAATGAATTATGAATAAGGGTTAGGAGACCATTTTGATTTGAAAGTAATGTTCTTCAAAATTGACTTATGGCTTGTAGTTTTAATATTCGTATTTCTGTCATCTGATCTGAAGATTAATATTTATGAACACAATATTTCTTAGTGAATAGAATAAGCTTAAATATGAGAAAAGGGTAAATTAAGAGAGTTTAAACTATGTCAACATTCTAATCTTGGAGACGGATGTGTAATGATGTGAGGGTTGGTGAATGATTGCAGTGCTATGTGTACCCGTGCTCGTCATTTATTTGCTAATGGCCAATGGAAACACAGCCTGGCTTAACATCTAATCTTTAATAACTGTAAAGCAGATGGTATATGCAAGAGATTCTATGACAAGCTTCAAATTTTTTTCAAAAGTTGTTTATGTATAGTTAGATGTTTTTTGTTTCTTTGAAGAAATAGTTCACCCCAAAAATTCTGCCTTACCCTCACGTTGTTCCAATACCTGTATACATTTGTTAGTTCAGTTGAACATAAAAGGAGATATTTGGAAGAACATTAACAACAGAGATTTCTGGGGCACAACATTGACTACCATAGTAGAATTTCCAAAATCAAAATCTGGGATCCCCTGAGCTTCTAATTTTAGTATGGTAGTAAATGGTACACCAGAAATCCTAGATGTTAATGTTCCTCCAAATTAAATTTTTTGAAATGTATAATTACATCAGAACAAAGAAATTTGTTCAGCTTTGCAACAATTGTAGCTTGAGTAATTCATGACAGAATTTTAATATCTGGGTGAACTATTGCATTGACTACAGGAACATTTTTTCTAAGGTTCTTTGTTTTATTAGCAAACAGTTCGATTTTTATAAAATCTCACTAAATATAAAAGTTCTAAAATATTTACATTAAAAAAGTTTGAAAAGTTCTAAATGCACTAAAACACATTTTGCCATATCCTAAATAAATGTGAAACAATTTGCAAAATGTTATATATTAATTCTTAATCAAACTGTAATTTTGTTAAGCTATGCAGAAATATTCTGTAATTGTGAGGTCCATAATACTCTACCTATGATTTCGTAAATTGCATGCCACAAAATTTCCATCCCATAACGCTATCAAAAATATTGCTTATTTCAAAGTGTTAAACATAACAATCAATTGTTAAAATAGGACTTCAACAAACACTAAAGGCCAAAAGTGCACAGAGTCATGAAAAATCAATAATGCTAAATTCTTGAAGAACAGCCATCTCAGATTATTGCATGACTCATCCTTTGTAAAACACCAATCTATCAATCAAATCACATGACGTAACCCGGTGGCCATTATAGATCAGCATTGTTTGAACTAGAGGCCGAGGACAATAGAGTCACTTCTGTAAGTCTCCACTCTACTTCAGTTGTTTGTGAAAGCCGAGCAGGACCTTTAGAAGTGCTCTTGTTATATAATCATCCCTAATGACAAAAAGCTTCACAGGGGACAATGCCAAACACAGGAACCACATTTGCCCACTGGGATCATGAAGCTCAGTGACACTTTACAAAAAAAAGACATAGAGATGCATAAAGAGCAGTATATAGTGTATAGTGTACAAAGAGCAGTATATAGTGTATAGTGTACAGGATATACACTATATATGTGTGCATCCTTGTATATTAATAATTAACACAAGCATGTTACAGGATGCAATAAACCAACACGACAGAAACTTAGACAGAAACCGAGAATATCGTTGGGAAGAAAGAATAAAAGTTTGCTCTTTACAGGTAATTTGATTCTCATTGTGGCACCTGGGCCTGGCCGACCAACTGGAAAACCCATGAGTGAAACTCTGTCATGAGATCGCTTCGAGGAAGGAATCCCTCAAAAGAACAAATGATCCCTTTTTGTTATTGATGCATGTGTGTGTGTGTCGGGATGAGATATACCCTGTTAATGAGTTTGTGTAAAAAAAGAAACAAAGGACAAAATACAGCAAAGTGTGACTCAGAACCTACAGATTTAATGATGTTGTTCTACGACATAACTACATAAATGATTCTTAATCGTAATGGGTTTCTTCTCAGAAAGACTGAAATACACACTCCTATAAAATAAAATAAAAATTCAGATAAGCAAAGCAACACTTTGTAGGGCTGCGCACATTAGTTAATGTGATAGGTCACCCTCTTGTTATTTCAAACCTGTTTGACTTTCTTTGTTCTGCAGAACACAAAAGATACTTCCAAAAAGTTGCATTTTCTCTCTCTGTCTATACAATAGAAGCGTATGGGTGCCACTGCTGTTTCGAGTACCCACTTTCTTCAAAATATCTTCTTTTGTGTTCAGAGGAAGAAGGAAACTGATACAGGTTTGAAATGACAAGAAGGAGCACTCCCAACCAGTACATTTTCTCTTTATGTTCCAAACATTTCTGTTAATGCTAAAATGTGGTTTACTGCAGTGCAAAATGTAAAGCACAGTTAAAACAACTGTAAAAAATAAAGACAATTTGGAAATATGACCGAGGCCATGATCCACCAGAGTGTTTAAAAGCTGTCTAGAATTCCTCTGGAAACCACATCAGTTCACTCGGCACTGATTTGCATAGAGTGCTCTAATGATTTTTGCATTAACATTCAATCACACATATGGACTGTAAGTAAATGAGAAATTCCGCTCTATGTGTGTTTGATGAAAGGTGAGTGTTTACTCAGAATGAAGCGTGTGAAGTGTGTTGTGAATGTGGCACGCCTTGGGGGCCAGGCCAGACCTGAAAAACCAGCTACCGCATTCAGTCCAGGGAGCTCTGATATGGCACGTCGTGTCTACCTTACTGCCAAAGACTGAAACTTTTTTTTCTCGCCACCTTTAATTGCTTTTCCATTACACCTCAAGTGAATTTTTCTCTCATTTCAGACACAATGTTCAGTGTTGGATTATTTGGTCTTGTTGGTTCTATGTTATGCGAGCAGTGTTGAGTGTGTGGACTATGCTCACCTCAGCCGATTAAAGAAGGGGGAGTGGAGGAATTGATTCTGTGGAGGGCGAAGCTCCACAACAGAGACTGATCGTACAGGTGAGCTGTTAGAAACATGGACATTTGTTCTGTTTAACCTTTTCTTTGTACCTTGCTTTGGTATGACGGTTTTCTATGTGTTTTAAGGGCATATGGGTTTCTTTGAGCCACTCACATTGTAAGTGTGTGTATTGATGTGATGCAGTGAATAAGATGGGCCAGATTTCCAGTTTTTTAAATGAGTTAAAGAACTGACATTCATGTGCTGTGAACACTGTAGCTCTGAGATTGTAACTACAATCATTTGTATCTGATTTACTTAATTTTGGGGGGATTTATCACATTCTACACAGTGTAAGGAACATTCTTTGAGATTATAACACTGATATCTTTAATACTGGCAGAGTGAGACCAGATTAAAGAGGAAAATCATCCTGAAATTCATAGATAAAATCAAATTTTAATGCTGGATTTTCCAACGTTCGCATAGTTTTCACAGGCAGGGTCAGAAATTGTGACAAAAATGAATAAAACCCAAATTACAAAGCCAGGTCAGTGATCCTTTAAACTTGTTTTAGAAAAGTAAACATGAATATTTGACTCGAAAAGCTATTTTGGTCCTTTATATGTTGTTACTGTTGATATACAACTTGTGCCTTCAGTATAACAAAAAGGTTTTTAAGTGTTAGTTCAGCCAAAAATGAAAATCTTTAGCAGAACACAAGAGAAGATATTATGAAAATATTTTGTGCATTAGTCCATACAACAGAAGTGAATAGGTGACACTCCGATTCAGTTACCAACATTCTTCAAAATATCTACTTTTGTGTTCTGCAGAACCATTGAAGTCATACCGATTTGGAAATACCATAGAGTGAGTAAATGACCATTTTAACTTTTTGGAGAACTATTACTTTGATGAACTACGTTTTCTGACCTCAATATTTAAAAAAATGTCTTCGCTTGTATACTTTCTGTTTATCCCTGATGGTACAACATACTGTGATTTAATGGCCAATGTGTGATCCCATGTTAACAATATTAAAATAAGAAGGTTCTGGATTAGTCTCAGGCAGTAATTTAGGAAGTTTTTTTCACTGAGAAACCCCAAAAAACGGTTTTGTTCTATACATCCGAGAATCAGGTTAAAAGATAACAACATACAGTCTTGAGTTGTGTTTGGCCTCTACTTTTTTCAGCTTCTTTTGATGTGATTGCAACTTTAGCCTGACACTGAACAAAGCTCTAGCTGGGCTCTGAATATCCTATTGTGTTCTGGCGCTCAGGAACAATACAGAGCGTTCCTGTAAACAAAAGGGCTGGATCCGTTTAGAGGTTCAGTTCAAGTTTTTTTAAGATCCGTTTCGAGACATGATGTGGTTATTCGAGTGAGTGGGCAAAGGATCAAGAATTTATTCTCATACCTGAGACAGAAAATGATGAATCAGCCTTTTGTTTAAGTAAGGGGAACTGAGGATTTAGGGCAGGGATCAGTAAGAGCGCATGTATGGAAACATTGTGTGACGTAAAGTGTGCGCCAGATGTGTGAACACACCTGTGATTTACAGGTGGAGTGATTTAATTGTTTCAATATAAGAATATGAATGTCTTTTAGCTTTAATTTAGGAAAATGACACCAGGGAAAACAAAAATGAAAACTAATAAATGAAAAATGTATAGAGGTTTTGGAAACAAATTCTAAAAACATATTTACTCTTGCTAGAAATTGCACTTTAAATGCTGGTGAAATGTGTGAAAGGATAACAGATCCCATTTAATCATTGCAGAAGTCATATCAGCCATCCCTTATCTCTTATCCTCTACTCAAATATTAAACTGCTTCATTTGCACGAGGACAGGTTTAACATTACTTGTTGCTTTTTAATAAAGGAAATATTCAAAGCAGTTCATTGTGTGTTGAGCAATAAATCCAAAACTTTTTACTACTACAAGTGAAGTCATATTTAAAAGAGAAGTGAGAAAGCAGAACATATTTAACGTCTTCAGTTTCCCATGGGGATGTTTGTTTTATTCATCAAAACTACCTTTTTTCCAACTATAATGTAAGAAAAAGAATGCGCCATCGTACATTATCCAATAAATCTCATGAAATGTTAATGTACAGATTGTCACATCAATTATTATTTATATTACATGACTAACACCTGTTAAATAAAACTTTAATAAACCCACAAAGTATTGTCTATGATATATATATATATATATATATATATATATATATATATACATGCCTAAAGCCTGTAGACCACAGAAAAGAAATTGTATACCAGATTTTTCCAAGAATTTTTACTTTTACAACCTATTCCATACTATCTTTAATGGGTAATCCAAAATAACTCTATAGGCACATTTTAAGTGCCTTATCTTTGATCCAGAAATAAAAACTTCTGTAAGTTATCAATAAAACAGTAGAATAACCAGTAGTGAGATTTACATAGTTTGTCTTGTTCTGTTCCAGCTACCCTGATCTTCTTTGAGACGTGAAAGTGGCCGTAAATTAAATCAAGAGTTACATGTGCACACATGTATCAGTGAGTGTATAGCGTTTTATGGCGGTGTGAAACAGAAGTCAAACCGATATTGATGTCTTATGACTCACGTCGTCGCCCAGGAAACAGAATTTACAACTATTTGCTGTTCTTCGCTGGTAGCAGGCTTGTAATTTTCTTTCCATCAATGCTGATTGCTTATGTCAGAAATACTCATGTGAGCCAACCTTGAATATTAGGACTTGTCAGAAACCAAAGATTTTGTTTTATAACCTAAAATATAACAAAGATGCTATTGTTGAAGTTACTCAATTTTCTCATGTAGATTGGTTCCACATGATTGAATTAAGTTGTTTTAACATTTCAAGAGAAATCATGTTAAACCAACTTGATTAAATCACGTGGAACTGATGTACATGATAAGATTAGTTCAGTTTAGCCAGTGTTATCATAAATCCCAAGACATTATAAAATTAAAAGGCATTGTATGTTATTTAGTTGGCGGTCTGATTAAATGTATTTCACAGGACAATTGTAGACTGTGCCTATGATCCTGTGATGTAAGACATGATGGCAATGATGGTGTTTAAATAGTTCATATGGTGCTTCACGTTTGAGTTGTGTGTGTTGTGGGTTGTTGTGGATTCCAGCTTTTTATACACAATGTAAATATCAGTGGTTTTTCTAATTGTATTGTGAATGAAACACCATCATTTAAATCTAAAATCAAATTCAGCCCTAAAATGTTGTCGTAGATTTGTGATTATGCACTTTAAAGTATTTAAAAAATCCAAAAGCCACTGGACATCCAATTAGTTTATCACAACGCTTCTGATTCAGACTAAAATAAATAGTTAGTTATGAAAAGGAATGAAAATTCTGTCATGAATTGCTCAATGTCCAGTATGAGTCCAAATCTGTATGAATTTTCTAGTTCTGATGAACACCGGGAAATATATCAGAATGAATGCTTACAAACAGTTGTTGAACCTTATTGACTATCACAATACGAAAAATCGAATACGTTTTTCAAAGTATCTCATTTTGTGTTCAAAAGATCAAAAGCTACTTTTTCCTATTATGTTGGTCAAAGTATAAGATATAAATCTTTAGCAAACAAAGAAATGTATACAGATTTGAAATAAATATTTATTTTTATTTTTGGACCATCCCTTTCCGCTTTTAAAACAGTTTGTGTGTTTGATGTTCATATCGCTGGAATGTGAATAAAAGAATGTTCTGTTCAACAAATTCACTTCCACAATTGTACAGGTTTCTGTCAAGTACACCTACAAAGTGGGCTGACATGAGTTAGGTTTCAATGAGTCCATGAAATCAATCCAAGTTGAATTATTAGTGTTGACTATTTTAGAAGTGTTCACAAAGATCACAATGTATTTAATCTCCAAATGCATACTAAATTAATCTCTCGGTAAACAGGGCCGCTGACGTAAGCAGTGGTTAAACTAAATCATTCCCAACGAAGTAGCTTTGTTTGTTTTGTATGATGCAACCCGGCCGTGAAAAAACCTCTTTACAGTCTAATCCATAAGGCCTTAGAATGAACAAAATAGGCAAACTATTGTCAAGTGAAATAAATACTGTATTTTCAATGGCTAAACATGAATCTTTTATTTTCAGAACAATTCTAAAGATGCAAAAGGACACCACGACGTCTGTTCCCCTCAATACCACAGCAGTCACCAAATCTAAGGAACAAATCCTCATCCAGAGTAAGTTTGTGTATGCATATGACCATCACAATACATTAAGCATACCTGTGGATTAAGAAATCTCAAATGCTGCCAACATCACTTCCTGAAACCTGTTCAACCACATATTTAAAATCACATGACATTAGCGCATTCAATATTATATTTGGCCTTAGTTTTGTAATAAAGTACATGAACTATCTTTATTTGGCAAAAGTAAATTATGAGACAGAGATGCTACACAATCTTTAAAGATTTATGTATGTTTGCAACAGTTTGTGATTTTGTTTGTGGCCTCTCTTACAGGCTCCGGAGCTATGGTAGCTATAATCGTCATCGGAATAATCATCATTCTTACATTTCTGTTCATAGTTCTCAAGACGTACAACAGGTAGGGCAACATTGTGATGTGAAGCTTTATGATTCAGTCACATACCATGAGGTGAACACCTTGTCTACTATCAATAGCAGGATATTTTAAGACTCGGGTCTAAAAACAGAACAAAGCTCAGTGATCGTAGTGAGAATAGGGATATAAACTGTGTTAATTTAAACTGAAAAAGGGAAATTGGCAATTCCCGTGTTATAATACAACAATTATAATAAAAAAAATTATTCTATAAAGTTAATTACTATATACAAAAAAGATGCAAACTATATAGGATGTAATATATGTAATCCTATGTAAGATATCGAATATAGCTAAATTCAATCCATCTTTGATGCCCATTATGTCAGAATCTGATTTTCAGACGTCTGGTTGTAAGAAAATGATAAAGGATTAAAGTGTACATTCTGAACCATCACATTTGTTTAAGCATTGTGAGAAATGACTTGGCCTTAAAGAATTATAAAAATGTACACTTGTCAAGATTTGATCTCTTTAATAATTATGGAAACCTCCCTAACTGAATAGACATTTTAAGTATACAGCATATATGTGGTTTTGATCCTAATCAGCACTCTTAAAACATCAAGGAATCCCCCCTAAAAACCTATTAAAATCTAATTTTAAATAACTAAGAAAACAACATGGTGCACATGTTTACGCAGTTAGGCTGAATACATGTTAACTCAAATGTTTTATTGGTTCTTACAATAATTTGTCATGAACTCCATGACAGGAGGACCCATACGAAGAGGATGCTGAACTCCACCAAACCCAAAAAGAAGACTTCCTCCTCTACCACAAATACAAACCTGGCCATGAGCAACATGGGACCAAATTCAGCCAATGGAAGCATCATGCAGTCTGCATCTAATTCTAACACACCTTCAGAGAATGGATTTCGCATACCACGGGTGGACCTCCGTAACATGGGGCAGTTTAATGGGGAACATTTCAGCAACACAAGCGGTTCAACGGTAGTGACGATACATGACTTGCCATCAGTGGATAACACATAGCAGACATGCTATGGACCCACGTGAACAAATCTGAGAAAGAGGCAAACCAAAATGAGCTTCTGCACACTGTTGAACATTGAATGTGTGACCGGGATCTCATGGAACAATGGGGACCGGCCAGACAGGAAGGACTCCGTATATTGAAATGAAGGATCCGTGGAACACTAAACAAAAGTGTCCAAACACTTGAAATGAAATTGGTTTAAATTTGATGTTGAAAAAGTTACATGTATATTTTAATCTATATTACACTGCTGTTAGCAGGAAAAAACTGAATTCAGAGATGCTTAGCTAGAATGTTTAGTCCATTATTGTGTATTATACCATTTTTGCACTCTTAAAGTAAAATCCTTGTTGTCCACAAACTAGTATAATATTTAAGTAAAGTAATTTTTGAATCAGGATTCCAGACAAGTATCCTTAAGAAATTTTATTCACAATCTGCAACAAAACTAAAGTATTGCATAAGAGCACAAGAATGAAGAAAATACAGCAGCGTTCATTTATATAAACATGTAGAAATAGTCCTCGAGAGCAGTAATAGCAAACTCTCTCGCTAATCTTCTAGTGCAATATCTTACCAAAAACACAAACACTCAGGCACAAGAAACGTTCGTGAAGGAGATCAACTCGCAAACTGCCTGATATTTTTTCTACAAGCTATAAAGAAAATATTTCAAAACACATTTGATTTTAGCACAACCCAAAAGCAACCACGTCAAGAAGAATAGTCCTTTAACGAAATGGTGTGTTGAGTATAGTGTTTTGTGTGATTGTTTAATATCGAATGTAAACGTGAATTAAAGTTCATGGATGCTGCATGTAAATGAAGTACCTGATCAAAGCTGATTGTGGTTTTAGTCAAGAATTCTTATGGAGTGTGGAAAACTCAATCTGAATCTACAGCGTCCATCTATTGCTGAAGAACATTGTTTAATGACAGAGTTGGAAGGTTATTTTTTGGAAAGGTATAACTTCATGACCACAAAGAGTACCGTAGGCATTGAAATATTACACGCTTGGTTCATTGAAAGAGCTGAAATATAAAAACATGGCATTATAAATTAAAATACATATATAAGCTGTTTTACCTGAGAAGTAAAAGGAGCCAGAATGATGGCACATACGCAACACATGATGGCCTTTTTAGTTAGTAGAATACTGAGAATAAATTAAAACAAGTAAATTTACCTTCTGGACACTTATTTAACAATTGTGGTCAGAAAACGAAGTGCTTGGTTGAGTGCAGTACTTCTAGGAGACTTAAGACAGTTGGGCTGTACAAGCTCTTTTTTTTCCACGCTGGTAGGACAACACTTCAAGTGTTCATAATCAATTATGAATTGTGCCACTTGACCTGATTTAAAGGGTTAAAAATTAAGATATCTTTATCTGGTCTTTGAAACCTCTTCATGTATGCTTTGCACACTTATCAGAAGCATCAAACTGAGAGAAGGGTTGACACACAGAATGGATTTTCGGACAAACTACAGAATAGAAAAATAAATATAGTTCTACAAGTGCATCTTTTACTGAAGAGCAACCAAACGAGAAAAATAACATATTTTGGACACTCTGAATACATGTGGGACATTAGTTTCACGACGCCAGTACTCCACGCTGGATGACATCCGAACCGTACCGTCCAGTCATTGGATCGTGACTTCGAAGTCTTTGGGTGTGACATCTTTTGCCCTGCTCTGATTGGCCATTCTCGCCCAAGTGTCTTCCATTCTCACTGCCGGTCCTGAGCCGAGTTTTAATCGGAGTTGCGTTAACGTTCATTAAAGAAGAATTTAGCTCATCGCTTCCTTCCTGGTCACCTTTACCCCCCGTTCTCTCACTCCTTTTTGGAATTCTGAAGCTGCCCCAGTTTTTCAGATGTCTCCCATTTGGCACAAGTTTTCTCTGATGCTGGCTTGCATTGGTCTTTCTTGGTGATTCGTTGTATATCTGCGGTATATTGGTTGTAGAACCAGCGGTGCAATTAGCTCCCGATGTGTCGTTCATGTTAAGTCCCTCCGCTTGGTTCTTCACTGTATCCTCCAAGAGCTTGGACTGCTCCAATACCTTGTTTCTCCTCCTCCTGTCCTCTAGGGGGCGCTCATTCTTTTTTCCATGAGCCACACACCCTCTCAATCTGGTCTCTGAACGTTTCGCTGTAGCCGCCGACTCGTTTCTCGTCTTGGAATCAACAGCCTCCTCTAAATTTGGAATTTGGTCGATTACCAAACTCTCTAGCATGGTCATCTTTGCAGACTTTGTTTCTATATGGTTTGAGATTCTGTAATGGTTGCTTCCCTTCTCGTGAGTCTGAACCGTGGACCCGAGTGCGCTGTTCTGCCCACAGTTACCTTTCAGAGGTTGTGGAGAGCCAGTCACTGGAGTTGCGGTTCTGAAGTAGAACATAGCCTCCTCCAAACGTCTGGTAGAAGATATGCCTGACCAAGAGAAAAAAAGGTTAAATAAACATACTTGTCATGTTTCATTAGTCCAAAAAAGCATTGCAATGTGTAAATTCTTACCAGCCACCCGTCCCTGCTCGAGCAGTTTGATGTGATGGTGAAAGATCTGCTCCTGTACTCGACACAAGGTTCGTTTGGTTCTCTCTCGACGGCTGACCATGTACGTCAAATTACGCACCTAAACACACACAGACAGGTAGAGTAGGTGAGACATCGTTTGAATTTAAGGCATTAATGTTAAACATGTCCAGATATATTTTCACAGATTGTTCTTTAAATTATGTAGAATGATTTTAAGTGGCAAACAGTGAATCACAAATAAGTCTTTAGCTTGGTATTTACAGACAGGGTCAAATTTAGTTTCAGATTTTCATTATTGTCTGGACTATTGGGCTTAAATTCTTTTTTAACTAAAACACCTCCCTTAGACTGCCAGATAGACAGAACAACCTAAACCTCAACACCTGCAACACTGTTTATTTGAGTAAATACAAGAAGAACAGCGATTGTTTGTTTAATCCTCCTGACCCATAGTGCTGAATGGTGATTGGCTGCTCACATTAACTCAGCAAAGCGAAGCTATAGGCTTCATCAACACCTACCCGCTCTAGATCTTGTCGCAAGTGGGTGAAAAGGCGAAGTCGGCGCAAAAGAACTTCCTGTTCCCGCCGGGCAAGGCTGTCTTCTTCTTCCTTCTTGGGCATTATGAGGGGCTGGTTCAAATTTACCTTTCGTTTTAACTTCCAGTACTGAAAAAGGAAGTCCACCAGCTCCGGAGGCAACTGCAGATGTTCGGCGACCTCATCCGTAGCAACGAAGCGATAAAACTCGTCCTCAAGCTGTTGGACTCGAAGCTTTCGCTCGCTGATTCGTTTCTCTTCTGTGTTCTGTGCCGTTTGAGAGTCGAGAGAGAAATCCACTCTGATTTTTTCTCTTCGCTCTTTTAATGGTCTGATGTCTTCACCCTCATCCTCGCTCCAGTCCATGCCCGAGTGCTTGGGACAGAAGGATTTAAACTTGACCTCGTCTGCTTCTGTCAGGATTGTGCTCATCTTTAAACCATAATGTAGACCACAGGTAACGTGGAAGGCGACGCGGCAACTTTTGGCAGAACACTGGTTAAGGAAAGAAAAGAAGACAATTATACGATTTTTTTTTGCTCCATTATACAACACATTCACAAATTTCAGAACTTAAATTTATTTATTTATACGAGAGTGATGTACCTGTATACAAGCTCCTGTTTTCTCTTTACACAGACAGCATATTAGTGCCCATCTGTTGCTGGGTATATGAGACACGTTAGTGATAGGCTCCATCTTCTCAGGGTTACCGATGCTCACCTAAATAAAGTGACCACAACAAAGATCAGTCTGTGTAATTATGATTCTACCAAGGAAATAACAACAGTTTGATATCTTTTATAATAATTTGTATATATGTTTTTTTTTGTACATGAGAGCCTGTGATCACTCCTTACTTCTGGTATCCAGAGAGCACAGCTGACGTGCACCCACTTGGTTCCGCTGCGGGTCGGTTTCATAGCTCCGCCTTTCTTAGGGCACAGATGGCACTTGGGAAAAATGCCCAGTGCACAAGTACGGCAGAGCCAGCTGCCCTCCGGAACCTTCAGTATACCGTAACATGCCTGTGGTGAGGCACAAGGATGTTATTGTCATTAGACAACAAATGTGCATGCATTTACACACCAATAAATATATACACACACCTGATGAACGCATATGTTGCACTTGTCACAGAACACCATCTCGTTGCCGTCCTCGCCGTCGGGTGACTGACAGACATCACAAACAACATCTTCATCGTACTCGATTCCAAGCCCCTCCTCCGTCTCCATGGCATGACTCATGTTGTCATAGCAACACCTTTCAAACTCCTCCATGACCCTCTCCATTGTCAGCTCATCTAGGGATTGCATACCTACAGCCAAACCAGTTTGACTTAGTATGACGTATGTTTAGTTTGCTATTGTTTAACTGTTTGCCTTTGAGAGTGCATTGTAGGTAAAGTAACATTTTAGATTGCTTACCCATCTTTCTGAACTCTGCATTAGCGATCTCTAGCCAGGCTACGTCCTCTTCATTCAGGTCATATCGACACACGTCATCTGCCAGAGCCTGAATACCCACATAGCCAAGCACCGATGATTCAGAAGAGCGAATCAGCTTCTTCGGTCTGACGAACAGAGCAGCGGGACATTTCTCAGGTACAGTACTAAGGGAAAAATAAATAAAATAAAAGACAGTGAAAATCAATGAGTGACATCTTCAAGAACGTGAAAATGAAAAGTTGATGTCTCATACCGCACATTAGGTTGTGGTATGGAATCAGGACTGACAGGCACTTGAACTCCTTTCTCCCACTCCTGTCGCCACGGATCTGCCAGCTCATAATAATCTTCTGGATTCAGCTGGTGTGAGTCATGCAACTTCATAGCGGTGATGAGGTCTGTCCTGAACACCTGGATAAGGGGGGGAAGATCCAGAAAACTCAAGTGTTCAGTGCGAAAGCAATCAATTCTCAAAAGCGATCTGGTATGTTTGAATGCTCCACAATATAAACCCACGTATACATTCTTAAGGTTAACTGTAACAGTGTCAGAATTGTTGAAAAGTGAGTTTCTATGACATTGGAGTGGAACCTACCTCTGACGGTCTTTTTCCATTCTGTTTCCTGTGCTTGGAGGGCTGAGACCAGGATGTGGAGTTACCTGAAAGACAAAAACACATATGCAATAATGACACATGCACATCACAACAGTTTTTACTACGTGAACAAAGTCTTATTCAGCCTGGAACCAGGAAAGCCACTTACTTCCATTGTCAGAATCCTCGCTGGTGCTTGGGACACGGCTTCGCTTCATCATCAGCTGTCGTCGTCTTCAAGCGATAGCGAAAATCTGCAGAGATAATCAAACATTAAATGAGCGTTCCTGAAAACTGATCCGACACATTGCTGAGTGTGCTTCCCATTCAGCCCAAACTTGCCTGATCAAAGTCAGCACAACCAAGCAGACACATTGAAGTCTATGATCCCAGAAGGGTTAAGACAAAGTTTACTAAAACTAAAGTCAAGATCTTTTGCTCAACTGTTTGTTTTGCTGTGTTTTTCACATCATGTTGATCTTAACATGCCAGCAATACATTCAATGTATTTTGATGGTTTTGCATACAGTCAATAACAACCAGGCAGTGTAAAATATGTTACATAGTTAGAAAAAACACAAAACAAATCAAACTACAAACCTGTTTCTATAAAAAACAGACACAGCAAACCAGCAAGTAGTGTTTATGTTTGTGTTTACTTTTGAAGCATTTAAAAATAAATACTCTTGTTAAATATGACAGTGTGTTCAAAACAACTGACTGTCAACATTCCGTGACGTCATACACAGGCATCTCAAGTTTCACTCGAATAAAAGTCCTTTTTTATACTTTTTAACACACAGAACCGTTTCAGATGATACAAATGTCACTGATCCCTGTAGATGTGCCTCTTCTGTACGTTATGTCCCTCCGATTTTAAGCACAGCAGAAGGTCGGTCTCTCTCTCTCTCTCTCTCTCTCTCTCTCTCTCTCTCTCTCTCTCTCTCTCTCTTTACATAAACAACACATCAAGGACTACAAACATGCCATGCGACGCAGAGGAAGGACCACGCCCCGTGACGTCACATGGCTGTCCTCCATACTGCCAGTGCAAAATGATCAAAACATGTCATCGTTTTTTTTCCCTGTTTACCAAAATTTTTTTTAATCTTGTTACCCTCCCCCTTGCGTTATCGTGCATGACGTGGATGTCGAATTTTTAGGATATGTGTTTTTCTAAA